>CAWUFW010003959.1:1200000-1670685 GCA_963921515.1 Calotriton arnoldi
AGGCCTGGAACATGTTTTAAAGTGCTATTTAAATGGGTGGCACAATAAGTGCTACAGGCCCACTGGTAGCATTTAATTACAGGCCCTGGGTATATGGTAAACCACTCTACAAGGGACTTATATGTATATTAAATATGCCAATCAGATACATGCCAATCAAACCATGTTTAGTGGAGAGAGCACAACACTTTTGCACTGGTTAGCTAGTAAAGTTTACAGAGTCCTAAAGCCAATCAAAAACAAATTCAGCAAAAAGTGGTGGAAAAAAGGCAAAAGGTTTGAGGGTGACTCTACAGAGAGACCCAGGTCCAACAGATGTGAAATTACTTTGTAAATGCGAATTTTATAGGACGCTTGCTGGATTGCTTTCCTACCTTGTTACTTTTAGGCACCTTAAAGGTTTTTATTAAATTTTATTCTCTGTTATTACTTAATGATGTGGTTTTTGAATGGTAATGTACAATATGAAGCAGTTTTCCACTAAGAGTATGCAAAACTTTAAAGTTTTTAGCAACCTTTATAAAGTTTATTGGAAAAAAATTTGCAACCTGCAGCGGTTGCCAATGTTTTCAATTTGCTGCTTATGGAAATCCTTAATGTCACACAACTTCTTATGAACTTCATTAAAAACAATGTCTTTTTTCCTGCATTCTGTCATTGTTTTTGGTAAATATTTGCAAAAAAGTAAGTACACAGAGAATATATCTGGAAAACATGTGCCATTGCTCCTCCTTTTCTCGCCCCCCGCTTGATGGATCACCCTGAAACTTTCCAGGTAGGAGCAGAGGTGGATGAGACTTTTTTGTATAGTTTTGTGAAGATTTGCTAAATGACACTAAAGTTATTACCAAACCAAAAAATCAATTTCCTATTGAAACATGTCCTAACTTTAACTACTCAGTGGCAAATATATATTCACTGAAAAATCAAGGTTACAGGTACGTTATAGTTATGAAATAAAATTCAAAAACCATAGAAATTTACTGAAAAAAATAAAAGGTTACAAGAACGTTATAATTAGGAAATAGAATTACAAAAAAATTAGAAATTAATTGAAAAAAACAAAGGTAACATTGATGCTATAGTTAGGCTCAGATTTCACTCATACAAAACCATTGAAATTCATCAGTTATAGTTACCTACAGTATCCTGAGATTGTTGCAAAAGGTTTTTAACCTTCTTCCCTTCACTGCCAGAAGAGTGATCATTCAAGTCCTTGAGTCATCCCGTCTTGACTATGGGAATAACCTGTTTCCGGGCTCACCCCACTAAGTTGTTTCTTTTGATTTGTTCTGCATTCTGTCCATCATCTGTGTGTCTTTTGCTTTCTCGCCCTAAGTGCACCAGGTATGCCCAGATGTGGGTCCCGGGCTCACTGTGCCACTGGATTCAAGCTACTCTGGCTGACGAGGGAGTGAAACCCCGAAACTGGTCCTAGGATGCTTCTTTTCGGTCCAGGGAGTACCTAGTTTGGCAGTTCGGGCTGGACTGTTCCCATAAGGCACAGGGTCAAGACTGGTTTGCATATGGCCAGGTTTAAACGGGGGTGGCATGGTGAGAAAACGAATGATGGATTTAACCCAGATCTCTTGACTGGGGGTGAATGTTTTCATTTGTTCTGTATTCCGTCCATCAACTGTGTGTCTTTTGCTTTCTCGCCCTAAGTGCGCCGGGGATGCCCAGACGTGGGTCCCGGGCTCACTGTGCCACTGGATTCAACCTATCCTGGCTGATGAGGGGCGAAACCCCGAAACCCGTCCTAGGATGCTTGTTTTAGGTCCAGGGAGGACCTGGCTTTGCAGTTCGGGCTGGACTGTTCCCATGAGGCACAGGGTCAAGACTGATTTGCATATGGCCAGGTCTAAACTGGAGTAGCATGGTGAGCAAACGAATGATGGATTTAACCCAGATCTCTTGACTGGGGGTGAATGTTTTAATTTGTTCTGCATTCCGTCCATCAACTGTGTGTCTTTTGCTTTCTCGCCCTAAGTGTGCCGGGGATGCCCAGACGTGGGTCCGGGGCTCACTGTGCCATTGTATTCAACCTATCCTGGCTGATGAGGGGCGATACCTTGAAACCGGTCCTAGGATGCTTGTTTTAGGTCCAGGGAGGACCTGGCTTAAGTTTGGGCTGGACTGTTCCCATGAGGCACAGGGTCAAGACTGATTTGCATATGGCCGGGTCTAAACTGGGGTGGCATGGTGAGCAAACAAATGATGGATTATACCCAGATCTCTTGACTGGGGATGAATGTTTTGATTTGTTCTGCATTCCAATCATCACCTGTGTGTCTTTTGCTTTCTCGCCCTAAGTGTGCCGTGTATGCCCAGACGTGGGTCCCGGGCTCACTGTGGCACTGGATTCAAGCTATTCTGGCTGATGAGGGGTGAAACCCCGAAACCGGTCCTAAGATGCTTGTCTCCAGTCCAGGGAGGACCTTGCTTGGCAGTTCAGGCTGGACTGTTCCATTGAGGCACAGGGTCAAGACTGATTTGCATATGGCCAGGTCTAAACTGGGGTGGCATGGTGAGTAAACGAATGATAGATTTAACCCAGATCTCTTGACTGGGGGTGAATGATTTGATTTGTTCTGCATTCCGTCCATCAACTGTGTGGTGTTGGACTTGGCCCTTTTTGCAGGGTCATCCCTAAACTTTTGCCTTTCTCCTAGCCTTTTTTCTGACATGGTGTTGGTGGTTTTAGGACTCTGGGCACTTTAGCACTGCTGTCCAGTGTAAAGTGCGTTTTCTCTCTGTGATAAATATGGTAATATTGGTCTACACCTGTTTGGCCTATTTAATTTACCTGTCAGTCCCTTGTAAAGTGGTATCTCATATACCCAGGGCTGGTGAATTAAATGCTACTGGTGGGCTTGCAGCGCTGATTGCGCCACCCACCAAAGTAGCCTTTCAAACCTATCCCAGGCCTCTGCCATTGCAGGGCCTGTGCGCGCAGTGTTACTGCCGCTGTGACGTGGCACCTAAAGTGTTTGCCATGTCTGTGACCCCCCTTTTACTGCATGTCAGTCACCCCTAAGGTAGGCCCTAGCTAGCCCTATGGGCAGGGTGCATTGTAGGTAAAAGATAGGACATGTACCTTAAGTGTGTGACATGTCCTGGTAGTGACAAACAGCCATTTTTGGTTTCTCACTACTGTGGGGCTGCCCTCCCATAGGAATGCATTGGGGATTCCCTGATAAGTGTTTCAGTGGTAATTCCTGATATGAGAGGCACAGCATGGTCAAGTTTGGTATGTTTGGAATAGTGATAATAAATGCTACACAATGGTGTGCGCAGATTTATTATAACTATTTTAGAAATGCCACTTTTAGAGGTTGGCATTTCTGTGTGCTATTTGTCTGCCTGCCTGATGTGAATTGCATGTCTGGCTTTTGAGTGACAGGGGCTGGTGAGGTGTGTGTGGCTCCAGGAGGGGCAGGGTGAGTCAGCACTAGGCTGAATGGGACATCTACATTTGGAGTAGTGGGAGGAGTAGTCCCCTGCGCCCTGAATAGGCCTGTGCCTAGCCTGTACAATGCTGGCTCCTCCCCCCTGTGGTGTGTCTGATGACGAGCCCCCACCTGACAAAGGGGAAGAGGAGCCTTGTAAACAAAGTGCTCCAATTCCCCCCTGAACCAGTTGCATCTGGCTCCCCCAAAGCCCTGTACTGCAGACAAAGGAAATTGTGATATAAATATAGGGGCTGTGACCCCATGATTGTTGAGCTGTTCCTGTGCTAAGGGGGCCTGCTGCTGCTGATGGGCTCCAGGAGGAACCGCACAAGGGACTGCCTCCCTGCTGGAGGGCCCTGTGAGCTGGCCTGCCTGGGCCCAGCCTTGAGCCCCTAAAAACTTTGCTGCTGGAGCTGGGGGTCCTAGCGCCTTGTGAGAGCTCTGATTTCTAATTGCCAGGACAGAGGAGCTGGCGCCTGCAGCGTGCTGCTGCCAAGATTGCTGGAGGGAATCCCAGCGTAGGGATTCCCCCGAGTTCCCTTCAACAGCGGGTGCCCACCCTGCATTTGGCCAAACCGAGCGGGAGCCTACCCCGCTTTATGCATAATTTCAAGAGCGGGTGCCCACCCCTCATTTGTGTGCTCTTGGGAGTCGGGAGCCTACCCCACATTGTGGTGCCTTTCGCGGGTGCCCACCCCGCATCGCTGAGTTATTGGACGATCGGGTGCCCACCCCGCATTTGAGGTTTGTTGCGGGTGCCCACCCCACCTTGATGCCAAGAGAGGAGCCGCTGAGATCTGCACAAAGATCCCCACCGTGGCCCGACCCGGAAGCCAGGCAGCCTTGCCTGGTTGTGGGCGGGGCCTCATTGTGGCCGGAAGCAGGAGGGAGCCGAGCCTCGGGGGCTCACATCGGCCGTCCCATGGAGGCTGTGGAGAGGAGCAGTGCTGGTGAGGCCTCGCTCCGTACCCAGTCCAGAGGCTGTGGGGGGCCTGACATCGCCACACGAGAAGAGTCCCGGTGAGTGGGGGCTCAGGAAAAGTATCGAGGGTGCCGGAAGCGGCACCAGAAGTGCCTGTGTATGGTTGGTTTCACAGCTGCCCCACCTGACAGTGGGCAGCTGCAACGTTGGGCAGTTTTTCTTCAGGAGTCCCGGAGTGGCGCTCCCACTGGGCATTGTCAGCCTTATTTTCCTCAGCTGCACCGCAGAAGCGGGCAGCTGCGACGTTGTGGGCAAACCCTCTCTGAGAGTTCCTGAAAGGGGGGCTCCATCTTGGGCAATTGTTGCCAGCGTTCTTTTGGCTACACAGCGGCGCCACAGTTGCGGGCCGCTGCAACGTTTGGGCAACTTTGACACTAGTAGTCCTGGAGTGGGGCTCACATCTATGCTCTGTTGGGGCCAGTACTTGATCTCTGGACACAGCTTCACCGCAGTTGCGGGTAGCTGCAACGAGGGGCATGTTTGTTTTGAGTGCCAAGGTTGGCACTACATGTACCATAATGGTGATAACCTACCGTGGGCACTACTGATTATGTATGATGCCCCATGCTCATGTGAGTTTGCCTAATGTCCTACTATGATGCTTTCATTTTATGGCTGAGCTAATGTGGATATGCCTAATGCATAATGTGTTTATGCTTGTGAGGTTTATGGCATAATGTGTTTAGGCTTATGAGGTTGGCGCATAATGTGTTTTACGCCTAATGGGATGCTGATTGCATAATGTGATTTATGTTGCAGGATATAATGCGGAGTACAGTGTTTTCCCAGTATTTACTGGTTGTGTTCTACATTTACTATTTGTACTTTTGTGATGGTTCTGGCAGCGACCCGATTGGCGCTGCCTTGCACATAGTCTCCTGTGAATATTGCCTAGTGCCAGTTGGCACAGTGTATATTGTGTGATTATGTTTCTAATGTGTTTATGATAATACAAAGGCTATTTTTATATAACCTTGTGTGGAGTTTCTTTTGTAGTGTGCCTAGTGCGTTGCTGCTGTGTGTGTATGTTGCGCAAACGCTTTACACATTGCCTCTGGGATAAGCCTGACTGCTCGTGCCAAGCTGCCAAGGGGGTGAGCAGGGATTATCTTCAGCGTGTAACTCCCTTGCCCTGACTAGAGTGGTGGTTTCTGCCTGGCTTAGGCGCAAGTCCTAGCCAATCAGAAATCCCATTTCTAACATTTGTGGCAGCGGTGGGATAGGACTTGCGTTTGCGCAGTACCACAGCGACAACTGGTTGCACTACAAGCTCTGCATTTAGATAATCACAGGTTTGGGGATTATTTTTCCTGAGTTTTATTTTTCTCCTAAAAGTGGCATTTTTAAATTGTGTTCTCTTGCTTCAGCTCAGACCCCTAGGTCTCTTGTGTTGCACCTGTGTATTAAGTACCTTGCCAAAATGGAATCTACCTTTGGCATAAAAGACATGTTGAACTACAGTCTAGAGGAGCTAAGGGGGTACTGTGATGAGAGAGGCTTAGCAGTAAGTGGAGAGGGCACTCAGTGAAACCTTGGGTGTGCCCTGATACGCTGACAACAGGCTAGATGGAGACAGATAGAGGGTGGTTGGTCTGAGGGTGGCCCTGAAGAGTCTGAAGAAGAGGAAGAAAATGACAGGACAGAGACGCCAGTAGAGAGTGAGGACCCCATAGATAGGGAGTCCCTTGCTGGGTCTAGTGCCAGTGGTAGTGCCCAATCCCTTTCATGGTCCCCAGAGGAGTTGGTGGACAGGCAGAAGGAGAGGGAGCATCAGCTGGCTTTAGAGAAGCTCAAATTGGAGAATGCCATGGGGCTAGCGCAGCTGGATACGGGGCACAGGGAGGCCCAGAGAGCCTTGGAGGAGAAAAAGGCATTGTTGGCTCAGGAGTTGAGTCTCAGGGCAGTGAGCCTTGAAGAGAAAAAGCTAGAGACTGAGAGGGTCTTAGCTCAGGAGAGGATGGCGGAGGCAGAGAGGGCCTTCGCCAGAGAGAAACTAGCTCTGGAGCGTAGATTGTCCCATGAGAGTAGTTTTAGTTGTCTGGATTCTCCAGTGAGGATGGGGTCCTGTGGTGGCAGCAATATGGAGTCCAGTGCAGGAAGTCCCACTCCCAGATCCCAGAGCGTGGTACCTAGTTCCCAGGAAGAGGGTGTCACACCTGAAGGGTATAGGTTGAAGTTCAGGGGCAGTAGGAAACTGTCTCACCAGTCTTGGGGGGAGTTTGTGGATGAATGTTGTGATGTACTGGAAGGTTGGGTGATGAGTAGCACAGCAAATTATTTTGAAGGGCTGTTCAATCTGATTGTCAGAGAGCACATGTTCAGTAATTGCTTTCCGGGTTTACGCCAACACCTGTTGGAGTGTGAGTTCTCTGATCCCAGGGAGCTTGCACGGGAGGCAGACCTCTGGCTGTGTGCCGGAGGGTCTGAAGAGGCATTGGGGAGTGATCCCAAAAGAAGTGGCTCAGGTATCTTCCGGTCCTGTGTGGTGGAAGAGGTTCAGAGTAGCCCAGCTAGGTCCCAGTGTAGTGGGAGGGGTGTAGGGGCTCACGTCCTGTCTCAGTGGAGAAGGAGTGAGTGTGGAACTGTGTGTCCCAAGGTGCCCGAAACCCAGTCTCAGGGCCTGCAGGGTTCCCTAAGGGAACACCAGGTTGGGGGCCTAGGCTGTACTGGTAGGCCATTTGAGGGAGATCTCCTAGTGTCAGGAGAACCTGGAGTGTCTGTAAATGGAGCTCCAGTGGTTCTGGGGTCTGGCGGTGCCGCTCCAGTTGGGAGGGTGCAGAAGTCCAGATTGAGGGGTGAGAGGGGGATGTGTTCCCCAGTGGGAGAACCAGTGGGTCAGGGACCAGCCAGAAGGGCTGAGTCTCCTAGTAGTAACCATGGTGACAGCACTTCTGTCCTGGGGGATCTTCGCGCACTGTCAGATGGACAGGGGTCGGGAGATCTGCGCCAGGCAGACTGTCACACGACACATGAGTCATGTGTTACCCTCGGGGGGATACTGTGTGAGTCCCCAGCAGTCCTGGTGTGCCAGGCAAGTGTTCAACCGCATGGTTTAGTCCCTGGGTTGGGAGGCCAGGTTCAGGTTCTGCCTGACCAGGAGGGAAGGACATCTGTAATCAGTGTCCTGACCGGTTTGGCTTCCAGGGGTACCACTCTAGGTGGGATGGTGCAGAACTCTGGAAAGGGGTGCAGAGGGAGGGAGTCCTCGCCTCTGACCCCGGTGCAACCTGAGGGTTTAGACCCTAGGTTGGGAGACCAGTTGCTGGAGAGAGGTCCTGAACTGGTGGGAGAATTGTGTTCTGATGGTGCCTCTCAAAGGAGGAGAGTGCGGAACCCTAGAAGGAGAGGTAGGGGGAGGAGAGCCTCGCCCGTGACTTCTGGTCAGCCCGAGGGTGCGGACCCTAGGCTGGAGGATCAGTGGCAGTTTAGAACTGCCCTGATGAGGGGTAGAGTGGAGAGTGGGTACTATGTGCCTGGGGTTACCGCCCCCCACTCTGTGAGGTGGCAAGGACCAGATACATCTGGATGGCCTATGGCCTGATCCTGGCCATGGACAACTAGGGAGTACCAGTGGGGTAGCTTAGTTGGTCCTGGGAGCTTTGACAGAGGGAACTACAGGAGTTCAGGATGGCGTAAAACTGGAGTGTGCCCCTGCAGTTGCAGGCCTGCGTCCGTGTTCTATCGCCCAAGGCAGAGAAGCCCATCAAGGTGGTGTTTGGTCTACCCTGCGTTTTGACTGGAAGGGGGTTGTGTTGGACTTGGCCCTTTTTGCAGGGTCATCCCTAAACTTTTTGCCTTTCTCCTAGCCTTTTTTCTGACATGGTGTTGGTGGTTTTAGGACTCTGGGCACTTTAGCACTGCTGTCCAGTGTAAAGTGCGTGTGCTCTCTGTGATAAATATGGTAAGATTGGTCTACACCTGTTTGGCCTATTTAATTTACCTGTCAGTCCCTTGTAAAGTGGTATCTCATATACCCAGGGCTGGTGAATTAAATGCTACTGGTGGGCTTGCAGCGCTGATTGCGCCACCCACCAAAGTAGCCTTTCTAACCTATCCCAGGCCTCTGCCATTGCAGGGCCTGTGCGCGCAGTGTTACTGCCGCTGTGACGTGGCAACTAAAGTGTGTGCCATGTCTGTGACCCCCCCATTTACTGCATGTCAGTTACCCCTAAGGCCCTAGCTAGCCCTATGGGCAGGGTGCATTGTAGGTAAAAGATAGGACATGTACCTTAAGTGTGTGATATGTTCTGGTAGTGACAAACAGCCATTTTGGTTTCTCACTACTGTGGGGCTGCCCTCCCATAGGAATGCATTGGGGATTCCCTGATAAGTGTTTCAGTGGTAATTCCTGATATGAGAGGCACAGCATGGTCAAGTTTGGAATGTTTGGAATAGTGATAATAAATGCTACGCAATGGTGTGCGCAGATTTATTTATTATAACTATTTTAGAAATGCCACTTTTAGAAGTTGGCATTTCTGTGTGCTATGTGTCTGCCTGCCTGATGTGAATTGCATGTCTGGCTTTTGAGTGACAGGGGCTGGTGAGGTGTGTGTGGCTCCAGGAGGGGGAGGGTGAGTCAGCACTAGGCTGAATGGGACAACTACATTTGGAGTAGTGGGAGGAGTAGTCCCCTGACCCCGAATAGGCCTGTGCCTAGCCTGTACAATGCTGGGTCTGCCCCCCTGTGGTGTGTCTGATGACGAGCCCCCACCTGCCAAAGGGGAAGAGGAGCCTTGTAAACAATGTGCTCCAATTCCCCCCTGAACCAGTTGCATCTCGTCCCCCCAAAGCCCTGTACTGCAGACAAAGGAAATTGTGATATAAATATAGGGGCTGTGACCCCATGATTGTTGAGCTGTTCCTGTGCTAAGGGGGCCTGCTGCTGCTGGGCTCCAGGAGGAACCGCCACAAGGGACTGCCTCCCTGCTGGAGGGCCCTGTGAGCTGGCCTGCCAGGGCCCAGCCTTGAGCCCCTAAAAACGTTGCTGCTGGAGCTGGGGCTCCTAGCGCCTCGTGAGCCCTCTGATTTCTAATTTCCAGGAGAGAGGAGCTGGCACCTGCAGCGTGCTGCTGCCGAGATTGCTGGAGGGAATCCCGGCGTAGGGATTCCCCCGAGTTCCCTTGAACAGCGGGTGCCCACCCCGCATTTGGCCAAACCGAGCGGGAGCCTACCCCGCTTTATGCATAATTTCAAGAGCGGGTGCCCACCCCGCATTTGTGTGCTCTTGGGAGGCGGGAGCCTACCCCGCATTGTGGCGCCTTTCGCGAGTGTCCACCCCGCATTGCTGAGTTATTGGACGAGCGGGTGCCCACCCCGCGTTTGAGGTTTGTTGCGGGTGCCCACCCCGCCTTGCTGCCAAGAGAGGAGCGACCGAGATCTGCACAAAGATCCCCACCGAGGCCCGACCCGGAAGCCAGGCAGCCTTGCCTGGTTGTGGGCGGGGCCTCGTTGTGGGCGGAAGCAGGAGGGAGCTGAGCCTCGGGGGCTCGCATCGGCCGTCCCTTGGAGGCTGTGGAGAGGAGCAGCGCTGGTGAGGCCTCGCTCCATACCCCGTCCAGAGGCTGTGGAGGGCCTGACTTCGCCACACGAGAAGAGTCCCGGTGAGTGGGGGCTCTGGAAAAGTATCGAGGGTGCCGGAAGCTGCACCAGAAGTGCCCGTGTTTGGTTGGTTTCACAGCTGCCCCGCCTGACAGTGGGCAGCTGCAATGTTGGGCAGTTTTTCTTCAGGAGTCCCGGAGTGGGGCTCCCACTGGGCATTGTCGGGTTAGTGCTCTGTCGGCCTTACTTTCCTCAGCTGCACCACAGAAGCGGGCAGCTGCGACGTTGTGGGCAAACCCTCTCTGAGAGTCCCTGAAAGAGGGGCTCCATCTTGCGCAATTGTTGCCAGTGTTCTTTTGCCTACACAGCTGCGCCGCAGTTGCGGGCCACTGCAACGTTTGGGCAACTTTGAGACTAGTAGTTCCAGAGTGGGGCTCACATCTACGCTCTGTTGGGGCCAGTGCTTGATCTCTGGACACAGCTTCACCGCAGTTGCGGGCAGCTGCAACGAGGGGCATGTTTGTTTTGAGTGCCAAGGCTGGCACTACATGTACCATAATGGTGATAACCTACCGTGGGCACTACTGATTATGTCTTATGCCCCATGTTCATGTGAGTTTGCCTAATGTCCTACTATGATGCTTTCATTTTATGGCTGAGCTAATGTGGATATGCCTAATGCATAATGTGTTTATGCTTGTGAGGTTTATGGCATAATGTGTTTAGGCTTATGAGGTTGGTGCATAATGTGTTTTACGCCTAATGGGATGCTGATTGCATAATGTGATTTATGTTGCAGGGTATAATGCGGTGTACAGTGTTTTCCCAGTATTTACTGGTTGTGTTCTACATTTACTATTTGTACTTTTGTGATGGTTCTGGCAGCGACCCGATTGGCGCTGCCTTGCACATAGTCCCCTGTGAATATTGCCTAGTGCCAGTTGGCACAGTGTATATTGTGTGATTATGTTTCTAATGTGTTTATGATAATACAAAGGCTATTTTTATATAACCTTGTGTGGAGTTTCTTTTGTAGTGTGCCTAGTGTGTTGCTGCTGTGTGTGTATGTTGTGCAAACGCTTTACACATTGCCTCTGGGATAAGCCTGACTGCTCGTGCCAAGCTACCAAGGGTGTGAGCAGGGGTTATCTTCAGCGTGTAACTCCCTTGCCCTGACTAGAGTGGTGGTTTCTGCCTGGCTTAGGCGCAAGCCCTAGCCAACCAGAAATCCTATTTCTAACATGTGTCTTTTGCTTTCTCGCCCTAAGTGCGCAGGGTATGCCCAGACGTGGGTCCCGGGCTCACTGTGCCACTGGATTCAAGCTATCCTGGCTGATGAGGGGTGAAACCCCGAAACCGGTCCTAGGATGCTTGTTTCCGGTCCAGGGTGGACCTGGCTTGGAAGTTTGGGCTGGACTGTTTCCATGAGGCACAGGGTGAAGACTGATTTGCATATGGCCAGGTCTAAACTGGGGTGGCAAGGTGAACAAACAAATTATGGATTTAACCGAGATCTCTTGACTGGGGATGAATGTTTTGATTTGTTCTGCATTCCGTCCATCAACTGTGTGTCTTTTGCTTTCTCGCCCTAAGTGTGCCTGGTATTCCCAGACATGGGTTCCGGGCTCACTGTGCCACTGGATTCAAGATTTCCTGGCTGATGAGGGGCGAAACCCCAAAACCGGTCCTAGGATGCTTGTTTCCGGTCCAGGGAGGACCTGGCTTGGCAGTTCGGGCTGGACTGTTCCCATGAGGCACAGGGTCAAGACTGATTTGCATATGGCCAGGTCTAAACTGGGTGGCATGGTGAGCAAACGAATGATGGATTTAACCCAGATCTCTTGACTGGGGTGAATGTTTTGATTTGTTCTGCATTCCGTCCATCCACTGTGTGTTTTTGCTTTCTCGCCCTAAGTGCGCCGGGTATGCCCAGACGTGGGTCCCGGGTTATCTGTGCCACTGGATTCAAGCTATCCTGGCTGATGAGGTGTTAAACCCCGAAACCAGTCTTAGGATGCTTGTTTCCGGTCCAGGGAGGACCTTGCTCTGCATTTCGGGCTGGACTGTTCCCATGAGGCACAGGGTCAAGACCGATTTGCATATGGCCAGGTTTAAACTAGGGTGGCATGGTGAGCAAATTAATGATGGATTTAACCCAGATCTCTTGACTGGGGATGAATGTTTTGATTTGTTCTGCATTCCGTCCATCAACTGTGTGTCTTTTGCTTTCTCACCCTAAGTGTGCCGGGTATGCCCAGACGTGGTTCCCGGGCTCACTGTGCCACTGGATTCAAGCTATCCTGGCTGATGAGGGCTGAAACTCCGAAACCAGTCCTAGGATGCTTGTTTCCGGTCCAAGGATTACCTGGCCTAGCAGATCGGGCTGGACTGTTCCAATGAGGCACAGGGTCAAGGCTGGTTTTCATATAGCCAGGTCTAAACTGGGGTGGCATGGTGAGCAAACGAATGATGTATTTAACCCCGATCTCTTGACTGGAGGTGAATGTTTTCATTTGTTCTGCATTCCGTCCATCAACTGTGTGTCTTTTGCTTTCTCGCCCACTAAGTTGTCAGCAGGCTGCAGACCGTGCAGAATACTGCTGCACGTCACCTGTTGAACATCCCCCAACATCAATCAGCCACTAAGGCTCTGAGAGAGCTCCACCGGCTTCCAGTGGAACGCCGAGTGCAGTTCAAGAACCTGTGCATTATGCACAGGGCAAGCAATAGAAAGATAACCTTTTTGTTAAGACCTTTAGCCTCCCCATATCTCCCTGGGATAACCCTCAGATCTTCTTCAGCCCACTTATTGAAGGTACCAAGGATTCGCAGATCTCGTTGCGGTGGCCTATCCACTTCCTTTCTGGCCCCAAGTGTTTGGAACACTCTACCTCTGGAACTGCGCCTACCGGAGCACGAACTTCTCTTCCGCAAGGCCTTGAGGATCTGGCTTTTCTGTGACTGAATTCCCCGTCAGCTTTATTTTGACCATCGACATTGTCTATGGCGGCACTGGGAGGCCTTCAGGTAGCCATGCGCTTATAAAACCAGAAGAACAGAATAAAATAGACTGCCTGAGATAACTATATCTTATGCCCCTTCAATTCACTTCTTATAACCTCACATATCACATCACTCGTGGCATGGTCAATGACATCACTGATGACATCTCAAATGTGTGTTACAGTTTGAGTGATAGTTTCTGCTAAGTTAAAGCAAAGAATAGAGTTCAAGTAAAGAGGTACAGTGTGGTTCATGTGTGGCCATGCACAGTATTCATATGGATTTTTATCTTGTGAACACTCATAAGATTGAGCATTATAAATATCAGACCTCTTGGTGAGTAGGCTGACTTGGGTAGTTTGTGCTCAAGGAAGGTGAGCTCTTAGCAGCGATTCAAGAGGGTATTTGTCTGTGTGCAGATTTGTTGTTGTGCAGTGTTGGCACCCGGTGCAAAGCCACCGCTAGTTAGATGAGGAGTGATGATGATGCTGGTGGGTGCCAGTAAGTGACATAGAAAGGATAGCAGGGGCTCTGGTGCAAAAAGGTTAAGTGGCCCCTTCTTTTTAATTTTTTTAAAGTTTTTAGGGAATTTGCGGAGTCAACCAGACCCCTCCCGATAAGTATATTCCAGTGCCGCGGGAATTCCGCAGAATCAGTGCCTTTTTTTAACAACACTTAAAAACGTATATTGTCAATATAAATTTGAAGTTTAAGGTAAGTGCTATACTAAAATAATGAAGAAAAAAGTTATATTTAAATATGAAAATATAGTTTATAACGTTTCTTAAATACTTTTTCCGGTTTCGCAATGGCGTTGCAACATCACCGCGACATCACTGCGAATACCATGTGACAGCCAAATAATGGTGTTTGATTGATTAAAAAACCTCTCATCTTTATTTGGAGGAAGTCCCTCCTGCTTTTTTCCCTCATTGGGTGTGGTTATTTATCTTACACCTGTTGCATTGAGCCGGTTAGTTGGTTTTTTGGCTTTATTATATTATGTTATGTTATTTGGAACTTGATATAGCGCAAGACTCATCCCTGTAGGGACATCTTGGCACGTAGACATCTTGGCTTTGGTGATTTCTTTGCATTACCATGGCATCTTCCTGCTGTCAGTAGCCAGTTGTGCAGCACTTAGACAGCACTTCAGAAGAAAACCATCCTGCTCCAAAGAAAGAGAGCATCACATGGACATTTTTCACCATACCATCAGGGGAGAAAAAAGTTGTTGCAAAGCAGGTGCAATGTACTCTATGTGACTGGACTCCGTCAAGGTGCACTGATAAAAAGTACTTGCATGGCACAAGTTCCATTGCTGAAACAACTTAAAACTAAACACTCATGACAACTGGCAAGGACACAGAGACATATGGATGGAGAGCAGGCTTCTATGTTTTCTGCAGCTTAACTAGCACCAGGAGATCCTTTTCTATCACATTCTCCACCTCAACCTGTAATCCCGATAGGAGTTTGCAAATGTTGGCACATTTTGCAAAATGTGCATGAAAGTGCTAACCGAAGGAGAACAGGAAATACCAGCCATTTTGGATGCTGCAAGACTGCATAAATGTTATTATTTTTCTTGAAGGATTGTTGTACGAGTTGGTTGCGCTGTTTTTTACTGATTTGTTTACAGTTCCCGGTTTTAGAAACCTACGAAAAACATCAAAAAAACGCAAAATGTTTCAAAACAAAATCAAAATCAAAAACTACAAAACTAAAACAAAAAAAGGTTCTTGTTAGAACCACTTTTTCTGGTTTAAATAAAGATGAACTATATGTTAAATGTTTGCCAATCAATATCTGAATGTCTGTGTGTGGATGTCTATATATATTATAGTTTGTCTGACTGTTTCGTTCTTTGTTTGTTAATGTAATGGGTGAATAAAACAAAGGGATATGGCAATCTAAAGAATTCTACACATTAGTTTGTTTGTCCTGCAGTGCAATGCGGTGCTTATGAGGTAGTGAGACCATCCCACTCCCCAATATGTGACCCAAAGTCACCAATACAGTAAACTCTAGGCATCCAGCACATGCTAATATCCCCATACAATAAGTACAATAGTGTATCACAGATTCCTTTATTCTTGCGATATTTTATTCAGATCTTTAGTCCTGCCAACATGTGTTTCATCGCTTAAGGGAATTATACCTGCAACTTTCTCAGGGCTAAAAGATACAGAAAATATACTCCATTGTAATGTGACATTCTAACATTCTTACAATTTGCACCTCCAAACCAAGTGACATTTGTGCAATGTACTATCATCTTTCTTATTCCTCAAGGTGACTTTATGGTGGGAACCCATGTGCATTCATAAGATATATATTCTGACATTCGATTTGCGTAATATGTGACAATATTTCACACATTTTTCCATCTTTATGAAAAGACCATCGTCAACATTTTGAAGACTGTCTGCAGGTTCTGGAAGCAAAAGACTTATGGGACAGAATTTTGAAACTTGTATAAGGAAGAGTAGCTGTCTCTTGTCATTTATTAAGATCGGGCACAATTAACTAAACGTCAGCATGCCTAGTCAAATATTGCCAAGTACCAGCCAGACATTGCGGCATCTCATATCTCCAGCACTTATGCTGTCCACTGGAAAACAAGATTTATGGCACTTAGGCTAGGGGAGTGGCCTTTCTTTAACCATCAGCCCAGGTGACCCCACCCAAGTGAGAGTACAATCTGTAGGGGCTGTGGACACACCAAAGAATCACTAGAGCACGTGGTATGTCTTTGCCCTTCACTGCTTAATAACTGTAGGCCTAACCTAAGAGGAGAACGGAACAAACTGGGTGTTCGTTCGTGCCAGCAGGCAGCAATAGCCTGTCTAAACCCTGATAACATGGTCCTGAATGTTTTGTTTTCAAGGTTTGTCATCTCGGCAGCTACCATGTTCAGCCATCAGGGGGTATAAAAAATTAGTCCTCTGTAAATCTATATTGGATGCTATTTTTGAGTAGCTCTACTTTTAAAGAGAAAGTTATTGACAAAAACCTGTTGCACCTTACTGTAAAGTACAAGAAGTATATTGGTTGTTAAAAGACTTGCACCAGCACTTTACCGAAACCATATCGACCGTATTAATGAAGAGCATCCAAATGTTTTTAAACTTTTAGCTTATACAATGAAATTTATGTTAACCTTCTGGAATTATTACTATTTATTGAAGATGAATGAATATCTTTTCATTAAACTGTATGTGCTTTGTTTGATTATCCGATTAAAAATATTGTAAAGGTTTGTGAAAACAACCATAAACAATAAAGATATTATTATGTGATATTAGGGTGTGCTGGAGGACAAGAGTTTACGGTTTCCTTCTTTGTCTGGCTGTATTAGTGTTTGTGTGGGTGTTAATGTTTGTTTGTAAGTAGCTGTATGGGTGTGCCAGTGTTTGCATCAGTGTGTGGATGGGGTGTGAGTGGGTATATCAATGTGTGTGTGAGAGGCTATATGGGTGTGTGGCTGGGTGTGTCAGTGGCTGTATTGGTGTGTACCTGGCTCTGTCAGTGTTTGTATGAGTGATTGAATGAGCGGGAAATCATTTGTATTACTGTGTGAGTGGGTGTTTGTGTGGCTGTACGGGTAAGTGACTGGGTGTATAAGTATGTGTGGGAGAGTTAGCTGTGTGAGTGGCTTTATGGATAAATGACTGCCTGTGTGAGTGGGTGTATCAGTGAGTGAATGGCTCTGTGAGTGGGTGTGTTACTTGGTGTATGGATGGGTAAGTGGGTGTGTGAGTGACTGTGTGGGCGAGTGAATGGTTGTATGAGTCGCTGTATGGGTAAATAAGTGGCTGTGTGAGTAGCTGTATGGGAGAGTGAGTGGGTATGTGACTGACTGTATGGGTGAGTAACTGTGTATGTGAGTGGCTGTATGGGTGAGTGAAAGGTTGTATAAGTGACTATTTGGGTAAGTGAGTGGCTGTGTGAGTAGGTGTATGGGAGACAGAGTGGGTGCATGAGTGGTCTATAAGTCATGGAGTGGATGTGTGAATGGCTGTATGAGTGAGTGAGTAGATGTGTGAATTGGGTTATGGGTGAGTGATTGGGTGTGTGAAAGCTGTGTGAGTGAGTGAGTATATGTGTGAGCAGCTGCATGAGTGAGTGAGTAGATAGTGAGTTGGTATATGGGTGAGTGAGTGGATGTGTGAGTAGTTGTATGAGAGATTGAGTGGGTGTGTGAGTGACTGTACAGGTGACTGAGTGTGTATGTGAGTGGCTGTATGAGTGAGTGAGTGGGTATGTTATTTGGTATATGGGTGAGTGGGTGTGTGAGTGGCTGTATAAGTGAGTGAGTGGGTCTGTGAGTGGCTGTATGGGTGTGTAAGTGGGTGAATGAGTAGCTGTATGAGTGAGTGCATGGGTGTGTGAGTAGCTGTATGAGAGAGAGAGAGAGTGGTTGTCTAAGTGCCTGGGTATATCAGTGGCTGCATGGCTGTGTACCTGGGTGCATTGCTGCTTGTACTGATGTGTGGCTGGGTGTGTCAGCGGCTGTACGACTGAGTAAATGAGTTTATAAGCATTTCTATCAATGTGTGAGTGTGTGTTTGAGTGGGTGTTTAGGTGAGTGAGTGGGTGTGTGAGTGACTGTGTGGGTCTGTGGGTAGGTGTGTGAGTGATTGTATGGGCCAGTGAGTGGGTGTGTGAGTAGCTGTATGAGTCAGTAACTGGATGTGTGAGTGGGTGTACGGGTGAGTGAGTACCTGTGTGAGTAGCTGTATGGGAGAATGAATGGGTGTGTGAGTGACTGTAGGACTGAGTGAAGTGTATAAGTGTTTTTATCACAGTGTGAGTGGGTGTTTGAGTGAGTGTGAGGTGAGTGAGTGGGTATCTGAGGCTGTGTAGGTGAGTTAGTAGCTCTGTGAGTGGCTCTGTGGGTGAGTGACTAGCTGTCTGAGTGGGTGCATGGGTCAGTGAACAACTGTGTGAGTGACTCTATGGCTAAGTGGTGTGTGTGAGTTAACATATGGATGAGAACGTGGGTGTGTGAGTGTGTGTATTGGTGTGTGAGTGAGAGTGGGACTTGATGTATGGGTGACTGAGTAGGAATGTGAGAGTCTATATGGGTGTGTGAGTGCCTGTATGGGTGTGTCAGTGGGTATCTGAGTGGGTATGTAAGTAGCCACATGGGTTTTTGACTGGGTATGTGAATGACTGTATGGGTGACTGAGTGGTTGTGTAAGTAGCTGTGTGGGATAGTGAGTGGGTATGTGAGTGCATGTATGGGTGAGTGAATGGGTGTGTGAGTAGTTCAATAGGAGGGTGAATGGGTATGTGAGTGTCTGTGTGAGTGAGTGAGAGGGTGTGTTAGTGTCTGTATTAGTGTGTGCCTGGATGTGTCAGTGTCTATATCAGTGTGTACCTGGGTGTGCCGGAGCCTGCATCAGTGTGTGCCTAGGAGTGTCAGTGGCTGTCTCAGTATGTGCCTGGGTGTGTCAGTGCCTGCATTAGTATGTGCCTCGGTGTGTTAGTGGCTTTATTAGTGTGTGTCTGTGTACATCATTGGCTATATCAGTGTTTGGCTGAATGTGTCAGTGTGTGCAACAGTGTGTGCTTGGGTGTGTGGCAGTGGCCATATCAGTGTGTGCCTGGGTGTGTCAGTGCCTCCATTAGTGTGTCCCTTGGTGTGTTAGTGCGCATCAGTATTTGGCTGGCGTTGTCAGTTTCTTTATCAGTATGTACCTAGGTGTGTAAGTGACTGTAACAGTTTTTGACTGGATGTCACAGTGCCTCTATCAGTGTGTAGTTGGGTGTGTCAGTGGCTGCATTGATGTGCATCTGCATGTGTACGTGGCAGTATCTGTGTATCCCTGGGTGTATGAGTGCCTGTATCTGTATTTAGGTGGGTGCTCGAGTGGCTGCAGTGGTGTGTGCCTGGGTGTGTCAGTAGCTGTATTAGTATGTGCTTGGGTACATACCTTAAAAATGTAAACTTATGAAAGAACACTAAGAGAACTAATTAGTAAAGTACATTACTCCAATATAGAGTGTCATTGATCTGTATAAAAAGAAGAAAAAAAAACAGAAATAATAATTAGTATTGCAATTTATAGAATTACAAAATTAACTTACAATTTGAACAATGTATAAAGACATAATTGAAAGAAATCACTACACATTTGGCATGTTGCAAAGGTATGTTGAATATAAATGAGCATTTCATTTTCCGTTTTTTACTGTTCTCAGTTTCTAAACTTGTACACCATAAATCATGTACTTTTGAAAGAATCATCATTGAACAGTGGGGACAAAACCAATCATAAAGATTGTGCAAAAAAAATGCACACTATGCTATTGCAATTAAGCAACACTGTGCATTGCACTCACTACACATTATTCTGAATGATAATTTTAGCTATACTTGCACTACGAATTTAGGAAACTTTATGCTGAAAACAGATCCTCATTAACAGAACTACTAATAGATATGTAAAACACAGTAGCAGATGATAAGCATTACAAAGACATCACCCCTGGTAGGCTGAATGACGACATAAATCCTGAAAATGGCTGTAGACCAAATGCACTATACCACTTTCAGAACTGTAATCCTCCTTAGAACTTTGGTTGAAGAAACAAAAGATAACAATTTGGTAGTTTAAAAGACTGTTTTTGCTTGAATGCAAAGTTGCCGTCTTTAAATTCTGTCCATGCAGTTTTCGCTTTTTTCAGATAGACAGTGTTGTGTCCAGATGGAATAGGAAGTACTTTATGAAATATAATAGCTATAGCAGTATAAGTTCTTTCAGAAATAGATATTTATCCTCCTTTGAAGTTAGTAATCTCTGTTTCCAATTTACTTCCCTCTGCTCTGCATCGTTGTAGCATTAAAATAAGATATTTTACACTTAGTTGTACATGTAGTGTTGACATAAGATCTGATCGATAATTTGGACAGGTATCGTTTTGTGTAGCTTGTTTGAACAATCTGTGAAAAGACACAGTTTTGCAATCAAGTAGTGTTACATAAAGAAATCGCTCTGAATCTATTTGTGTACTTGATGTGAAAGAATAATCTTCACACTCATGGTTCCATGAGTAAGTCAGTCCAAATAACTCATCAATACATATTTCTTCTACTTCTAAAACTCCTAAGATGACCATTATAAACTCCTGTGCATCTTTTTGAGTGTTTGGAGTAAATATTACTGATCAACTACATATATCTACAAGGTTTCAAATGCCTGAAGCACAATGGGTTACAGTCCTATCCCTACATAAACATTTCAAGAAAACATACAGTGCAGAGAGCAATCTCTTCTCTGGTTTCTGTCCAATTACAAGATGAGGAAATTGAAAGAGTACTTTGAGAACAATATTTGCATAGCACTTGACACCAGAAGGCTTTGACAACTGGTAACCTAAAATATCTGTTCCTAAAATCTCATGCAAGTATCAACCAAATTATGGTTGGTGAAAAGAAATCAAAACTGGTGATCAGACTCTCAAACAGTTGAGTTTTATAAGTAATGATGGGGGTATCCCTCCTTTTAGATGTAATGCCCTCACACACCCTTGCGGGTGTCATGCTTCATCATCGGGCGTTGCTCCTCGTGGGGGTGGCGCTGCAGTCCCTCACGGGCCCCGCAAGAGGGCTCTTTAGCGGAGTTCTTTTAAGGAGACGCCGCAGTTGTGCATGTGGGTGTGTGGGCCTAGGAAGGTGAGTGAGTGGGTGAGTTAAAATTACCAAATGGTACCCAGAACCTAAATTTATTCAGGGGTCCGAGTGGTAAGTTAAAAAGGGGTGTGAATCCTGGAGCTCCTCTCAAAAACAAATATAGAGGCCGGATGTACGACTAGCCGCTGCTCTCAGAATGGGTGCTAAAGTGAGTAAATCATACATAAAAGAAGGTCAACATGTTTCGCGCTCTTCTTTGGTTGGGATCCTGGGGCGCTTCGTCAGGACCAAAATGCAAGTAAAATAGATAAAAAGACAACAGGTTCCAGGAAGACAAAAACCTGTGAACCTGCGATACCTTATTCTTAAGGAGTATGAGCGTCCTTGCGCTGATAGGAACTCTCAATGTAGGTGCCTATCCCCAACCTAATAAAATAAAAATAGAGAGAGACACACAGATAGATACACGAAAAATATTGCAAAATGCAGGGTAATCATTACTTCCATGCGGTGTGCTTGGCCACTATTGCATGCACACAAGGTAAGTATATAGTAATCTCATGCCGGGGTGTTTTAACAACAGTAAATCAAAGACATCCTACAGAGTGATGTTGACAATAGTGCACAAGGGTGGAACAGTATAGGTAAAGTCTCAAATAGAAAACCCTATAGTTCCCACATACATCTTGCCTGCTAGCAATGGTTCTGACCCTATGAAACCGAGTCAGGTATGCGGAGCTGTTATCAAGAGGTCCGTAATCAGCGTGGTTGGACTAAAAGCAAATGCTGAAGGTCAGGTGGTCTAGCAGTGCACTGTAGTGGTCATTATAGTGACTGAGGTTCAAATGGTGGCGGGATAAGCGAGACGTTGTGGTATAGACTGCACATGACAAAACATAGCTCGCGCGCTGCCCGTAAATGTAAACGGGGCGCACAACCTTCAAACATACATATGCACACAAAAACATTACAGTACTCATACCCCTCTTTACGGAAATCGGGCTCCATCGGCACGCTCTCGGTAAAAGGCAGAATGTCTGTGGGGCAAGAGAGGCGCAGGGTAAAAAATGGTGCCTGAAGGTGAATGCGTGATCGAGCCCACGTACTCGGTCGGAAAATGCCTCTTGATCGGGGCACGTGGTGAATAGTACTCACATTAGCTCACCTCTGCTGGGATAATTACCTACCCCTCCGTAGTAGTGTGCCGGAATCGGAGGGGAATGGTTAGCGTATGCCTGCTTACCCGACCGGGATGAGTGGGCGGGTACAGGCGCGATGACGCACTACGTAGGGAAAGTGTACAGGGAGGGTTGAGTGTCTCTTTCTGCAATGTGTAAATGCGGCGGCCATCTTAGCATGGGGTCGTAGAAAAATGACATTGGATCATAACACAGCGTTTGTGCCTACCCAACATCAAGATGGGTGTAAAACTAGGGTGTCTTATTAATTAATAACGCAAAATTCATGCTCTTACATAAATGCCAATCAACTCGTGGACTATAATTACAAAAGAGGGCATTGGTGGCTGTGTGCTGATGGAACGCCACAGTAGTGTACGAATATGTACTAGAAAAAATTCCATTGTCAAGGATGATGGTATGTGCCAAGTCAATGGTGGATCAAGGTCATTGGCGTGCAGTATGTAATACAGACCCCAGGTACTCAGGTACTCAGGGGTCTGTATTACGGCATACAAATCAAGACTTGCCGAAATTAATGAAGAATTGAACGAGCACAAAGAATTTCTTACTAAACAGAAGATAAACAAACTTCAAAAGGATGTCAAACGTTTCAATAAAGAGAAAGTATATCCGTACATCAAGGAAGATTATGTGATCCAGAACTATGATACTTCCTCTGATGAGGGTAGCAGTAACCAATCTTACAGATCTGGATCCTTCGGAAGTGACTCGAGCTATGAAGGAAGAAGCTACACACCACGCGCTAGAGCGACACAGAGACAATTTCGACCTCCACTGTTCCAGAATTTCCCGCAGCCAACATTTCAACCGCCAGCATACGCAGGACAATGGATGGGACCCCCACTGATTTGGAACATACCGCAGGGACACCATCTACCACCACCACAATACCACCAATTCCCGATCCCCTCTTTTTACAACAGAGGGAGGGGCAAAGGAAGAGGCAGAAGAAGAGGAGGATCCAAGACGGTCCTGTGGCAAGAACCGGAACCAATGATACTGGGGAGCAAGACAATGGGGCAGAGATCTTAGTGGTCAATCTCTCCTCCAGACAGTTGACAATGGGCAAAACCAAACTCTTGGAGAAGGGTTTGGGTTTTGTGCCTACGCCAACCGAAGATCCTTTCCGTCTTCACCAAGAACTTCACCAATTCTTCAGAAAATTAAGACTGAAGGCCTTTTTCCAGAACAAACCGGAAATCCTGCCCACAAAGACCGGCCTTAAGAGACAATCCAAGTTCACACCGACAGCCGCGATGACTCCTAATGAAGTCCTGACATTTGAACAGGCTATCCTCAAGGACGTGGCGGCGATGAACCAGAAACGCCCTTTTGACAACCTTTCTAAAGAAGAAAGGACTCTTCTCAAATCTATCACTGAAGATACCAACATCATTCTGAAACCAGCATACAAAGGCGGTGCCATTGTCATTCAGGATATTGTCACTTACGATGCCGAATGCAAACGCCAACTGACGGACACCAAATACTACCAGCCTATCACTGAAGACCCCACAACACGCCTTGTCACCCGAATAAGGAGCCTAGTCAACGAAGCGGCCACAGAAGGTTGGATCTCACGCCAGGAAGCAGACTTCCTCATCAACGAGGACCCGCTGACCCCTTACTATTATACTCTACCCAAGATCCATAAAGGAATCAACCCACCACCGGGCCGCCCCATTGTGTCAGGGATTGAATTGGTCCTAGAACCACTCAGAAAGTTCTGTGATTTCTACCTCCGTCCCTTGGTGAGCAAAACCCCATCCTATCTCAGGGACACCACAGAGGTACTCAATTTGATAGAAAAAATTTCTGAATCAGGAACCATCGACCTGTTGGTCACCTTAGACGTGGAGGCTCTGTATACTAACATTCCCCAGGATGCAACCCTGGATGTACTAGAGTCAACCCTGCGGAACATCGAACCATGGCCTTATGAAACCCCGGTATCCTTCATTTGTGAATGCGCTCAAAGAAAATTTCTTTGCTTTTAAATCACAACTATACCATCAAGTACAGGGCACCAGTATGGGAAGCACCTTCGCTCCCAGCCTGGCCTGCCTTTACATGGCTGATTTCGAGGAGAAGCACATCCTTGGGGAATCTAATCCGTATCAACAGAACATTTTGATGTGGCGTTGCTTTATCGACAATATCATCCTATTCTGGAGAGGGGATGAGGAACTTTGTGCCACGTTCTGCGGTTGGATTAATACCCTGGACCCCTTCTTAAAATTTACAAGTACCAGGTCACGGGACAGCATCCCTTTCCTGGATTTGCTTATATCTCTGGACAACAGTTCCTTGCACACAACCAACTACAGGAAGCCCACAGACAGAAATAGTCTCCTCATATACGAGAGTCACCATCCCAAAGCACTGAGGAATAACTTACCAGTCGGACAATTCCTACGTCTTCGCAGGAATTGTGACACCATCACTGAGTTCGAAAAACAATCAGAGATTCTAACAGACAATCTAAGGAAGCGTAACTACCCCAATAACATCATACGCCAGGCACACAAGAGAGCAAGAAATAATCCGAGAGCTGCCCTCGTAGAAGTCAGGGATAAGCCCAAATCAGAAGCCATTACCTGTGTCACCACATTCACGCCAAGTTCCAACCAAATACAGAAAGTG
The DNA here is from genome assembly GCA_963921515.1 of Calotriton arnoldi. Taxonomy (NCBI): domain Eukaryota; kingdom Metazoa; phylum Chordata; class Amphibia; order Caudata; family Salamandridae; genus Calotriton; species Calotriton arnoldi. The sequence goes on from CAWUFW010003959.1 coordinate 1,224,466, forward strand.
GTTAGGAAACATTGGGACATTCTGAGGACTGGCACTTTTTCACCCGGTCCCCCTCCACTGTTTGCATTTAAGCGCACGCAGAACCTGAGGGACTACCTAGTCCATACCCGTCCTAAAGCCCCGCTTACGAGACAACCAACCCTCTGGGCCTTACCACCTGTAGTAGGTCATTTCCCCTGCGGTTCCTGCGCTACCTGCGCTGAAACCACAGCCTCTAAACAGATCGATCTAGGTCTCACCACACCCTGGCGACAAACTAGACACACTAACTGCAACACCAAGAATTGTGTCTATACCATTGTATGCCCCTGTGGCAAGAGGTACATCGGTATGACCACCAGGCAGGTGAAGATTAGAATTGGCGAGCACAAAAGCACAATACGACGTGGGAAAACTAACACCAAATTGCTCGCTCACTTCATGGAACTTAAACACACTGCTGACAGTATAAGGTGGACAGTAATCGACTCTAATCCTAGCTGGACCACCAGAACTCTCTTTAGACTGGAACAACGCTGGGTGCATAGACTTAGATGTGACACGGAGGGACTCATTGACGAAATTCCGTTGGCAGAATTAATGAATTAACTTTCTGATGCACGTATTTTGTTCGTGTTATGAAAAGAATATGAGCAAAACAGAACCACACTGTCCCGCGATACCCAGCAGGATTTTGCTACTAGGGCGTCATCCCTGAGTACCTGGGGTCTGTATTACATACTGCATGCCAATGACCTTGATCCACCATTGACTTGGCACATACCATCATCCTTGACAATGGAATTTTTTCTAGTACATATTCGTACACTACTGTAGCGTTCCATCAGCACACAGCCACCAATGCCCTCTTTTGTAATTATAGTCCACGAGTTGATTGGCATTTATGTAAGAGCATGAATGTTGCGTTATTAATTAATAAGACACCCTAGTTTTACACCCATCTTGATGTTGGGTAGGCACAAACGCTGTGTTATGATCCAATGTCATTTTTCTACAACCCCATGCTAAGATGGCCGCCGCATTTACACATTGCAGAAAGAGACACGCAACCCTCCCTGTACACTTTCCCTACGTAGTGCGTCATCGTGCCTGTACCCGCCCACTCATCCCGGTCGGGTAAGCTTTGGCGGAGGTTATAAGCAGGCATACGCTAACCATTCCCCTCCGATTCCGGCACACTACTACGGAGGGGTAGGTCATTATCCCAGCAGAGGCGAGCTAATGTGAGTACTATTCACCACGTGCCCCGATCAAGAGGCATTTTCCGACCGAGTACGTGGGCTCGATCACGCATTCACCTTCAGGCACCATTTTTTACCCTGCGCCTCTCTCGCCCCACAGACCTCTCGCCCCTTTTACCGAGAGCGTGCCGACGGAGCCCGATTTCCATAAAGAGGGGTATGAGTACTGTAATGTTTTTGTGTGCATATGTATGTTTGAAGGTTGTGCGCCCCGTTTACATTTACGGGCAGCGCACGAGCTATGTTTTGTCATGTGCAGTCTATACCACAACGTCTCGCTTATCCCACCACCATTTGAACCTCAGTCACTATAATGACCACTACAGTGCACTGCTAGACCACCTGACCTTCAGCATTTGCTTTTAGTCCAACCACGCTGATTACGGACCTCTTGATAACAGCTCTGCATACCTGACTCGGTTTCATAGGGTCAGAACCATTGCTAGCAGGCAAGATGCATGTGGGAACTATAGGGTTTTCTATTTGAGACTTTACCTATACTGTTCCACCCTTGTGCACTATTGTCAACATCACTCTGTAGGATGTCTTTGATTTACTGTTGTTAAAACACCCCGGCATGAGATTACTATATACTTACCTTGTGTGCATGCAATAGTGGCCAAGCATACCGCATAGAAGTAATGATTACCCTGCATTTTGCAATATTTTTCGTGTATATATCTGTGTGTCTCTCTCTATTTTTATTTTATTAGGTTGGGGATAGGCACCTACATTAAGAGTTCCTATCAGTGCAAGGACGCTCATACTCCTTAAGAATAAGGTATCGCAGGTTCACAGGTTTTTGTCTTCCTGGAACCTGTTGTCTTTTTATCTATTTTACTTGCATTTTGGTCCTGACGAAGCGCCCCAGGATCCCTTAAGGACCATCGAATAGCGCGAAACATGTTGACCTTCTTTTATGTATGATTTACTCACTTTAGCACCCATTCTGACAGCAGCGGCTAGTCGTACATCCGGCCTCTATATTTGTTTTTGAGAGGAGCTCCAGGATTCACACCCCTTTTTAACTTACCACTCGGACCCCTGAATAAATGTAGGTTCTGGGTACCATTTGGTAATTTTAACTCACCCACTCACTCACCTTCCTAGGCCCACACACCCACATGCACAACTGCGGCGTCTCCTTAAAAGAACTCCGCTAAAGAGCCCTCTTGCGGGGCCCGTGAGGGACTGCAGCGCCACCCCCACGAGGAGCAACGCCCGATGATGAAGCATGACACCCGCAAGGGTGTGTGAGGGCATTACATCTAAAAGGAGGGATTCCACCCATCATTACTTATAAAACCCAACCGTTTGAGAGTCTGATCACCAGTTTTGATTTCTTTTCTCCAACCATAATTTGGTTGATACTTGCATGAGATTTTAGGAACAGTCACCCCCCAGTGTAGACACGTTGTTCTTTGGGAGCGCGGGTACTGGACCTTTTCCTTTTCCTTTTTCCAAATAGCTCCCTGTCCCCAATTCTTTCTGTGTGATGATAACCTAAAATATCTACCTCATTCTCAATTATTTTCTTCGTAACAACTTCGTTGTTCTCTTCCTTTTCCTTCTTTTGAACACCATCAGCACAATCCTTTGTAAGCTTTTTGCTTTGGACAGATTATGCATTTTTCATAAATGGGATACTGTCAAGTCAAGTCAAGAAAACTTTATTCGATTGCTGTCTTAGACAATCATAAAAGCACATGGGATACTGTCCTAAATGAGTAGCATAAACACTTCTTAACATATTGTATTCTTTAACTCAATTTGGATCAGCACTTACTTTCCTGTCATCACATGCAAGTAAATGCAAACCAGAAAATATTCTAACTCTAGATAACACTACATTAACCCTGGGTGAAGTACTACGCTACGCTCGCGTAGTTTGCGAAGTTTGCGCTACTTCGCACTACGCGAATTGCACGTAGCACAGTGCAAACACGCGTAGCGGTCATTTTTTGCTTGCTTGCGGTCCTCAACGTCAAGTTGGCGACCGCGAGCAAGCAAAATGACATCCCGGCGAGACTTTTTCCTCGTTCGCGATCAGCAACATCAAGTTGCCGATCGCGAGCGTGGAAAATAAACCTCTCGGCGAGATTCTCAACGCGGGGAGGTCAGGTTTCTCATTGCGAGTGGTCGCGTATGCTCGCGACCGCTCGCAAAGAGAAACTACCAGTCCACATTGAGAAAGCTGCCGCTCGAGTAGAAATCTACTCGAGCGGCAGAAAATGACCGCTTGCACTGTGCAAGATGCGGTTTGCACTGATTACACAGTGCGGACAAGCATCCGGCACTGTGCAATCAGTGCGAACAGCATTTTGCACAGTGCACTACGCAGTTTGCATAGCTACGCGTAGCTTGCGTAGTGCGAAGTGCACTTCGTGTAGCTACGCGTAGCGCTACTACGCGAACTACGCCCAGGGTTACACTACATATGACATAACTTCCTTAAGCACAGTACTACCAATATTAACAAATGCTGCATCTACACATATACCTTGAGATTTATGAATAGTCGCAGCATATGCTAGAGAACTGGAAACAGTTTGCACCAAACATACAAGTTTTTCATAAGCAAAAAAACATACAATAGGCCTTCCAATCTGCTTTACTACATCAACCTGATCAAATTTTATTGCTAAGTATTTGACCTCATCCCTATTAGGAAAGTAAATTAAATAAATCACTTTATCCATAGCACCCTTAAATAATCCTTTCTCAACATTTACATTTTGATGCAAAATTACGCTACAGTTCTTGCAAACACTTAAACATTTCTCTAATCCTGCAGGAAAGGAAACTTATTTTTCCAATGAATCCATTTTTGCTTGCAGTTTTTCATTTAGCAGTACTGTTACATCTTGATGTTCCATTTTGTCTGTTGTTGTAGGTTGCAAAATATCTTCTTTCTCCAATTTTAGCAATTGTTTGTTGAAACAGGAACACTCCTGAAGTATAGGCATTAGGCACACAATGGATTATCCTGCTTGAAAAAAGTGAACATTATCTCTGCTGCGTGCGGTCTTGTTTGTTGGAAACAGTCTCTTAACAAATTGACTTTCTAAATGATGTTTGCCTTCTTTTGAGAGAATATCTACTCTAATATCCTTGAGAATATTTGCCTATTCAACGTCAGATGCTTGTCACATATTTTTAAGTCATTCTTTGTATTGGAAGCTTAACCAAATATTCACATTTTCAACACTTCCCAAAGAATTTCAAGTTTCTTCACGGAGAAGTGTTTTGAACAAAGGCTGTCTTTGAAGGGTGTAAGTTGTAAGCAGTGGATTGCCAAACACAATCAAGTGTTTCCTCCAAATAGCTCATCATAGTCTGTCCTTAGAATCTGTTGCATTCTTAAGTATACAAAGGCAAGCATTACATTTGAGACCATGATCACCTTATCAATGATTAAACATTTTAACTTCTTCAGTACTCTTGAGATTTTATGACAAGCTTCCCCGGATAACTTTCGGTACTCCAGTTTGTTGTCATGTTCCACAGGCAGCATCAGAAGTCGATGTAAAGTACCTCCTTCAATGTTGTGTGCAGATAATCCAATGGGTGCTGTTACTACACATGACAAAATACACTCTGTAGTCTTCTGTAGGAAATCAGTGAGAACTTGTATTAAAAAGCTTTTACCAGTGCTAGCTTGACCACTGACATACGACAGTATTGTTTTAAATGTTGTGCATGTCCACTGTTTCCTCTCATGAAGCAATCCATGCTCAATGTTGTCTTTCACCTCCATATGTTATTTTTGCTTATCATTTAGTTGTGCAACTAACTCTTCCAAATCAACACTGTCTTGTCTTGGTTGTTGCATTGCAGTCTCCACTTCATTGATTACAATGGCTGCTTAATTTTAAAAAATTGGCTGCTCAAGAGGCTCTTGATTTAGAAGTCCTGAACTTTGCCTGCTTTGAAAACTGTCTTTAGATATCTCAGCAGCAATTATCTCTTCCTATTCAATCTCATCATTTAACATTTTCAAATAGTTAAGAAATACTGAACACTCAATGGTATTCTTTACAGCATTGAAGGAATCTTCTTAGTTGTCAAGTTACAGAGTAATTCTGATTCAGAGCGGCAAGGCTTAAACAGTTGTAGAATTGCCAAGTAGAAGAACTCTCTTTTTTTCACGAGTTTCACAACTCAGTTTTCTTTGAATAATTAAACTGCCTTTCGCTTATCGTACCAAACAACCAACTATTGCAAATTTACCTTCATCTACATTTTTTGTCATGTTGTTTGTATTTCTGTAGTTCTGAAATATTTCATAAAGACATACATTTTCAAGATGTGGACTCCTTTTTAGATAGTAGGTGTCCAGCATGTTTGTTTTGACAATATCTGTACTTTCTGGGTCAAATTCTGCAAGGTACTGAATTGCAGGAAAAGATTTCAACTCTTTATTTCGCGTGCATGCTAGGTCTAGACTCACCCAAGCAATTCTTCTCAACTTAGAGTATAAACAAGCTAACTTAACCAATCACAGCATTCATAGGATGCTATTTCCTAATGCAAAAGCATCTTCAAACTGAAACTGTACAGTTTCCCGGTTAAAGACTTTTCAGCCGATATCTCTTCCCACATCTCCTTCATCTCCGTCTTTTCAGATTTTGTCTTGTATGAAGTAACATAACGAGCAACAGCTATGGAGTTGTTCACCACAAACTGAATATCCATATTAGCATTCCACATTTTGAGAATCACAGGATTGCAGTCGTTGATATATTTTGAAGCTTCTGTGTTCCTCGGGTTGTAGGTATTTTGGGTGATTTTTGAGTAATTGTATATCTAACTGCAGACAAAAAACTGTTCACTCTTCCTTTCAAAATAACAGGCCTTGGAAATCCAAACCAACATTTAGTGTAAAATGTTCCCTTCGCCCTATACTTCCGGTGACAGTACTTACCGCATCAATGTGTTTGCAAATGCTAAACTTGCTGTTTTAAGCCTTTTTCGACACTGTCTTTTGGGATGGTACATGTAACATACTGCTCTGTGAAAGGAAGTACAGACTCATCTGTATCTGTTTTGAATTTTGGTGCATCTTTAATCCACAACAACATATGAATATGGGGAGCACCTCTTGCTTGTTACTCTTTACGCAAAAAAAATCTGTGACTTCTCCAAGAGGTGGATTCTTTTTGTTGCAAAAGAATCGATGCATGGGTTAAAATACCTATAAACATTTGCAGGATCCAAAGAGCAAAGTTCTCCTGATGTCTTCAGTTCAATCTCCTTAATATTACTTTTACTTTTAAAATCTTTATTTTGCTTCTTTTAAACCATAAAAGATGCATTAAAACACATACGATTTCCCTATGCAATACTGCAGTAATACTATTACAATATTAATAAATGGAAAGGGAATACAAAGTAAGGTATTGTATATGACCTATCGCCATTTCTTTAAGAACATAATTATATTTAAAATAGGCATCAATATAAAAACAATAATAACACTAGTAAAGGACTCCTGAGTTTTGTTCTTTGTTTGTGCTTCCATCCCTAAAACATTAAAAACAATTAATAATAATAATTTCTTACTAACATTTCCCACGAACAAGGCTCCCTTATACCTATTGTGTCTGCATACTCTATTAAATTTTTTTTAAATTTTTTTATTGCCCTGAAAATACTTAATCACATTTGTTACAACTTCAGTCCTGATTTGGCCCTTAAGAAGCTTACGGCAAGTAAAAATTTACTAACACTGAATTCACTTGGTTGAGATGTATCGGTTTTTAAAATTCTTTCATCCTCTCTGCAAGACCTAGTGCCCATGTTTATGCAGATTGGTTTAATCCATTTCTTTCTATGCTTGACATAGAGAGGACAGAAGTATAATACATGCAAATCGGTTTCTTTAACCTTATTTGGGCATAAAGAACACAAATCATTCCCTGTTCCAGCCTTATTGATAGCCCATCGTGACGTGATTGCATTTATATGTAGTACACCGTATCTAAACTTCATATATAAACTTTTTGCTAATTGTGGGCGCACCTCATCAAGGGCTCAAAATTTGCTACGTCCTTAAACAAAAGGAACCTAGTCGTTAACGATCCATTAGGTAGACCATGTAACACGCTGTCTTGAATATGGGCCCAGAAGGTTGTTTTTAGCAGTTTCTTTGAGGCTACGGACAACGCGGTTGGGTCATCCCAGTAATGAGATAGGCCCAATTTTCTAAACCACAAAAAAATGTGTCTAAGCCACAAAATGCTCCTATGCTGGTCCAACTTCAATATCTCCTCTAGACCTACCTTGTAGTGTAGCAATTCTATAGTGGACCAAATTCTGACCCAAAATAATAGAGGTCTTAATAATGCGTGATGATCAGTGCGTTTAACATTCAGGTCTAGGGTAATCAGAATTAAAGGAGCTCGCGCAGGGAGACAAAAGCATTCTATAAAATTTGTTTTCCTCTTTTTCAAAATTCTTTTTGCAGTAAGGACCCCATATTTCGGCCCCATAGAGTGCGGCTGCTTGGGCTTTATATTTGAACACCTCCAGGGCTGGGGAAACTGCTTTAGAGAAACTACTCCTGTGCTTTTTCATTATAGGCAGGGAGTTTTGGAGCAAAGCTATCCTGTTCTTTTCCATTTGTGTCTTCCACGATAGCTTTGTATCCAGAGATATGCCCAAATAGCTGAAACTCTGCACATACTCCAACTTTTGACTATTTAGTACAATGTTTTTTTTAAAGTGTTGTGGGGATTTATGGCCATATATTTAGTTTTACCAATGTTTATTTCAAGGCCTTTCTTTGTACAGTAAGTATAGAAGGAGTCTATTAGGCGTTGCAATCCTTTTGGTGTTTGTGATATTAGAATGGTGTCGTCAGCAAATAGAAGTGCTGGCACCAAATCCCCTCCCAATTTAGGTGCATCGTTCTGGCAACCATTCAAATAATTGGGGATGTCATTTACATACAGTGAGAATAGGGTTGGTGCCAGCACACATCCCTGATGTACACCACTTTTTATTGGGATTGCCTCAGATAATTCGTCCCTCAGACCCCATCTTACTTTTGCATAATTCTCTTCATGTAATCTTATTATTTGCTTTAATAAATCACAAGGTACCCCTTGGCATCTCAGCGAATGCCATAATAAGTCCCGTGGAATAAGGTCAAACGCTGCCTTTAAATCCACAAAAGCAACGTAAAGGTGACCCTTTCTTATTTTTACGTATTTCCAACAAAGACATGTAAATCTAAAAACCTGATCCGTTGTGCTGAGTTTTATTCTAGAACCAGCCTGGAATTTTGAAAGCACATTATTTTCCTCAATCCAAGTGTTTAATCGATTTAAAATATGCCTAGCATAAATTTTCTGTAAAATGTCTATTAGACTAATTGGGCGATAGTTTGCAGGGTCATAACGGTTGCCTTTTTTAAAAATTGTAATAATTTCAGCCCCTTTCCAAGTATCCGGGATGGGGGCTCCCAAGGCTATTGCATTACAAAGGGAATTTATGTATGGTCCCCAGACACTGATATCATGCTTCAGTAAATCACCCGGAATTCTATCAGGTCCGGGAGCTTTCCCTGGTTTAACTGCACTAATTGCCAATTTTGTTTCGTCCAAACTAAAAGCTAAAGTAAGATCCTTTGTATTAGCTGCTAGTTCATCGATATGTATAAGTTGCCTACTTTCCCTTGCAGCATACAAACTAGTGAAATGTTCCACCCAAGTGTTTGCATCTAGATATATATCTTTAACGTCCTTTCCCGTCTTGTTCCCTTTGGCTACGAGGCTCCAAAAACCTTGCTGGTCCTTTGCCTTAGCTGCAATGAGTAAGTCTGACCAGATTCCATCGCCCATGTTTTCTTCGCATTACAAAGCGTTTTCTTATATTTAGTCCTAGCCTCCCTTATACTGGTTATATTGCCGCTTTTTATTGCCATTATTAATCCGGCCTTGGCATCATGACATATTTTGTCGTACCATGGGTTTACTTCCTTAAGTTGACCTTTATTTCCTCTTTTCCCTTTCTTGGGTATATTAGTCACATTTGGCAACAACGCTGCCAAAAGTTCTTTATGTAGGTCTAGCAGGCAATCTTTATCTATTGGTTGATCTATGTGGGGTGCAAAAGTATCTGCAAATGTATTATAGATGTTTGTCAAGGACTCACTATTCCCTAAAATATAGGGCCACTTCAATGATCGGCGACTATTGCTTACTAGAAGGTCATCTAAAGAAGTGTTACTATACTCAATACATGGGGTGATGGAAAAGAATAGCTGGCTAGATAACGTCAGTACAAGTGGGCGATGGTCGCTCTCAATTCTTGGATCTATTTTTAAATCAATTGCATAATGCCAGAGTTCCAACGATACCATTATGTAATCTATATGACTACGCGAGTTACCTCTACAGAATGTATATTCTTTCGGTTTATCTGATGGTAACCGTCCATTACAGGCTCTTAGCCCATGCCCAGCTACAACTTTCATTATTTGAGCTGCTGCCACAGTATGTGGTACTGAACTATTGCTTTCTAGCGCAGGGATCTTATTGGCCGTATCTTCATCCTCAAATATATTATAAAAACCTGTCACAGGTTCAAAATTGCAATTTAGGTCCCCACCTACTAATACCAATGCCTCTGTCTCTAAGGAATTTAGAACAGAGTCCAGATGTTCTATAACCAGTGACTCTTTTGTAGCTGGGCTCGGTCTGTTATAGATGTTAAATAGGTATAGTACCCTTCTATCCTGAGTAGTGATTTTTACACCAATCATATCTTGGGATGGTATACTCAGTTGAGTTATTCCTATTTCAAGGGTTACTTTTATCCATATAACTAGACCCCTGATGGCCTACCCCTTTTAGAAGGGATTGCATCCACACTGAATGTCTTATATCCAACTCTGTGTGGTGTTTCTAAGGCCCAAGTCTCCTGTAACAGACAGATGTCGCTCTGTTCAATATACTCATCCCAGTCTGCATCTCTGAGATTCCTATTAATCCCTGCTATATTCCATGAAGTGAGGCGTGCGTTTGATAATCCATCAATCGCACTAGCAGTAGGCGGACCACCCACCGTGTTACGATTAACTATAATGGTGTTTCTTTCACTTGTGGCAACCTCTATAGGCCCTAGTGTAATGGGTAGAGGGACAGATGTAACTCCTTTTCCTCATGATTGTTGTGCTCAAGTGTTCCTCCTTCTTGGAATCCTACATCATGTGATAGGCTCTGTAATTCCTCTGAACCCTTTTTATTTTTGGCAGTCTCCTTATTTATATTAGCTTTTGGCTTCATTACAACATGTGTGTTTTTCCCATAAAATGCTGCTTTTTGTTGTCAATCAACAGCTTCTAAAATCGATAGTCCCTGGTATCTGTTTTCAATTGTTAGGGGTCCAGTGATTCCATTTACAATCCTCTCAATTGGTGGTCTGTAAAAGTATCCCAAAGGAAGGGCGCAAATACAAGTGCTCTGGCCAGGTATTTCCTCTTGGGAATTTAGTAGGCTTCGGAACATGCGTGGCCGTCGGAAATTTATAACTATGCAATCCCCCTTTATATGCTTATAGGATTCAGCTACCCACCCTATCCTTCGGACCATCAAAATGTCGTTCGTGTTTTGTGGGTTACATTTTTTTAACTTAGTTAGCCAATCGACAGCTTTATTTCTAAGGTTAGACCATAACTCTTTCTGTTCTCTCTTAAGAGCAGGCACCCCGGCTAAGATTAGAACATAAGGGCATGAAGCTGGCAATAGGCTTAGAGTATCTTTGTTAGGGATTAGATCGGTTCCTTTGGGGCTATATGTTGTCTCAGAGCCACTTCCCGTTTCTTGAGTGTTTGGGGCATCATATACGTGATGTCCGTCATTAAATCCTTCTCCCCTAACAAACAATGTCTGTGCCCCACTCCTTGTGTTTCCACCCCCATGAGATATATTTGATGTGGGTGTTACCATGTTTGTTTCGCATCTCATAACTTGTAATCTACTCTGGTTTTGTTTAGGTGGGACAGTATGTTGTGCCCCTTCCGTGATTCTCTTTATAACATCCTTACTTAAGATATCTAGTTGTGCCATGACAGAATTAAGCTGCTCTAGTTTTACATCTATGAGATTCAATTTTATATGTATATGGTCATCGATTTGAGACAGCATGCTACCAAATGCGGCCTTACAGATTGATGTAACAATACATTCTACATGCTCAGCGCTCACACCCATTTTAGCCGAGTATAAGGAGAGGTCAGCTTCGGTTTGTGTGGCAATTGATTTACTTAGAATTTCCATTTGCTCATACGTGTCGCTGGTTTCCTTAAACGAGCTAGCTGGCCCTCCTAATTTTTTTTTAGTCGGTTTCTTGCAGCCGTTTTTACTATTCTTCAGTGGCTGTTTGATTTTCGCCTTTGATACTTTTGCTTGCCTTGGTGCCCGTAGCCTAGAGGTTATATCGGGCCTGTTTATGTCATCTATGTTAGTGTTCGTAATAGAGTCCGACATAGATGGTAGGACAGAGGCCATTGGCTCGCTATGAACTATTACTATTGGACTAGTACAGGCTGGTTGCAATGTGACAATGGGATTTGGTGACTTAGTTTGACTGTAGGTGGGTAATCTAGCAGGGTCAAGTGACAAGCGTCTCTCTGCCAGCTCAATTTCGTGCGTTAGAAGAGATTCGGCTCTAATGATAAAGGCGTCTAAGGTGCCTGCAGCACCCTTTCGCCTATTCATATTCATATTCATATTTCCGGGTATTTTGTGTGACCTATATATTAACACAAGAACCCGGCGTAAAGACACTAACTATTAGCACAATGAACAAATATTAGTGTTTCAGCAAGTATAACGGATTACCACTAATCTAAATCTTATAACATTTTTCAGAGGGCTGACCCAGTCCAGTCACGATCAGTCGCGGACGCGTTGCGGGAGCCCTCGTGTGCTTTAGTGCACCTTCGGACACCTCCCCTGCCTGCTGGCGCTTCCTGGCGCAAAGCCCTCTGGGGGATGTAGTCCTGCACCCCAAAAGGCACGAGATACGGAAATCCTGGGCAAAGTTCGGCTCCCGCGAGTGAAATGCGGCGTGCGTCGAGGTAAGGCTGGGCCCCAAAGGCAAGATAAGGTGTGGTGATGTGTGGTGATGTCAGGATACAACAGCATTTGGATAGAGCTCTCAAGTCGGGAATCACAAGGAAAGAATACCTAATTCACTCTGATTAGTAAAACTGAAGATGCTCTGTTATTACCATCTTGCATAATCGGAGGCACACATCTACCTCCTGACGTAATTGAGATAGGTTGCACCAGAGATCGAAAAAAGAAAATGTCAGACACCCACTGCTTGTAGCTTGCAAATCCTGCTACAATTATAAGCGAGTAAAATAGTAAAAAAATAACAAATAGCAAAGCAGCATCAGCATCAACACCCACTCACTAGGAAGGGGCATCCGAAGGGCATCCGAAGGGACATCCGGCCTTGACGAAAAAAATCTTCAAGGTGAAATGAGAAGCAGACAGCCTCCCCTCAGTGATACAAGGGCACACTTCGACAGAGTTGGTTCCCTGCCGCTGGCCACGAATCCCGAGCTGCAACACAGCAATCAACTGTCGGCGTCAGCGGGCTATCAGCAAGCTGCGGGGATGAGCCGGCCGCTGACCGGGTGCGGTCGCTGTCCCCTCCTTGGTCTTTTCGCTCGGCTCCTACCGATAACAGGCATGCGGGCTTGCAAGGGAGCAAACGGGAAACAAAAGCCCCAAAAAAACTGGTTCCTCAATTCAGCAATGTCGGCGCCTTTAGCCTTTAGCAGCGTTCAGCAGGTTTTTCTCAGAGCAGCCGCACTCTCAACATAGAGAGACTTGTTAATCACCCTCCCGGGGGGGGCTCAAATTCCTCGGGAGCTGACGGGACGGTTGCTTCTTTCTCCGGTTCTCTCACCGCCGCACCTTCGTCCTCCCTCGCTCCTTCCTCTCGCGCTCTGTATCTGTATCTTATACATCTATATGCACTTCTATATGCAATCAAGGTCAATCTCCTTAATATTATAGTTTGCTTCTCTCAAAAAGTCATGCAAGTCATCCCATGCGTACTCTTCATCATCAATAACTTTATTTCGACATTCATGCCATAAACGTTTTCAACATCATCGCTGGCCAAGCAGCAAAATAAAAAAGATAAATATATAAAACATGTGCAGTACTCATAATGCATTGAATTATCACACTCTTATCACAGTTAATTAAATTCTACAGTGCAAGGCATTAAAAACGACTCTAAGGATACCAGCTATGTTAGAGAAAAATGTGTACAACAACCAGCTGAGGGCTAAGACTTATAAAATATGTATCTGGCAACTAAGGGGTAAAACGTATATGTTAAAACTTCAGGGTTTTCCTCCTGATGCCCAACATGTCCTAGAAATTTAGCGACAGCAGAGGCAAATACGGGTCTAGAATCTGATCTTAATATTCGCAAAGCTGATACGTAATTGAGTGTTCCCAACTGTCTGCAAATTGTATTTTATCCACTTGGCTCATGGAAGCACATACGCTAGACAAGCAAAGACTATGTGGGTGACAGATTCTCTAGCAGCTTTGCTACGATAACATGACACGGTTGACAACGACTTGTGATGCCAACTGCTGGTAAAGGTGTTAAGGGGAAGTGTACCAATCCTAAACTGGATGTAAAGCTTTCTATCATTCGGTACCTTCATGATGTTTTTTTTTTAATGTTTAATAAGCTTTATTAGTGACAAGATTGCAAAGAATAAAAACAATCATTACATGTGAAATACCAATTGGTGAGACTAATAACACCACAGAAGAAGGGAAAGCTGTTTACAATTTTTTAACAAGAGCTATGGGAAGGAAAGGGAAGGAAGGGAAGGAGAAGGAATAAAGTAAATTATACATCATACAACTGAGGGTTGAGTAACATTGTACAATGATATAGAATAACTTAAACGATTGAGATAATTATTAGGCAAATATAGTGGCTAAAAGTACTGAAAAGGAAAAAAGGGCAGAGAAACATTTCATGGAGGCGTAACGTTTTCAGAACAATTGCAAAGTACTTGTTGCTTTGCAACCTTATTCAAATAAGAAGTTAATGGTAACCAAAATAAGTCTCTGTTTATGTGCGGTATACATGAAGAAGCAAATGCAACATCCAACCGATGATATTGACAAACATTATATCACCAGGCTGTAATTGAAATTTTTGAGGAGGATTTCCAATTTATTGTAATCTGTTGAAAGGATAAAGCTAACATGAGATCAAATAAACCACGCTGACAGGAAGGTAATCCCAAAGTGTCAGATAGACTTCCAAGAAAAAACAATACAATGGACAAGGGAGATTGTAAATTGTAAATTGAAAATGAGTAAAATACGAGGCCAAACAGTTTTCTAGAATATGGCAGTGTGATGGCAAGTGAAAAGAAGATGTAGTAAATCTGCAAAAGGGTGGCCACAAGACCAACACACTGAATTACTTGAATGAGAGACTGAAGCAATAGATACTGGTGTGTGATATAATCTATGATATACAAAAACATGGTCTGAGTAGTGGATGCAGATCTAGAGATTTTTAATGTTCTAGCCCAAATTTTGTCCCATAGATCGATGCTCCAAAAACATCCCAAGTCAGTCTCACAAGTAAGTTCCAGTTTGGTTTTAGCGCATTCAGAATTTGGAGCTGATAGAAAATTATAAATCAGAGCAGCTTTTGGGAAAAGAGAAAGTATCTTGAGAAGATTATCATCCAGAGGTGTATCAACAGATGCTGGAAGTGAGTAGAAAACATCCAAAATTACCTCCATAAGAATTAAGTATTTATACCAAAAGGAACGAGGACAACGAAAAGTGGCCTGAAATTTAGGAAAAGAACAGGGGATCATACCATCAAATAAATCATGAACCCAAATTATGCCCTTGAGTCTCCCAGCCTTCCAATAGAGGAGTCTATTATTGAGAATGGTAAGACGATTATACCATAGGGGGGACTGGAGAAAGTAATTGCTAGAAAGATTCTTGGGCTGATAATGAGGTCTCAGCAAAGAGCAAGTATGTTTAAATAAAGCGGAAGAGGTAATAGAAGTCTTTGAGGAAAATGAAAGAACTTCTTTTACAGAAAAAGATGCCAATAGAGAATGTTCAATAATACACCATAAGGGTAGAAAGGGAGAAGAATCAGAAAGGAACCATCTAGAAGCCTGACGAAGACAAAAAGCTTTATGATAAAGGCAAAAATTGGGAAAGCCTACCCCTCCATTAGATTTAGCTTTCCTAAGATGAGTTAAGAAGATTCTAGGTTTCTTATTATTCCAGAGAAATTTAGAAAGCATTGAATCCAGCTTTTTAAAATGGATGGATGGAATAGGGAGGGGAATCATAGACAAAATATATAACAAAATGGGGATAATCATCATTTTAATAGAATCAAGACGTCTCCACCATGAGAGGAATAACGGGTTCCAAGAAGAGAAAAGCTTTTCAACTCTGTTGTGTCCTTTCTTCATATTAATTGTGATAGTATCTGTAATAGAACTAGTAAACCAAATACCTAGATATTTAATTTTAGAACTGTTCCAAAGGAGACCAGTAGTATCAAAAGATTGTTTTACACAAAATTTGGTAACAGGAAAAATCTCCGTTTTATCTGACTTGATTTTGTATCCTGAAACTAAAGAAAAGTCAGAAATTTCCTGCAATAGAGGGGGGATAGAGATATCTGGATTGGAGATAAAAAGCAAAATATCATCAGCATAGGCAGATAGTTTATATGTTGATCACCATAATGAAAGCCAGAAATAGATTTGTTATTATGGATACGAGATAAGAGAGGTTCGAGGGCTAAAATAAACAAAAGAGGTGACAAGAGACAACCCTGACGGACACCTCGCTGTAATGGAAAGAACTGGGAGGTCAGTCCATTAACTAATACCAAAGCACAGGGCAGTATAAAGAAGAGAAATAAGAGAAATAAAAGGAAGACCAAATCCATGCCAAGTAAGAGCGTTAAGTAAAAAAGACCAGTCAACACTGTCAAAAGCTTTTTCTGCATCAATAGAAACTGCCGCCAAAGAATCAGGACGATAAGGAGCCTTATTCAAGACAGTGAAGAATAGCAGAGAATTATCTGAAGTTAATCTACCTTTGACAAACCCACATTGTTCTTTACCAATGAGGTGGGACAGAAAAGGGTCAAGTCTCAGAGCAAGCATTTTGGCAAAGTTTTTATAATCTAGGTTTACCAAAGAAATGGGTCGATAATTCTTACAATAAGCGGGACACTTACCCTCTTTAGGAATTATACATATAGTGGCTTCCTGAAACGTACTGCCTGCTCCACCCGTCTCCTGAAAGTAAAGAAAAAGTTGTAAAAGCTTCAGGAGGAGTTAATTTGAAAAATGTGAATAAAATTCCACCATAAAACCATACGGTCCTGGAGTTTTACCTTTTTTAGGAAGTTAACAGCCTTACAATTTTTTGCCAGCAATAAATCAGAATCAAGAGACGAGAAATTCAATGTATCTTGAGAAGGAGAGGGAATATCATTGAAGTAAGTATCAATAAGAGAGGAGGCAACAGGTGACTCTGGGGTATACAGTTATTTATAACATTTTGTAAATTCATCCAAAATATCCAGATTTTTAAAGAAGAGGGTCCCGTCCGACTGAATGAATTGATTTAATGAGAGTGCATTTTTTCCGTGATTTAAGAAATTTGGTCAAA
Source organism: Calotriton arnoldi (assembly GCA_963921515.1). Lineage (NCBI taxonomy): Eukaryota > Metazoa > Chordata > Amphibia > Caudata > Salamandridae > Calotriton > Calotriton arnoldi. The sequence continues at coordinate 1,241,435 of CAWUFW010003959.1, forward strand.
AGGGCCCTACCTTATTACAGCCCCCATAATAGCGAGCACTACCACGTAATAATATAGAGGAGGCCTTCTCAGTAGAGGACTTATTAAATTCCAGCTTAGCCCGAATAAGTTCCTGTAAGGAAGTATCAGACGAGGTAGTATGAAATTGATGCTCTAAGCATTTAATGTTTGCTAAGAGAACGTTATGTGGGATAAGAAGGTGTTTCATTTTTCTGGAAACATAATCAATAATAAAGCCACGAGCAGCAGCTTTAAAAGTGTCCCACAATAGTTGGGGGGAAGTATCGGGCGACACATTTAATAAAAAAAAATCATTAGCAAAGGAAGAAAATAAGGAAGAAAAAGTAGAATCTTTCAATAGCGAATTGTTAAATTTCCAACTATTGGACTTCGGGTGTGGAGGGAGCAACTCAAAATCAGTAACAACCAGAGCATGATCAGAAATAACAATAGGTTCAAGAGAAGAAGAAATAAGGTTTTGAGAGAAAGAGCCAGAAAGAAAAATATAATCCAATTGGGGAAGGGACCCATGGCGGGTGAAAAAAAGAACATTCTATTGCATCTGGATTACACAAATGCCACGCATCCATAAAGTGAGTTTGTGAGATTGTAGTGAGGAATTGTTTGTGGGGTTTATGAGAAACAAAACAAACATTAGATTTCCGATCCAGGAAAGGATCAATAATCTGGTTACAGTCCCCACCTAAAATAAAAAATTCATCTTTATATTGAACGCACTTTTTTGTAGCATGAGGCAAGAATGAATAGTCAGGCTGAGTTGGGCCATAAACATTAAAAACAGTTAGAGAACTACCATTAATAAGCAATTTAACCAACAGCCACCTTCCCTCGGAATCTATTTCTTTAGATAAAACAGAACACTTCAACTTTTTATGACAAAAAATAGTAACTCCATTCTTCTTATTAGACGTAGGGGAGACTAAGACTGAGCCAACCCAAATACGTTTAAGTTTTATGGCTTCCGCTTCCGTAAGATGAGTTTCTTGCAAAAGAACCAAATCAGGGTTATAGGAAGCCAAGTGAGACAAAATACTCTGGGGCCGATTCCGATCTCGGTCGGAGGCGCACCCAATACCATTCGGTCAGGAAAAAAGCCATGCGAAAGCCTGTTTCCCGACCGAACCGTACGCTGGTCCGGCCGAGCGAGTACGATGCGACTCGCCGACCGACTCGTCCGGGCGACTCGACCGCTCCGACCGACTCGTACCCGGATCGTACCGCTCCGACCGACTCGCTCGGACCCGATTCGCACCGCGCAATGGAGATGTTTTCCGGCCGGGTAAGTACGATGCGCACCTCGACCGCTCCGACCGACTCGCGCCGTCCGACTCGAACTCGCTGTCGGAGCCGTACTTTGGGGGTCCGTGTCGGACCCCCTGTACGCGTACCCGTGCGAGCGGACACAGGGGGACCCATGGGTCCCCCTACCTGTGCGTGTACGCCGCGAAGCGCTCGCGGCGTACTCGCTGTAGGGGCGCCCTTGTCCGCCTCGCACCCATTGAGGCAATGGGAGCCCGCGTACGCGTTGTACGACCGGCTCCCATTGAGTTCAATGGGAGTCCGACCGACTCGTGTCCGATGACATACGGACGCATCGTACTCGTTCGGTCGGACTGCACGGGTCCGATTCGGTCGGAAATCTCTCCGGGTCCGGCTCGGTCGGAGAAATTTCCGGCCCGAATCGGAATCGACCCCTCTGTCTCTTAATAGGATTAGCAAAACCTTTCACATTCCACGATATGACTCTGAATGTAAAAACTTTAACAATACATAGAAAGCCATACGACCATCAGTAATGAGAAGAAAGGAAAGGAATAAAGAAAAAAAAATAGATATGAGAGAGAAAATATACTAGAGCATATAAGAGAGGAAAAAAAAGAGGAAAAATAGAAAAGGGAAAGGAAAAAAGGGACAAAAGACACAACAAGAAGGGACAGTACATGTCAAACTGACGACTGTAATACGTATCATTTAAAGAAAAATAAGGACAACAATAAGGAGTGGGACAAACAGATGTAGACGGCACAACCAACAAGGGAGGAGGTATCACGTCAGGACGCCAACATGACGAATAGCTAAACGGGCAACAGAACTCCAAATAACCTGCAACGGAATTCAAGAAGAAAAAATGATGTCAAACAAGTGAAAGAACAAGCACCAAGGTGCAACCTGTAAGGAAATCAAACATTAGTGAAACAGACAACAACGGTTGCATAAAAGTCAAGTGAAAGAAGAAGGACCAGGAATCTCCATCGATGATGTAGAGTGAGAATGAATGAATTTCCTTAGGTCTGGAGGATCATCAAACGTGGATGTATTATTCTGAAATGTCACTTTAAAGAGACATAGATGAAAAAGTCCATATCGTGCACCTAGGGCCCGTAGCGCAGGTCTTAGCTCAAGGAAGTCTTTCCACCATTTAGGCATTGCTGTAGAAACATCTTGGGAAATAAACAAGTTAGCACCAGACCTAACAAGATGCTTTTTAGATTTGGCTGCATTTAACACTTGGAGAAGGTCAGTGAACTGCAAGAAGAGAAGAATCACTCCACGAGGTTTTGATGAAGCCGACGTAGAGGACAGGTGGGGACCCAGTCTGTGAGCACGCTGGATGCTGAGGAGATTCAAACACCAGAAAAACAAAATGGCGGCAGCAGTGCAGGTACGAAGTTCAGGGGCTATTAATAGGTGAAGTGATCCAAAAACAGAATAAAAAAACTATCTTTCAGTACAGGAGATGCTCCGATGTGATTACTTGCCCGTTTCCGGCGTTTTTAAGGTTGCAGAAGCTGCATATCACCAACGGCATTCCCGACGTGATACAGAGCTCCGAGACTAGGCAGCCATCATAGGCAACGCCGCACGCACTCCCCAGACCTTGAAGATATCTAAATAGTGTTTCAGTGTGCTAACTGATTTGAAATCCAGAAGCTCACTTGTAAGCCACCCACAAGATGATTTGCTAGCCTCAGTTGTGCTACCCATTCCCAATAACGTTTGTTCACAAAATCTTTGGAAGAAAAAGAGTCAGAAACAGTGTTATCCCAGATTTCTCGCAAATGAATATCAGACAGCAGTTTCTTCACCTTACTTATCCAAAAGATCAAGTTGGACTTTTCCAGGATGCTAACTTACATTAGCACATTGGCATAGGTAAGCAATTGTGGTGTGGACCTAATTCTCCTCCAATAGATTTTTTGCCCACATCCAACTTTAGGGGCTAGAGCGGAGTACTGCGAAGCAAAAGCACCAAGTTCCTCAGAAACGTATGATCAGTTCCAGACAGATCATCTTATTTGGCAAACCCCCACAATTCGACGCCATAAAGGGCAGAACCCACAGTTTTTATATCATAAAACTGTAAAGTGGCTGCAACTGGTTTGCTAGTCGATGTGCAATGTTCCTTCAAAAGTACACCAACGATTTGCTAATAATTTAAGGACATCTTAGTCACATGTGATTTCCATGACATACTATCTGAGCGTTTTATGCCCAAGTAATCAAAGGTGTTTACCCTCTCAAGTGAGACTCCACCTAGGGTAGGCCTCCCTCAAAGGACTTATGGGGGTTTATTGCCATAAATTTGGTCTTTGACATGTAAATCTCGAGGCCTCACAAAACGCGAAAGTCCTCGAAACAGTTTAATAATAACTGAAGACCCCCGGGGGTTTTGGACACTAATAAGGTGTCATCTGCACATAGAAGAGTCACAATTTGTTCCCGCCCCAGGGAAGGAGATTCTGCAGGGTGGGAGGACAGAAATTGAACTACATTGTTCAGATAAAGGGAAAAAATAGTTGGTGCCAACACGCACCCTTGAAGGACTCCCCTATTAATATTAATTGGGTCGGTGAGCTGGCCTTGTTCTCCCCATTGCACTCTAGCATAATTAGCCTCATGGACGCGAATGATTAAAGATAAAATCTCCTTGGACATCCCCAATTCATGCAGCACGTGCCACAGCGTGCATCTTGAAACTAGATCAAAAGCTGACTTTAAACCAATAAAAGCAACATACAGGCTTCCTTTGCCAATAAGAACAGTTTTCCAAAATAATGGGAATAAACAAAACAATTCATCAATTGTTCCAGTCTTCTGCCTATAGCCAGCCTGATAAGGTGTCAACATATCTTTATCACATATCCATTCCTGGATCTTAAGCAGAAGGGCATTGCAAAAAACGTTTTGGCTGGAATCAATAAGTCTAATTTGCCTATAGGTACAATGTTGATTCCTGTTGCCCTTCTTGAATGAAGGAATCACCTCTGCACCCTTCCAAGAGCCATGCATTTGAGCACCCCTTGCTATGGCATTTGAGAGCAACAAGATGTATTGTGACCATTTGGACCTCTCATGCAAGAAGAGATCACCAGGAATGCCATCATGGCCCAGGACTTTGGCTCGGACAATTGACTCAATGGAGGCTTGGATATCGCCCAAGTTAAATAAGCCATTGTTGGTGGCTTGGGTAAATGCCAGTGGAAGTGTTAGGGAGTGGGTCAAACTATAATCAGATTAGATGGAATTAAAATGATACCAGGAAGAAACAGAAATGTGATTTTCGAGAGAAGTTGCCCCTGTGCGTCTGCCCCACACAGCCAAGGACCAAATCATTTTGGGGTCCTTGCAATCACATGCTTCCTTGATGAGCTGCCACCTAGTCTCATCCCATTCCAGTTTTGCCTTTATCTGAGCATGCTTATAAGACTTTCTTTGAATTCTTATGAGGGCCATATCCTTAGATTTAATATCCTGGGAAAGTTGAGTTCTTGACTGCCTACATTCCCGGTTGAACCAAGAGTTGGTTTCCCTTTTGTTTGATCTAGAGTTGGGCTTGGGTGCAGATACAGTAAAATGCAAAACCAACTGCTTAAAAAAGCAGGAATAGGTGGCTGAAAGTACATTCAACCCTCCTAACTCCATGTTCAGAGCAGTAATCACTGATGTGCATTTTATTAGTTCCTGGTGATAAGATGGAGCTTATCTTCATGCGGGGCCAACTGTTGCCACTTAAGGCAGCATTTATCATTAAATGGTATCACATCCCGGGTTAACTGATGTACTCGGGGCGTGCTGTGAAAACGACCCTTTGGTGACAACAGGCTGAGGCAAAGTGGGTTATGGCCGCTATTGGTTCTTGTACTCACTAACACATCATCAACAATATGCCAGAGCCTCAAATCTATCAGGATGTAATCAATGCGACTCATACCGTTTATTCTGTTAAAAGTGTTGGCTCCCATTCTATCTGGTATTGGTTCCACCTTTTGCAGCCCTCAACCCAAACTCCAGAGTCAGGGCCTTCAATTGAAGTGCAGCTTGAGACCATTTTTTAACAGGAGCTAGGTCCAAGCTGGGAGTTGACCATAATTCGTCTTCCTACACTACTTCACACATATTGCCCCTGTCCAAAGGTTCAAAGGTGACGTTAAAGTCACCAGCTAAAATCAGAAAATAGTTGGGATCGCTTTCATCCAAATGCTCCTCGAGTTTTTGCACGGTATCTGATAGCTTGACCCCGGTTCCTCTTCCATAAGCATTATAAATATCAGTAGTGCAACTTGAGTGCCCCTTAAGTCGAATTGCCAAGATGTCCAGGCTGTCAGTATTCCGCTGAGAGACTGAACACTTGGGAGCAAAGTTCACCCAGATCAACAAACCCCCATCGGGATGCCCAGGTTTGTTAGTAATGGCAGGGAGATGATAGTTTAAATACTCAGTCCTATGAACAGGTTCAACACTCCGGGTTTCCTGTTGGATGCAGATGTCAAAAGCTTATATAAAATCATTCTAAAGCGGCAGGGTCAAATTGGACTTCACCACAACTAGGTTCCATGAAACTACTGAAATCATGGGCGGAGCATCACGAGTAAATAATGGGGAGAAAGATCTGTGGCTGAATGGATCTGCACTACAGAGGTGCCATCATCAGTCAAGTTGTCCATCGGGTCCACAACAAAAAGATCACTATGAGACCCCAATGGGTCCTGGTTGCTTGATACACCATGAGGACTATTCCCCTTTACGCAGTACCTAATGGGGCTAACTACAGTCGTTGGATCCTCCATGGGGTATTGGAAATGGGAATAAATAGAGCTAGGATAGAAGAATCTCCAGCAGTGGTAACATTCTGACTCTGGAGTCAATCATTCTCCCCTATAACAGAGACATCACCTTGGTGGAGAGCTAATGGGTGAGGAGCACGTAACAGTGCACTAGCTACAGGTTGATACTTGAACTGGATATTGAACCCTGAGGGGGGCGAGTCTTGGCATCCAAAACTACCAGGCTATCAACCAGGCTCCCGTCCGCCAGAAGTAGTTCAATGCAAACAATGGAATTAAGGGAAAAGCATCCTCTGGCCCTCATGAAGTCTTCCCTTATTACAGATCTACAGCCTCTCACATAGTGAATACAATGGATCTCTTTGTTCCTAATGGAGTCCACTCTCATACCCACAGTGTGAATGATCTTTGGCACATTAACCATATTGATTTTGCAAGGAGCAGAAGAAGAAATGCGCTCCTGTACCATATGCATTCTCTTGGAGGCACTATTTGCCAGTCGTACCACAGAATAACCAGTTCCTCTAAAAAATAAATGGCCTGTGTCAGCTTGTATTGTCTCATTGTAGGTCCCCAGATTCCCCAAACTTGGTACATCAACATCAGGTCTTCTATCTGCACTATTGTGCAAAATTCTAGGGGAAGCAGAAGAGATGCTTGCAGTCACAGTAATTGGATGTAAATTAGAAGCTTTAGTGGAAGAGTTGATAGACTGGGGAGCACAAAATTAGCTGGCATGCAAAACTCCTCTCTCCCTTCTAGTAACTCCTCACAACTGAGGGTTGTGAACCAAGTTGCTGCACCTAAATTTTGTAACATACATTTCAGTTCACCATGACGACGATACCAATATTCATTTGTGCCACATTGACATGCCATCAAATTTATTCCAACTTCTCATCCTCTCCATGAATTTTGTTGCCAAAGTCTCTTGCAGGCATACTTTGTAGATTAACTCCTGTCTTTAAAATATGGTTAACAGTGTACAATAGTCCAGACAAATAACTTTCAAATGGGAGATGGAATATGTATGGAATACTTTGATGAAATCTAGAGTCCTCAGAATATAATCTGGTTGATCTATACTCAGCTGCTGGTATTTATACTGGGCGGTCATAAAAGCGTCCACCAACTCCAGTTGGAAATAGTTGTGGAAAACAGTGAGCTTCTAAACGTTTTCCCAGCTACTCAGTGGAGCTCCTTTACCTTGTTTCATCTGGTATAGTTCAATGGCATGCCCCATAAATTCCTTCGAATGCAGTAGATGGATGCTGTAGTGCTCATATATTTCATTAGTTTTAGTTCTATCCACTTTTTCAAACTGTCCACTTGAAGGAAACATTTCTTTCTCCATACAACTCCCATCTGTGAGAACAGATGCATCTTAATAATAGACATTATTTAGTTTCAGGTAAAATGTAGCATTCTTCGCCTTATTCACATTCACTAGTTCTTGTCAGATTTTTTTGTTCTTTGTGGGCACACCATTTTCTAGAATAATAAGCGGTTCATCCATATCTCTCTCTACAACCACAGTTTCAATATTACATTTAAAATCTAAAAGCAATTAGAACATTTGAATGTTGGGGGCTCCATTAAAGACAATGGAGTGCTGCAGCATTCTAATGGCTGGTAGAAGCCTGGAGCTCCAACATTCCAATGTTGTCGTTCACAGCTGTTGCTTTGAACAAACGCCTCACCGAGCCGGAGGGGATTTCAATTCCCTCGGGCTGCATGAGGGCTTTGTTTCATTTGTTAGAACATTCTGCCCTCTAGTGGCGCAATGTTCTAATAGCTTTATAGCCCTCCGTAGCTTGGCTATACCAGCATTAAAGTCCCACTCCCTTATTAGAACGCTGAAGCAGGCCTTTAATGGTTGGTATAGCCCGCTACAAAGAGCTATACGGCTACAGTATACAACCCTACCTTTAAGTACTTTTTTGGTTCAGTCGGTGACAGTTTTCAAGTTTTTGGTTCTGTCAGAAATAGGTGTCTCTAATTGGCAGAGGTACACACCTTTGTCCAAGAAGAGACCTTAGCTTCTAGTTAGAGTAAGGGAGTTACACACTTTAGATAACCCCTGCTCACCTCCTTGGCAGCTTGACATGAACAGACAGGCTTATCCCAAAGGCAATGTGTAAAGTATTTGTACCCAAACACACAGTAACACAGTGACAGCACCACAAATGGACACCATATCAGTTTAGAAAAATAAAGCATCTTTATCTAAACTAAACATGAACAAAACAACAAAAATCCAACATACATATATCAAAATATCACTATACGAACAGTTACTTCAAAAATAGCACTTGTAGAAACAAATAGCTCCACCTGGGGCTATTACGACATTGTGACAGGCATAAATCTGAAGTACGGCATCAACCGCAAGATGCGCAGCATCTGGCATGGAGCCACATGTACCCCCAAACAACAGTCCCTTGGAAACAATGTCAACAGACAATGCATGGCATTGTGGCGGTGAGGCGTTGAGTCTGTGAGGAGGCGTGGCATTGAATCCAGGATAGGTGAAGTTAGGTGGCGGCACCAGTGAGGGGATGTGACTTCAAAGAGTTTGTGAAGTCACCCTCATCAGTTATCAGCTTCGCAATAACGGGATGCTGGCGCTGGCAGTGACGGCATCGGTGCGGGCGCTGGCTTCGGGAGGGTCGATAACTGCAGGCGTCAGCAGACGTCAAAGGACGTTGGAGCTGCTGTGCAGGTGGCGTGGTACGTCATGACATTCACAAGCAGTGCCCCCGGCCTCGGTGCAGGTTGTGGAGTCACTGGCGGAGTCTCTGACGGCGTCAGAGTTGTTTTTCTTGCTTTGCAGCACCAACCATACAATTCTCAGGGCCAAGGAACTGGTATTGGAACCCTTTTGAATACAGGAGTCCACAGAGGAGTCCCGGTGCTGGTCAGTGGGTTGCAGGTGAAGTCTTTGTGTCCCTTAGACTTCAGAACAGGAGGCCAGCACACACAGGCCCTTAGAGATTCTTCTTCAAGCAGGTTCACTGCAAAGTTCCAGTTGTTATCCTCTCCTTGGCAGAAGCAGTAACTGCAGGCCAACCCAACAAAGCACACAAAGCAAAGGGGCAGTACTCCTCCTTACAGTCCCCCAGCTCTTCTCCTTGGCAGAGGTTCCTCTTGAGTCCAGGAGTGATATAATTCTCTGGGGTTTAAGGTCCAATACTTATGCCCAATTTTGTCTTTGTTCTCTTTGTGGTAAGGGTCTCAGAGCCCAGTCCAAAACAGTTCTGTCCTCTCTGGTGCAGCATGACCACAGGAGGTGGAGACAGCTTTGTGCAGAGGACACACTGCCTATTCAGGTGCTAGGGAAAACTCCTCCCACCACTCTAAATGCAGCCAGGGTCTACTCAGCCCAGCTATGAGTCACCCACGAAAGGCAGGACACACACTGCAACAGAGCTCCGAGACTAGGCATCCATCTTAGGCAACGCCGCACGCACTCCCCAGACCTTGAAGATATCTAAATAGTGTTTCAGTGTGCAAACTGATTTGAAATCCAGAAACTCACTTGTAAGCCACCCACAAGACGATTTGCGAGCCTCAGTTGTGCTACCCATTCCCAATAATGTTTGTTCACAAAATCTTTGGAAGAAAAAGAGTCAGAAACAGTGTAATCCCAGAATTCTCGCAAATGAATATCAGACAGCAGTTTCTTCACCTTACTTATCCAAGAGATCAAGTTGGACTTTTCCAGGATGCTAACTTACATTAGCACATTGGCATAGGTAAGCAATTCTGGTGTGGACCGAATTCTCCTCCAATAGATTTTTTGCCCACATCCAACTTTAGGGGCTAGAGCGGAGTACTGCGAGGCACAAGCACCAAGTTCCTCAGAAAGGTATGTTCAGTTCCAGACAGATCATCTAATTTGGCAAACCCCCACAATTCGACGCCATAAAGGGCAGAACCCACAGTTTTTATATCATAAAACTGTAAAGCGGCTGCAACTGGTTTGCTAGTCGATGTGCAATGTTCCTTCAAAAGTACACCGATTTGCTTATAATTTAAGGACATCTTAGTCACATGTGATTTCCATGACATACTGTCTGAGAGTTTATGCCCAAGTAATCAAAGGTGTTTACCCTCTCAAGTGCGACTCCACATAGGGTAGGCCTCCCTCATAGGACTTATGGGGGTTTATCGCCGTAAATTTGGTCTTTGACATGTAAATCTCGAGGCCTCACAAAACGCAAAAGTCCTCGAAACAGTTTAATAATAACTGAAGACCCCCCCGGGGTTTTGGAAACTAATAAGGTGTCATATGCACATGGAAGAGTCACAATTTGTTCCCGCCCCAGGGAAGGCGATTCTGCAGGGTGGGAGGACAGAAATTGAACTACATTGTTCAGATAAAGGGAAAAAATAGTTGGTGCCAACACGCACCCTTGCAGGACTACCCTATTAATATTAATTGGGTCGGTGAGCTGACCTTGTTCTCCCCATTGCACTCTAGCATAATTAGCCTCATGGAGGCGAATGATTAAAGATAAAATCTCCTTGGACATCCCCAATTCATGCAGCACGTGCCACAGCGTGAATCTTGAAACTAGATCAAAAGCTGACTTTACACCAATAAAAGCAACATACAGGCTTCCTTTGCCAATAAGAACAGTTTTCCAAAATAATGGGAATAAACAAAACAATTCATCAATTGTTCCATTCTTCTGCCTATAGCCAGCCTGATAAGGTGTCAACATATCTTTATCACATATCCATTCCTGGATCTTAAGCAGAAGGGTATTGCAAAAAACGTTTTGGCTGGAATCAATAAGTCTAATTTGCCTATAGGTACAATATTGATTCCTGTTGCCCTTCTTGAATGAAGGAATCACCTCTGCACCCTTCCAAGAGCCATGAATTTGAGCACCCCCTGCTATGGCATTTGAGAGCAACAAGATGTATTGTGACCAATTGGACCTCTCCTGCAAGAAGAGATCACCAGGAATGCCATCAGTGCCCGGGACTTTGGCTCGGACAATTGACTCAATGGAGGCTTGGATATCGCCCAAGTTAAATAAGCCATTGTTGGTGGCTTGGGAAAATTCCAGTGGAAGTGTTAGGGAGTGGGTCAAACTATCATCAGATTAGATGGAATTAAATTGATACCAGGAAGAAACAGAAAGGTGATTTTCGAGAGAAGTCGCCCCTGTGCGTCTGCCCCACACAGCCAAGGACCAAATCATTTTGGAGTCCTTGCAATCACATGCTTCCTTGATGAGCTGCCACCTAGTCTCATCCAATTCCAGTTTTGCCTTTATCTGAGCATGCTTATAAGACTTTCTTTGAATTCTTATGAGGGTCATATCCTTAGATTTAATATCCTGGGAAAGTTGAGTTCTTGACTGCCTACATTCCCGGTTGAACCAAGAGTTGGTTTCCCTTTTGTTTGATCTAGAGTTGGGCTTGGGTGCAGATACAGTAAAATGCAAAACCAACTGCTTAAAAAAGCAGGAATAGGTGGCTGAAAGTACATTCAACCCTCCTAACTCCATGTTCAGAGCAGTAATCACTGATGTGCATTTTATTAGTTCCTGGTGATAAGATGGAGCTTATCTTCATGCGGGGCCAACTGTTGCCACTTAAGGCAGCATTTATCATTAGATGGCTTCACATCCCAGGTTAACTGATGTACTCGGGGCGTGCTGTGAAAACAACCCTTTGGTGACAACAGGCTGAGGCAAAGTGGGTTATGGCCGCTATTGTTTCTTGTACTCACTAACACATCATCAACAATAAGCCAGAGCCTCAAATCTGTCAGGATGTAATCAATGCGACTCATACCGTTTATTCTGTGAAAAGTGTTGGCTCCCATTCTATCTGGTATTGGTTCTACCTTTCAAGCCCTCAACCCAAACTCCAGAGTTAGGGCCTTCAATTGAAGTGCAGCTTGAGACAATTTTTAACAGGAACTAGGTCCAAGCTGGGAGTTGACCATAATTCGTCTTCCTCCACTACTTCACACATATTGCCCCTGTCCAAAGATTCAAAGGTGACCTTAAAGTCACTAGCTAAAACCAGAAAATAGTTAGGATCTCTTTCATCCAAATGCTTCTCGAGTTTTTGCACAGTATCTGATAGCTTGACCCCGGTTCCTCTTCCAAAAACATTATAAATATCAGTAGTGCAACTTGAATGCCCCTTAAGTCGAATTCCCAAGATGTCCAGGCTGTCAGTATTCCGCTGAGAGACTGAACACCTGAGAGCAAAGTTTACCCAGATCAACAAACCCCCATCGGGATGCCCAGGTTTGTTAGTAATGGCAGGGAGATGATAGTTTAAATACTCAGTCCTATGAACAGGTTCAACACTCCGGGTTTCCTGTTGGATGCAGATGTCAAAAGCTTATATAAAATCATTCCAATGCGGCAGGGTCAAATTGGAATTCACCACAGCTACGTTCCACGAAACTACTGAAATCATGGGCGGAGCATCACGAGTAAATAATTGGGAGAAAGATCTGTGGCTGAATGGATCTGCACTACCTAGGTGCCATCATCAGTCAAGTTTTCCATCGGGTCCACAACAAAAAGATCACTATGAGACCCCAATGGGTCCCGGTTGCTCGATCCACCATGAGGACTATTCCCCTTTACGCAGTCCCTAATGGGGCTAACTACAGTCGTTTGATCCTCCATGGGGTATTGGAAATGGGAATAAATAGAGCTAGGATAGAAGAATCTCCAGCAGTGGTAACATTCTGACTCTGAAGTCCATCATTCTCCCCTATAACAGAGACATCACCTTGGTGGAGAGCTAATGGGTGAGGAGCACTAGCTACAGGTTGATACTTGAACTTGATATTGAACCCTGAGGGGGGCGAGTCCTGGCATCTAAAGCTACCACGCTATCAACCAGGCTCCCGTTCGCCAGAAGTAGTTCAATGCAAACAATGGAATTAAGGGAAACGCATCCTCTGGCCCTCATGAAGTCTTCCCTTATTACAGATCTACAGCCTCTCACATAGTGAATACAATGGATCTCTTTGTTCCTAATGGAGTCCACTCTCGTACCCACAGTGTGAATGATCTTTGGCACATTAACCATATTGATTTTGCAAGGAGCAGAAGAAGAAATGTGCTCCTGTACCATATGCATTCTTTTGGAGGCACTATTTGGTAGTCGTACCACAGAATAACCAGTTCCTCTAATCAATAAATGGCCTGTGCCAGCTTGTATTGTCTCATTGTAGGTCCCCAGATTCCCCAAACTTGGTACATCAAAATCAGGTCTTCTATCTGCACTATTGTGCAAAATTCTAGGGGAAGCAGAAGAGATGCTTGCAGTCACAGTAATTGGACGTAAATTAGAAGCTTTAGTGGAAGAGTTGATAGACTGGGGAGCACAAAATTAGCTGGCATGCGAAACCCCTCTCTCCCTTCTAGTAACTCCTCACAACTGAGGGTCGTGAACCAAGTTGCTGCACCTAATTTTGTAACATACATTTCAGTTCACCATGACGACGATACGAATATTCATTTGTGCCACATTGACATGCCATCAAATGTATCAAATTTTATTCCAACTTCTCATCCTCTCCATGAATTTTGTTGCCAAAGTCTCTTGCAGGCATACTTTGTAGATTAACTCCTGTCTTTAAAATATGGTTAACAGTGTATGATAGTCCAGACAAATAACTTTCAAATGGGAGATGGAATATGTATGGAATACTTTGATGAAATCTAGAGTCCTCAGAATATAATCTGGTTGATCTATACTCAGCTGCTGGTATTTATACTGGGCGGTCATCAAAGCGTCCACCTACTCCAGTTGGAAATAGTTGTGGAAAACAGTGAGCTTCTAAACTTTTCTCCCAGATACTCAGTGGAGCTCCTTTAGCTTGTTTCATCTGGTATAGTTCAATGGCATGCCCCATAAATTCCTTCGAATACAGTAGATGGATGCTGTAGTGCTCATATATTTCATTAGTTTTAGTTCTATCCACTTTTTCAAACTGTCCACTTGAAGGAAACGTTTCTTTCTCCATACAACTCCCATCTGTGAGAACAGTTGCATCTTAATAATAGACATTATTTAGTTTCAGGTAAAATGTAGCATTCTTCGCCTTATTCACATTCACTAGTTCTTGCCAGATTTTTTTGTTCTTTGTGGGCACCCCATTTACTAGAATAATAATCGGTTCATCCATATCTCTCTCTACACCCACAGTTTCAATATTACATTTAAAATCTAAAAGCAATTAGAACATTTGAATGTTGGGGGCTCCATTGAAGACAATGGAGTGCTGCGGCATTCTAATGGCTGGTAGAAGCCTGGAGCTCCAACATTCCAATGTTGTCGTTCACAGCTGTTGCTTTGAACAAAGGCTTCACCGAGCCGGAGGGGATTTCAATTCCCTCGGGCTGCATGAGGGCTTTGTTTCATTTGTTAGAATATTCTGCCCTCTAGTGGCGGAATGTTCTAGTAGCTTTATAGCCCTCTGTAGCTTGGCTATACCAGCATTAAAGTCCCACTCCCTCATTAGAACGCTGAAGCAGGCCTTTAATGGTTGGTATAGCCCCATACAAAGAGCTATACGCTACAGCATACAACCCTACCTTTAAGTACTTTTTTGGTTCAGTCGGTGACAGTTTTCAAGTTTTTGGTTCTGTCAGAAATAGGGGTCTCAAATTGGCAAAGGTACACACCTTTGTCCAAGAAGAGACCTTAGCTTCTAGTTAGAGTAAGGGAGTTACACACTTTAGATAACCCCTGCTCACCTCCTTGGTAGCTTGACATGAGCAGACAGGCATATCCCAAAGGCAATGTGTAAAGTATTTGTACCCAAACACACAGTAACACAGTGACAGCACCACAAATGGACACCATATCAGTTTAGAAAAATAAAGCATCTTTATCTAAACTAAACAAGAACAAAACAACAAAAATCCAACATACATACATCAAAATATCACTTTTAGAACAGTTTCTTCAAAAATAGCACTGGTAGAAACAAATAGCTCCACCTGGGGCTATTACGACATTTTGACAGGCATAAATCTGAAGTACGGCACCAACCGCGAGATGCACAGCATCTGGCATGGAGTCCCATGTACCCCCAAACAACAGTCCCTTGGAAACAAAGTCAACAGACAATGCATGGCATTGTGGCGGTGAGGTGTTGAGTCTGTGAGGAGGCGAGGCATTGAATCTAGGATAGGTGAAGTTAGGTGGCGGCACCGGTGAGGGGATGTGACATCAAAGAGTTTGTGAAGTCACCCTCATCAGTTATCAGCTTCGCAATAACGGGATGCTGGTGCTGGCAGTAACGGCATCGGTGCGGGCGCTGGCTTCAGGAGGGTCGATAACTGCAGGCGTCAGCAGACATCAAAGGATGCTGGAGCTGCGGTGCAGGTGGAGTGGTACGTCATGCACTTCACGAGCGGTGCCCCCGGCCTCAGTGCAGGTTGTGGAGTCACTGGCGGAGTCTCTGACGGCGTCAGAGTTGTTTTTCTTGCTTTGCAGCACCAACCATACAATTCTCAGGGCCAAGGAATTGGTATTGGCACCCTTTTGAATACAGGAGTCCACAGAGGAGTCCCGGTGCTGGTCAGTGGGTTGCAGGTGAAGTCTTTGTGTCCCTTAGACTTCAGAACAGGAGGCCAGCACACACAGGCCCTCAGAGATTCTTCTTCAAGCAGGTTCACTGCAAAGTTTCAGTTGTTGTCCTCTCCTTGGCAGAAGCAGTAACTGCGGGCCAACCCAACAAAGCACACACAGCAAAGGGGCAGTACTCCTCCTTACAGCCCCCCCAGCTCTTCTCCTTGGCAGAGATTCCTCTTGAGTCCAGGAGTGATATAATTCTCTGGGGTTTAAGGTCCAATACTTATACCCAATTTTGTCTTTGTTCTCTTTGTGGTAAGGGTCTCAGAGCCCAGTCCAAACCAGTTCTGTCCTCTCTGGTGCAGCATGACCACAGGAAGTGGAGACAGCTTTGTGCAGAGGACACACTGCCTATTCAGGTGCTAGGGAAAACTCCTCCCATCACTCTAAATACAGCCAGGGTCTACTCATCCCAGCTATGAGTCACCCACGAAAGGCAGGACACACACTGCAACCCCTTGTGGCTGTCTACAGTGAATGCACATCCCCAGCTCCTGTGTCCTTGAATGATATTATTATGATTTGCCTAGGGGGAATGATTAGGTAATAACTTCTTGCCATGTCAACCTATGTGGCAGGGGATTTGCAATGGGAAAAATGACTTGGGCCATTTTTCCAACACTAGGACTTATAAAAACACATTTTATAAGAACCCTGCTTATATCTACAGGACCCCTCACCCCTGGAACACATAGGGGAGACTTTAGGGGTTCAGAATATGTAAAAATATTGCAGGTCCTCCCTCCACAGTGCTCCTAGCACAAACTTCGATATTGTGAGGCACTTTATCACAATGTGGGGAATGAAATGTGCAATTTCACTTAACCCAGGGCATATAAAACTCATTTTATAAGGGTCTTCCTTGTAAATACCCGACCCCCTAACACGGGACCCTCAGGGGAGTCCCTGGGGGTACCTAATATGCCCAAAGATTGTAGTGTATCCATTTTTAAGTGCCCTAAAATCCAAAGTCGAGTTTGGACACAATTTGCATTTTAAAAGCAGTCCTGCAACACAGGGCTGTTTTCAAACTGAACTCAGGCTTCAGCTGTACACACATGCAAGTGTAGAAAGTGCTGCTGGCATCTAAACTACCATGCCCTATTATATAATAGGGGCCTAAAGGTAGTTTCAATTCCCCTGCCCTATTTTGTACTAGGGCCTTATTGGGGAGGTCATGCCAATCACAGGAGTACCCTAACCCATAGTGTACCCTAGTGTATGTAGGTGTTTTCACTGTATTCTTAGTGTCTCTTTCAAAATAGCACTGGCCATGGGCCTGGTTAGACAGATCCCAGGGTCAGTCAGAGTCAATTATCACCAGTACCAATCAGCAAAACGTTGGGGGGTGCCCAGGACACAGGGTGACTTTGCAACATAGCCTCCCAAATGAAAGGTGATGGGTTACCAACCTACACCCTGGTAGTCCTCATAAGCTAAGTAGAAAAACCTGGAAAGTCCATCCGCATTTGCATGGGCAACCCCAGGTCTGGGTTTCACTGCAATTTCCATTCCCTGTAGGGACATCGACCACATTAACAGCTTGGGATTCTCCCCTCTCGTCTCATGAGCCATCTGAGAGGCCTGTGGTCAGTTTAAACAAGAAAGGGAGTCCCAAACAAATATGGTCTCAACTTTTCGGGGACCAATCCACAGCAAAAGCCTCTCTCTCAATGTCACTCCACCTCTGCTCTCTGGGAAGAAGTCTCCTGCTAATAATGGCAACTGGCTGATCAAGGCCCTCTTCATTTAGCTGTGACAACACTGCTCCAATCTCTTGCTCAGAAGCATCTGTCTGAAGCACACATTCTTTTGTGTAGTCAGGGGCCAGCAACACTGGCACTGAACATAGCAGCTTTCAGAGTGTCATAAGCCTTCTGACACTCTGGGGTCCAATCCACCTTCTTGGGCCTCTTCTTAGAAGTGAGTTCTGTTAGGGGCCCCGTAATGGTCGCATAATTTTTAACAAACCTTCTATAATACCCTGTCAGTCCAAGGAATGCCCTGACTTGAGTCTGGGTAACAGGAGCTGTCTAATCCAAAATAGTTTGAATCTTGGCCTGGAGAGGCTGTACATGGCCTCCACCTACCAGGTGGCCCAGGTACACCACAGAACTCTGTCCTATTTGGCACTTACTTGCCTTAATAGTCAGGCCTGCTTGCTGTATGGCCTGAAGCACTTCCTTCAGGTGTCTTAAGTGATCCTCCCAGGTAGAACTGTATATAGCTATATTATCCAGATAAGCTGCACTGAACTGCTCTAACCCGGGCAAGACCCTGTTCACCAACCTTTGGAAGGTGGCAGATGCATTCTTTAAGCCAAAGGGCATTACCTTGACTGATAAGGTCCCTCTGGTGTGGATAATGCTGACCTCTCCTTTGTTCCATCAGTAAGGGCAATCTGCCAGTAACCTGAAGTCACATTTAAAGTACTCAAGTACTTAGCAGCCCCTAACCTGTCAATGAGATCATCAGCTCTAGGCATAGGGTGAGCATCAGTCTTTGTGACTGCATTCAATAATCTGTATCCACACATAACCTTAACTTCTTGGGTCCCCCCGAGGATTAGGCTTGGGTACCAGCACCATTGGATTGGCCTATGGACTTTCAGATGGTTCAATTACCCCCAATTCCAGCATTTTAGCTACCTCAGCTTTAATGCTGGCTCTGACATGGTCAGACAACCTGTACAGCTTATTTTTGACAGGTAGGCTGTCACCAGCGTCAATGTGGTGCACACACCACTCAGTGATGCCTGGGGTCAAAGAAAATAGGCCAACATACTGCTCCAGCACTTGCTTACAGTCTCTGTGCTGCTGATCTGTCAACTTGGGAGAGGGTAACAGTCCCTCCACTGACCCATCTTGCACATTAGTGGAGAGGAGGTCGGGCACTGGCTCAGTTTCCTCCTCCACTCCTTCATCAGTGACCAGTAACATGGTCTTATCTTCCCTGTCATTGTGGAGTTTCAATCTATTCACATGCAGGATCCTATAAGGGTTCCTAGGGCTGCCAAGGCCAACCAAATAGGTAACCTCACCCTTCTTTTCTAAGATTGGATAGGGCCCACTCCACTTGTCATGGAGGGCCTGGGAACCACAGCTCCAATACCCACACCAATTGTCCTGGAGTATACTCAGGCATAGTAGCCTTCTGATCATACCAGTGCTTCATGAGCTCCTGGCTAGCCTCCAGTTTCCTGCTTGCCTTGTACATGTACTCTGCCATTCTTGATCTCAGGCCTAGAAAATAATCAAGCACATTGTTCTTTGCTTCCTTGAGAGGCTTCTCTGAAGACTCTCACAGCAGGCACAATGGCCCCCTCACACGGTGTTCAAACAGCAACTCAAAGGGACTGAATCCAACCCCTTTCTGTGGCACCTCCCTGTGGTCAAACAGTAGGCATGGGAGGAGAACATCCCATCTCTTCCCGAGTTTCTCTGACAACCCATTTATCATGCCCTTTAAGGTCCTGTTAAACCTCTCAACTAGACCATTTGTTTGTGGGTGATAAGGGGTAGTGAACTTGTAGTTGACACTACATTCATCTAACATAGCAGTCAGATAGCTGGACAGAAAGTTGGTGCCCCTATCTGACACCACCTCTTTTGGAAAAGCAACTCTGGTGAACACTAGTGCTCTAGCCACTACAGGAGCATCAAAGGTTCTAAGAGGGACTATTTTAGGGTATCTAGTAACATGGTCCACTACCCCACCCTTTCCTATGAAACCCCAAGCACTGGCAGTGATATTAGGGGAGCCTTTGTCTTGCCCCCTGCCTTGCCACTGGCCTTACAGGTGACACAGGAGCTGCAAAACTCCTTTACCTTTTTAGACATGTGAGCCAGTAGAAATGGTTCACCAACCGGTTCCAAGTCTTTGTCTGTCCCAAATGTCCTGCCAAGGGGATATCATGACCCAAAGTCAGAATGAACTCTCTGTACTTCTGGGGCACCACCAACCTCCTGGTGCCCCCCTCCTTGAGGTTTCTGGCCTCAGTTTAAAGCAGTCTATCTTCCCAGTAGATTCTGTGAAATCCACTGTCATCCCCCTACCCTTGCTTAGAGGCAATCCGCCTCAAGCTCTCAAGGGTGGGACTGTCTCTCTGTCCCTTACTGAACTCCTCTCTGGAGGTTGCACCTGCTCCTGTCAGTTCTGCCAAATCAGACAGCTCTGGCAGGGATGGAGTCCCTCCCTCAGAGGCCAGATCCTCCCCATCAGGGTTAGACTCCTCCTGCACCTCTGGAGTTCCCTGGGTTGGCTCACCAGGCCCAGTACCCTTGTCCTTGGATGCTTGGGCCTTTGTTCCAGGGTCCAAGCATCCAGCCTTTCCCTTCTGGCTAGTCTGTGACCTAGTCACAGCACATACCTACGCAGGGAGCTTCAAAATTTTCATATGGAGTCCTCTCTCCACCTCTGACCACTCAGAGGCTTCAATATCATTGCCCAGTAAAGACTGGACTGGGAGCATTTTAGACACAGCTACCTTCATAGGGCCTGTCACACCTCACCATTCCAAATCCACCACACCCATAGGATGGAGTTTGGTGGTACTGTCTGCATAATTCACCTGGTGAAACCTACCAGGTAGAAACTTATCTGGAGGCACCAGCTCATCCAGGACCATAGTTACACTAGCCCCTGTGTCTCTGATAAACTCAACTTCAGTCCCATTCACTTTAGGCCTCTGCCTGTACTTGTTTAGAGGTAAGGCAGCAAGGGTGGCAATATTCACCCTACCCAGGGACACTAAGGTGGCTTCCACCACCTGCCTACCCCTATTTGGGACACCACTCTCCACCCCCACACTTACACTGAAAATTCCTGGGGATGGCCCCTTAATGGGGGGCTTCTTAGTGCATACAACATCTCCTCTTTTGTGTCCTGGCTGGTTACAGTCAAAGCACTTACCCACCTTTGAGGGATCAAAGAACCTACAATCTTTCCCTGATAGCTCCTCCCTTTGAATTTCAGTTGGCTCGCCCCCCCCCCTCCTTGTTAAGGTTTTTGTGGGTCTTTGGAGGACTCCTTCTGTTTTTGACCTTCTTTCCCCTGGGCTTTTCCCTGGGGAGGGACCTGTCCTCCTTTTTTCTGGTCACCTCCCTGGTGCTGAATGGAAACCTGGATTCTCACCCACTCATCAGCTGCTTCCCCCAGCTCTCTGGGGTCTGTCAGCTTAGATTCCACTAGATACTGGTGTAACTTCTCTTCTGTACAATGAGTCAAAATATGTTCTCTCATAAACAAACTATTCAATCCCTCATATGTGTCAACGTTGTTACCATCAATCAAGCCTTCCAGTGCCTTCTGTGAGATGTACAAAAAGTCTAACCACAAATTTGAACTCACTTTCTGGGTGTCTCTGAACTTCACCCTGTACTGCTCTGGGGTTAAGCCAAATTTCTCAACTAAGCATTGCCTCATGTGAGTATAGGACTTTGCCCCCTCTCCCTGCAGGGTCTGAAGCCTATCCCTTCCAGCCACTGAAATCAGTTCCCACAAGAGTGAAGCCCAATTCTTGGGGCGGACCCCCCACATCTCAAGGGCCCTCTCAAATGCAGTCAGCCGTTTATCAATGTCATGCCCCTCTATGTACTTGGGCACTATACCCTTGGGAAGTTTGTGATCAAATCCACCACCCCTGGACATCTCAAACTCTTCATAATTGTTACTGCCACCATTTATCTTGAATGCCTCCTTCCTCTCCCACTTCTTCTCAGACAATTCCAGTTTTCTCTGCTCGAAAGCTATCAAAGCTAATTGGGCCTAAAGCTGTCTCTCGGCAAGGGACAGTGGTGGTTCCTGAGTAGAGGACCCTTCCCCCCTCCCACCATCTGGAATTATATAGCTAACGCTGGAAAAATTGGAAGAGGCACCATCCTCACCTCCCTCTTGGGTGAGGTTGGGAGGAACACCCTCCATCCCCCCTTGAATCTCCTTAACTACCCCAGCCCAGGCCTTTAGGGATTTAAGCAACCCTGCCTTCCTAATCTTGATGGGAGATGGCAGCCCGCTAAGCCTACAATGTACCCTAAGATCATCCATCCTGAACTGGGACAGTTTAGCCAGGTCTAGATCCATGGTTCCTTAGTTTTGGGTCACAGCAACTAGGCACAACAGACTTAGGACAATTTGGCAAAATCAAAACAATAGATTAAAAATAGTTTAGTACAAATTCCAAAAATCAAACTCAAAACTTTTGTTCTAAGACAATTTAGAGGATTTTTGAAATCTTAATTCACTTTACTGAAAGGTGTACTTTTTAAACACAAGTCCTCATCCACACTGCTGAGCACCAAATGTTGGAAAGTGGATTATTAGTAGGGGAAAAAGTATATCTGCCACTGGCAATAAGGCTACTAACACAGTTTAGGGCTCAGAATAGGTCTTAGAAAATTATTCCCATGCTCAGCCCATGGTTGCTTGGCTGCGAGCAAGACGGCTTAACTTCAAAGACAGATATGTAAAGAATTAAAAACACCAATTCAGTAAATAATTAAAACAAAACACACAATAAAAATCAAAACCAATTTATAAAAATAGGAAATATTTTTACCTTTAAAATGACACCAACACGAAAAAAATCCAATGTAGAGAACCGGAGATATGATTTTTTGAAGATTTAGCACTATATAGCACGTAGAAACCTATAGCGCCTATGGGGACATCTGGTCGCACTAGACTGGGTTAAAGTCAAAGTTCCAGGCCAACCGCGATGGAGCCTTGCTGACTTAGAAACTTTTCTGGAGCTTTTCTTCCCGGTGTCCCTCGAAGCTCTCAGCCAGTCTGGATTCGATGAGGATTCCCTGGCTTGCCTTGCGACAAGCTCCCGGTCAAACTTATGGAAGTCCAATCTCCAGAGCTTTTCAGCGGGATGAACTAGGGATGCAGGCCGGCTCACAGTTGAAGGCGGGTGGCTTGGCTCACGCGGTTGGTCCCGGTCACCTTTTCTAAGTTCAAACTTAAAAACTTTTACTGAGCTTTTTCTTGCGGGGTCCCTCAATGTTCTTCACTAGGCTGGATTCGGTGAGGGTTCAGCCTACTCCCAGTCAAACTCTGGAAGCTGGACCTCTGAAGCTTTTCAGCGGGACAAACCTGGACAGCAGGTTGGCTGGCGGTTGAGGGTCGCCGGCTTGGCTGGCCAGGTCGAGTATGCCAACTTATCGAGCTTTTTTCCAAAGTTGCTCCAAACTTCTGCAAACTTCTGGAACTTCTTCCTGAAGTTCCCCCAAAGGGTCCCAAAGTGTCCAAAACTTACTCCAAGGGTCTGGATGCTCCAAGATGGTCCTTGAAAGTTTGGGACTTCGGTTCCCTCAATCAACTCAGACAAAACCCTTACAAATCCACTGGTAGTAATCCAGGCTGAGGATTCTTGGTGGTGATGCTCCAGGTAAGCTCTGTTAACCTGTAGATTACAGAGAGTCCACTCTTTAGTCCTTTTAAAGCAAGGTAGTCCACAGGGCTGTAGTTATGGATTGTGCAGTCTGCAGAGTGCAGGGTCTGGTTGATGCTGATCAAACTCCTTAGCGTGGACCCTTCTCTCTTAGGTTTCAAGCTGCAGATCTTAGAGGCTCTGCCCCTCTCAGATACTTATTTCAAGTTTTCTGGGTCAAGCAGGTGGGCACTCCTGTCCAATGAGGTGCAGGGCAACACCCCAGGGTATGACCACATCCTCCAAAGTGTTGCAATATTTCCTCCCAGAGAGCACCATTTCTCCAAAATTGATCATAGCTGATTTCCCAGCAGTGAGAGAAAAGCTGGCTAAACACACCTCCAGGATGGCTTATCTCCATAGTCTCTCCCCCTTGCATCTGCTCATTCCTTTCTTAAGACTAGCATCTGGCTGGTTCAAAGAGGAGAAGTGTAAAGGAAACTGGTGTCTTCTACCTGTCTTCTCCTTCCATTGAAGTATATTGTTTACAACCCCTCTCCCTGCTCTGGCATTCCTGTTTAGCAGAACCCTGCACTCCCAGAACAGCTGGCTAACCCCAGTGGATCTGTATCATCTCATAACAGGAGCCTGGCTAATCAACTTAACTCTGACCAATCAGGACAGACCACTGTAAAGCTGAATTTTGGCTTACAGACAAGAAAGTCTTATCATTTCTTGTCTGTACATTTTAGGAGAAATTCAACAATACCATATTGTTGGATTTATCAATACAATTCTAAGAAGTCCGTGATTGCTATTTTTATGATTCTACTAGCGGAAATGATTAGTTAATAACTTCTTGCCATGTTAACCTATGTGGCTGGGGGATTTGCAATGGGAAAAATTACTTGGGCCATTTGTTCAACACCAGGGCTTATAAAAACACCTTTTATAAGAACTGTGCTTATATCTACAGGACCTCCCCCCCCCCCGGAACACCTTGGGGAGACATTAGGCATTCTGAATATGTAAAAATATTTCAGGGCCTCCCTCGACAGTGCTCCAAGCACAAAAGTCGATTTTGTGAAGGACTTTATCACAATGTGGGGAGTGAAATGTGCAATTTCACTCAACCCAGGCCATATAAAGCTCGGTGCACGGACATAATATCGAGTTTTTATTTTCGGAGTACAAAAATATCGAGTTGGAAATATCGAAGGGACTGAATATTGACATCAAGAATATCGGTGACCAGACTATCGACATGAAGGTAAGAAATATCGTTTTTGTTAATATCGAAGTCAGTAATATCATTTGTAAAAATATCATTGTTAATAATATCGATGTTTATATTAGTGTTATGTATTTTAGTATGTATTTTAAATGTATGTGTTATATATTTTTTGTTAAGTATTGTATTTTTTTAAATTTATGTATTACATTTTTAGAAGTTATTAATTTTTTTTAAAGTAAATTTTGCGTTTTAGTTCAGTAGCGGGTTGTGGGTTTATAGGGGAATAGGGTGGGAAGTCATTTAATTATAATAAATTTAATAATAATTTTTAGCAATTATTAAATATTTTTATTAAATTTTGCGTTTTAGTTCTGTAGCGGGTTGTGGGTTTATAGGGGAATAGGGTGGGAAGTAATTTAATTATAGTAAATTTAATAATATTTTTTAGAAATTATTAATTATTTTTAATTAAATGTTGTGTATTTATTTCGTAGCGGGTTCTGGGTTTATAGGGGAATAGGGTGGGAAGTAATTTAATTATAATAAAGTAATTATTCTTTTTTATTTATTGGTATTTATAATTAATTTATTGTGAATTAATTATTAATTGGTAAATAATTTTTATTAATTGATAATTATATTAATTGTGTTATTTTGTTTAGGAGCGGGTTGTGGGTTTATAGGGAATAGGGTGGAAAGTAATTTAATTTTAATAAAGTAATTATTAATTTTTATTTATTGGTATTGATAATTAATTTATTGTTAATTAATTATTAGTTGGTAATTAATTTTTAATAATTGATTAATTGATAATTATATTAATTGTGTTATTTTTTTAGAAGCAGGTTGTGGGTTTATAGGGGAATAGAGTGGGAAGTAATTTAATTATAATGAAGTAATTATTAATTTTTATTTGTTATTTATAAATAATTTATTATTAATTAATTATTAATTGGTTATTTAATTAAAAAAATTATTTAATTGATAAGTATGTTAATTTTAACCCTCTGCTATCCAACACTTTCCCTACAGTTACACTCTCTGGAGTGGGAATAGTAATTTTTACCCTTATGCTATCCAACACTTTCCCTACTGTTGCACTCTCTGGAGTGGGAATAGTGATTTTTACCCCTACACTATCCAACACTTTCCCTACTGTTGCACGCTCTGGAGTGGGAATAGTAATTTTAACCCCTTCGCTATCCAACACCTTCCCTACTGTTGCACTCTCTGGAGTGGGAATAGTAAGTTTTACCCCTACGCTATCCAACACCTTCCCTACTGTTGCACTCTCTGGAGTGGGAATAGTAATTTTTACCCCTACGCTATCCAACACTTTCCCTACTGTTGCACTCACTGGAGTAGGAATAGTAATTTTTACCCCTTCGCTATCCAACACTTTCCCTACTGTTGCACTCTCTGGAGTGGGAATAGTAATTTTTACCCCTACGCTATCCAACAATTTCCCTCCTGTTGCACTCTCTGGAGTGGGAATAGTAATTTTTACCCCTACGCTATCCAACACTTTCCCTACTGTTGCACTCTCTGGAGTGGGAATAGTAATTTTTACCCCTTTGCTGTCCAACACTTTCCCTACTGTTGCACTCCCTGGAGTGGGAATAGTAATTTTTACCCCTACGCTGTCCAACACTTTCCCTACTGTTGCACTCACTGGAGTGGGAATAGTAATTTTTACCCCTTCGCTGTCCAACACTTTCCCTACTGTTGCACTCTCTGGAGTGGGAATAGTGATTTTTACCCCTACGCTATCCAACACTTTCCCTACTGTTTCACTCTCTGGAGTGGGAATAGTAATTTTTACCCCTACGCTATCCAACACTTTCCCTACTGTTGCACTCACTAGAGTAGGAATTGTAATTTTTACCCCTTCGCTATGCAACACTTTCCCTACTGTTGCACTCCCTGGAGTAGGAATAGTATTTTTTACCCCTACGCTATCCAACACTATCCCTACTGTTGCACTAACTGGAGTGGGAATAGTCATTTTTACCCCTACGCTATCCAACACTTTTCCTACTGTTGCACTCTCTGGAGTAGGATTAGTAATTTTATCCCCTCCGCTATCCAATATTTTCTCTACTGTTTTAGTTAATGTAGTGTATAATGTATTTTAAAAAGTTTAAAAATATTCTAATTTTTAATTTGTCATATATATTTTTTAAATTTCTATTTATATTATTGGTGTATGTGTATATATATGTATTTATAATTGTAATGTTTTTTAACAATTTATAAGTTATTAAAATAATTATTTATAAATATTATTAAGTAAGTATATATATTATATTTTATACATATATATGTTTAATTTATTTTGACATTATATGTATTAGTTATAATTTTAAACATTTTAAAATAATTTTAACTATGTTTCTTTTAATTATATGTATTATTTACTTTATTTTACATTATTTTTTAAACATTAAAAAAACGATATTTTTAACAATGATATTTTTGACAACGATATTTTTTTTCCAATATTTTTGTACTTACCATTATGTAGATAGGACTTCGATATTCTGGACATCGATATTTTTGTGTCGATATTTTTGTACCTCGATATTCTGACTGTCGATATTCTGTCAGTGATGCATAAAGCTCATTGTATAAGGGTCCTTCTTATAAATACCTGACCCCCACCCCTGGGACACCTAGGGAAGACCCTGGGGGTTCCCAATATGCAAAAAAAATTGTAGTTTATCCATTGTTAAGTGCCCCAAACACCAAAGTCGAGTTTGGGTACAATTTGCATTTTAAAAGCAGTCCTGCAACACAGGGCTGCTTTTAAACTGACCTCAGGCTTCAGCAGTGTACACATGCAAGTACAGAAAGGACTGCTGGTCTCTAAACTGCCATGCCCTATTATATACTACGGACTTAAAGGTAGTTTCAATCCTCCTGCCCTATTATGTACTAGGGCCATATAGGGGATCACAGGGGTACCCTAACCCAAAGTGTACCCTAGTGTATGTAGGTGTATTCACTGTATTCTAAGTGTTTCTTTCAGCACAGCACCGGCCCCAGGCCTGGTTAGACAGAGCCCAGGGTCAGTCAGAGTCGGTTACCACCAGTACCAGTCAGCAAAAAGTTGGGGGATGCCCAGGGCACAGGATGACTTTGGAACATCCTGGCACTCCAAAACCAGACAGTCAGTACACAAACAGCAGAGGCAGACAGACTGGTTAAACAAGAAAATGCCTACGTTCTAAAGGTGGCATTTTCAAACACACAATTTAAAAACCATCTCCATAAAAAGATGTGTTATTAAATTCTGAGTTCATAGAGCCTAAACACCAGTGCTCTATCTGGTCCCAATGGAAAGTTATACTTGTAAGATGTTACAAAGTAACTCCCATGTTAGCCTACGGGACAGATAGCCTTTCAATAATGAAAAACAAAACTGGCAGTATTTCACTATCAGGACATGTCACACACACCAGTACATGTCCTACCTTTCCCATACACTGCACCCTGCCCATGGGGGTAGCTTGGGCCTACCTGGGGGGGCCTTACATGTACGAAAAGGAAAGGCTAGGGCCTGGCAAGTGGGTGCACTTGCCAGGTCAACATGGCAGTACAAAACTGCGCGTGCAGACACTGCAGTGGCAGGTCTGACATACATTTACAGGGCTACTCATGTGGGTGGGACAATCAGTGCTGCAGGCCCACTAGAAGCATTTGATTTACAGGCCCTGGGCACACACAGTGCACTGTACTAGGGACTTACCAGTAAATCAAATATGTCAATCATAATAGCAATTTACACAGGGAGCACTTGCACTTTGACACTGATCAGCAGTTGCAAGTGCCCAAAGCATCTAAGCCAGCAAAAACAAAATCCAGCATACCATCAAAAATACAGGAGGTAGAGGCAAAAAGTCAGGGGAAACCACGTCAAGGATGCCAAGTCTAACAGGTTCCTTTCGAACTATTGCTTGAAATGGGTGTATAGATTGTATTAGTATTGTCTCATAAACTTCAAAATGGCGAAGTTCCTCTGGAATGATAACCAATTCTAACTTATTATGTATTGCTCTTGCAGACATTTTGTTGTCCTCTAATTTGTCATAGCAATATTTATAGATAATCTGCTGTGTTGATAAATCAATACCAAAGGGGATGCTGGATGGAGCATTAGAGAAAATCAAACACTCACCCCCAGTCAACTGATCTGGGTTTAATCCATCATCATTCTTTAGCTCACTCCACCACCCCAGTTCAGACATGGCCATATGCAAATCAGTCTGACCCTGTGCCTCATGGGAACAGTCCAGCCCAAACTGCCAAGCCATGTCTTCCCTGGACCGGAAACAAGCATCCTGGGACCGGTTTCGGGTTCATAACCCTCATCAGCCAGGCAATCTTGAATCCAGTGGCAAAGTGAGCAAGGGACCCACGTCTGGGCATACCCTGCCAACTTAGGGGCGAACAAAGCGATACCAAAGGGGATGATGGATGGAGCGTTAGAGCAAATCAAACACTCACCCCCAGTCAACTGATCTGGGTTTAATCCATCATCATTCTTTAGCTCACTCCACCACCCCAGTTCAGACATGGCCATATGCAAATCAGTCTGACCCTGTGCCTCATGGGAACAGTCCAGCCCGAACTGCCAAGCCATGTCTTCCCTGGACCGGAAACAAGCATCCTGGGACCGGTTTCGGGGTTCATAACCCTCATCAGCCAGGCAATCTTGAATCCAGTGGCAAAGTGAGCAAGGGACCCACGTCTGGGCATACCCTGCTAACTTAGGGCGAATCTTCTCACTTCGCATGGATCTAAAGCTTGCAAGATTGCAATTTTCTGTTTCATATTCTTACTTGGAAATGTTCTTAGAACATCTCTTAATATATCAAATGATTCCTAGCGAAAACTACAAATACTACTGTAGTCCCATGTATGCATAGGAGCATGTCTACACCTTCCTTGTACCTCTTGAGCTATCTCCTCCTCTACATTTCCACGGACCATCTCTTCTTTTACAATGGAAGTACCATCTTTTACTTTATAGCATCGACCAGTTGTTTCAAGTGCATGCACTAATGTGTTCTCTTGGCAGTAGCTTTCTTCATTAAAAAAATGGCTCAGTACTAGATGTATGTTTCCATTTTCCTCTGAATATTTTACAATTTTTTATTTACAAGCCTTTTTTTCTGGGGTTTTTTCTTCATAGACAACACTGTTTTATCCAGTGTTCTTATTCTGTTTATTATTAAAATAAATACTTTACACTTCAAGGCAATTGCTTTATCTACTACATTTTCTGTGTTCTTTGTGTTTAAATACTGCTGTTCTTCTCTTATACTGCTTTATATTTCTTACCACATTCTGTATTACCCTACTTCTAAACATTCTTCTTCTTATCTGTTGGAACTTTCCACTTTGAACATCACTTACTGCTTTTCGTTTCTGTGTTTTTGGTAAAATTCCCTTTTATTGACATGTTTTTACACATTTTTGATTTGTCTTAATACTGTTTTAAGACACCCTTAGCTCTCTTACCAGCAGTTGTTTTTTGCTCACTACATTCTGTCCATCATCTGTTTTTTATGTCAGTTTTTTGCAGGCAGTACTGTTTTTGCAGTTTTTTTTATCCTTCTTCCTTTCTTGACATCGTACATTATTTTCTTACAACACAAGAAGCTATCTGAAAACAAAATACACTACACATTTTACTTTACATTATCTACTTTTACATTGCATACCCTCTCAAATTATATGTCTTACTTCCAAGCACATACCACCCTGCCTTTTGCTCTAACTACGGCGTACCTAAGGGGTGACTTATTTGTAGAAAAGGGGACCTACTTTAAGGTTTGGCAAGGTGTTGAAATGGCAAGTTAAAGTGGCAGTAAAACTGCACATGCAGGCTCTGCAATAGAAGACCCAAGTCATGTTTAAAGGGCTACTTGTCTGGATGGGTGGCTAGGAGTGTCAGTACTTGAGTACATCGCTGAGTGAGTCTATCAGACCCTCTGTGAGTGTCTCAGTGCATGTGTAACTAACTATGTCGCTATATCATTGGCTTTTTTGGTAGCTCTACAGGTCTGGAAATGTATATGTAAATGCCTGTATGGATTGCTCACTGACTGTTAGTGACTATTGGGGTGTGTAACTGTGTGTGCAAGTGGCTCAGTTAATGCTGGATACATAAGGTTTATATGGGTGAGTGAGTGGATGTTTAAGTGCCTCTTTCTCTTTCTGTCTGACTGGGTGTATCAGTGGCTCTATGCTTTTGTAAATAGGTATGTCAGTGGCAGTATGGGTGGGTCGACTGGATGTATAACTGGGTATATGGGTCTGTAAGTACACATGTAAGACACTAAAACATCAAAGTACGTGTCTATCTATGACTTTTATGTAGTAGAAAGGGGGGGAGTTTAAGGCTTGGCAAGGGGTTTCAAATGGCAAGTCGGCCTAGCAGTAAAACTGCACACACAGACTTTGCTGCAGCAGGCTCGATACATATTTGAAGAGCGACTTGTCTTGATGCCTGACTTGGCTGTGTCAGTACTTGAGTACATATCTGAGTGAGTGTACTATTTCCTCTGAGCATGTCTCACTAAATATGAAAGTAACTATGTCACTATCTGATTGGATCTCTTAGAAACTGTATCTGTCTCTAAATGTGTATGTAAGTGGCTGTATGGATTGATTACTGGCTGTGTTAGAGAGCGTTGGAGTACGTAAATGTGTGTGCAACTAGGTCAGTTACTGTTGGATGCACAAGTGCTGTCTGGGTGCCTCTGTCTCTGTGTGGCTGGCTGTGTTAGTGCCTCAATCCTTTTGTACATAGGTATGTGAGCTGCAGCACAGTAGGAGACTGGATATATGAGTGAGCATATAAGTCTCTTAAGTTTGCATGTAACTCACTGAAACTTCAAAGTACGTCTTATCTTTTAAGCACATAGCTCCCTGCCCTATAGCCTACCTACAGGCTACCTTAGGGTGACTTATATGTAGTAGAAGGGAAGTTTAAGGATTGGCAAGGGGTTTTAATTTGCAAGTCTGCCTAGCACTAAAACTTCACACACAGGCTCTGCAGTAGCAGGCCTGAGACATTTTTAAAAGGTGAATTGTCTGAATGGCTGACTTTGTTCTCTCAGTACTTGAGTACATATCTGAGTGGGTGTACCATTTCCTCTGAGCGTATGTCACCAAATATGTAAGTATATAGATGTATGTCACTAAATATGTAAGTATATTGATGTATGTCACTAAATATGTAGGTATGTCACTATCTGACTGGCTATATTAGAAACTGTGTGGGTCTCTAAATGTGTATGTAAGTGGCTGTATGGATTGGTTACTGGCTGTCTTGGAGACTGTTGGGGTATGTAACTGTGTGTGCAACTAGGTCAGTTATGGTTGGATATATAAGTGCTGTCTGGGTGTGTGAGTGTGAATGTGTAAGTGCCTCTGTGCCTGTGTGACTGGGTGTGTAAGTGCCTCCATCCTTTTGTACATAGGTATGTGAGTTGCAGTATGGGTGGGAGACTGGATATATAACTGAGCATATAGGTCTCTAAGTACACATGTAACGCACTGAAACTTCAAACTACATGTCTTACATTTTAAGCACATAGCTCCCTGTCCTTTTGCCTACATACAGCCTACCTGTTGGGGTGTTTAAGGCTTGACAAGGGGTTTTAAGTGGTAAGTCAGCCTAGCAGTAAAACGCACACACAGCCTCTGCAGTAGCAGGCCAAGACATCCCACTACTACTATTTAATTTGCGGACCCTGGGCATAGGTTGAGGACTGAACTACAAACATACAAATAAATTAAATATAACAATTGGGGATAAGTCATTGAACCGTATTTAGGAGACAGGAACATTCCCTTTACCACTATTTAAAACTAACAAACTTTTCAGTCTCCTAATTCCAACTGGCTGTCTTGGTATGTAACTAGATTTTTAGTGCCTGTTTCATTGTCCAAATTGGAATATAACTGATTGTATTCATGCATATATCGGTTACTGTACTAATGGGTGACTACTTGCGTCATTAATTAACTACATATGTAACTGAGTATATCAGTGCCTCCTTGGATATATGTCTGGATATGTAAGTAACCTTCATGCTCTCATTCACTTTACATACACTCATAACTCAGTGTGTACATATACTTTTTAAAAATACACCATTATTAACATATCTGTGAAATCTCTTTGCTGGTCTCCAATTTTTAAGTCAGTATCATTTGAAATCTTTTCTGAGGCAAAATGTCAAATCTACAGTAAAAGAATAGTATATAACTCTCAGTACAATAGAACCAATAATGGGAATCTTTCCCACTCTTTTTAGGTCGAGCCTAGGTAGGGCATGCGCTGTCTCTTGACATACTGTATCTCCTTCTGGGGACTTTCACCATGCCCATCACATGCCCATCACTTTCATTGGCTCCTTGGGCAGCTTTTCAAAATTCCTTTCGTTTGGTAGGGAAATGCTTTACTCTGTCCCGCATTTTTGATGTTTAGTTACCGCCCTGCCGACGGTTGTATGATAGAACAACGCATGCCTTTACCACGCATGCGTTACAACGCGAATGCCTTTACCACGTATAACCTTTACCACACATGCTTTTACAATGTATTTTGTTGCAAAGCATGTATGGTAAAGGCCTATGCGTGATAAAAGTTTTCCCTAACCCCTGCCCTCAGTTGTCAAGCTGGTTCCCAGGCATTCCCCACCCCGTCCCTTTTTTAAAAATTCCAGACCCCTGCACTAATCCCTAAAAATAGTCCCCTGCGAGATCCCATTGCCCCGCCTTTTTAAAAAAATGACCCGACTCTTCACTAAACCCTAAATCTAGATCCCAGTGCGACCCCCGCCCTGTGAAAAATTACTCAGCCCTTCCCGAAGGCCTAAATCTAGACCCCAGCGTGACCCGCGCTCTGTTAAAAATTGTCCGACCCTTCCCTAAGCCCTAAATCTAAACCCCCAACGTGACCCCCTACCTGTTAAAAATACCTGACCCTTCCCTAAACCCTAAATCTATAAACCTGCGTGACCCCCTCCTAGCCTCCAGCCCTTTTAAAAAATACCTAAATCTGTCCCCTGGCCCCCAATCCCTTTAAAATAAAATAACCTCAGTCCCAAAAACATTCCCCCTTACCTTTACAGGACAAGGCACTGCACACACAGCTCGTGAAGAGGAAGCAGAAAGATCTCTTCGCTCCTCTAACGACGCCGATAGATTTTACCACGCAGGTGCCATTATCAGCATATGCCCTCACCGCGTGCGTTGTAAAAAAAAACGCGTGGTGAAGGCTATGCGTGGTAACAGTATATGCGTGGCAATGCCTGCATGGTAAAGGCCCTGCGTGGAAACAGCCGCGTTGTATTGGCTGTTTTCCCCTGCCGACTGACCCTGTTGCGTTGATTATTTCTTGATCGGCCATTTAAATTGTTGGCGCACTACTTTTTTCTTTTGCCTTGGCATCTTTTCTTAGGTTCCTGCCGCTTATGTTCCGAGCTTTGCTCCAAGTGCCACCTGTGTTGTTTTTGCTCCCGCCCCCTACTGCTGTCTGTGCCGATCACCTCCCTCTTCCCTCCTCCTCTCCCTTTTCTGGGCGTGTGTTTTTTTTTCTGTTTACCAAATGTTACCTTTTCACGGTATGATAGTACCTCCCATTGCCCGTGTTGCCTTTGCTCCCACCCCCCTCCCGTAGTGTATGTTGACCACCTCCATGGTCCCTCCTCCTATCCCTTTTCTAGGGTGCCTACTTTTTAGGTCTCGCCTGATCCAGCGCATGCGCTGCTCTGCGAGGCATTTAGTAAGGGCTTTTGAGCTCTGAACACACGCTCGTGCGTGTGCTTTTTTTTTATTAGCCCGCAATTGGCCTGTGCATGCGTCTTTTTTTAAATCATAGCACGCAATTGGTCCAAGGCGGGTGATTGTCCTGCCTTGTTTGTTCCATGGCCTAGGGTCCTCGGGAGTGCGCGTTAATGCCATCTGTTTCCAATTATCGCGTTGGCGTTAATTGGAAACAGATGGTTCTCGCGTCTTTTTTTTTGTTTGTTTTCCCTCGTGGTAGCTATAAACACTGCTTCAGGCGTGACAGATTTACCTGGATTTTCCTATTTTAGTTTGGCAATTTTTCCAGGCAAATGTTTGTAATATTAGTAATATTAGTAATATTAGCACATGTGCACATTTTTCTTTTCTACCCCAAATAACCTTTTTATTTAATTACATTAGGATGATGAAAGAGTGGTGATAAAACATTAGTTTTCCAGCCTGCAGCCTGAATGCGAGCCCACCCCATAGGCCCTGTGACCTTTTGCTCGCGTTTTTTTTTTTTTTCCCTCATGGTAGCTATAAACACTGTCCTTCTCCCGCATCTCTGTCCTTCTCCTGCACCTCTGTCCTTCTCCTGCATCTCTCTTCTCCTCCTGCATCTCTCTCCTCCTCCTGCATCTATCTCCTCCTCCTGCATCTCTGTCCTTCTCCTGCATCTCTGTCCTCCTAATGTCCTTATCTCCTCCTGCACCCCTCGCCCTCTCCTGCTCCTCTGTCTGTATCCTGTACCTCTCTCCCTCCTGTTCTCACCTCTCCCTGCATCTCTCGCATCCTGCATTTCCTACCATCTCATCGCTGCCCCCCTCCCCATTTCTGTGCCAGGGTGTTCTTCTCCCACCACCTCTCTCCCCACAAATCTCCTTCATACCCTCCTGCATCTCTGCGCTCCCCCCCCACCCCCACACCGGCCTCTGGGTAGGCCTCCTGCCATCTCTCGCTCTCTCCAGGCTCTCTTCTCTTCGGATGTCTCTGTCACCACCTTGCAGTGTATTGTATGTAGCGTTTCTATAGCGCTTTCCTGCCCCTTGACGTTTACTCCTCTGTGTGACCCTCTGCCCCCTAACACCCCCTTCCCCCACCCTCCTTCTCCTTCCCTCGACCACTACTGCCCCCCCGTTTTCATTCTCACGCCCGTCCCTGATCTCGTCTCATCCCGAGTTCTCCTTTCCACTTCCTGCATCCTCGTTTGTCTCTCTCTCTCTCTCGCTCTCTCTCTCTCTCTCTTCCCCCCCTCTTCTCAATTTTTCCTCCCCCTTTCGGCAGTGTCTCACTTTCAAACTCATCCAGAATCTTTCATTATTTTCCAACTAGCGCTTTGAAACCCGCCGGGTGGAGTTCGCACTCACCCACAAGTCCTCTCCCCCTACCCCGTTTCCCTCATTCGTTCTCTGTGGTAAGCGTTCGGAAGAACCCGCAGAGCTACAAGGTGCTATATAAATGCAATTAAGATCCAGTCAATGAAAGATGGTTCACTCGGGGTGAGCGTTACTCAGCAGCAAAGCAGGCTGTAGCTCTCTTTCTCTGGCTGTCTCTCCAAATTCTCAGAGTCGCAGGAACTACAATCTCAGAAGTGCAGAGTAAGACCCCATAGACACAGACAAGTAAGCACTGGAGAACGCGTCATCGCCTTAAGGTGACGACAGCCTGACAGGAGCCGGACGCAAGGGTCACTCCTTCGCAGCCACTTTGGGACTCTACTGATGCATAGGTACGTAGGTCTGAGGAGTGCGCACCAGTAATGGAAGAAGGAACAAGCATCTGCAATGCAATAGGTCTCGCATTTACGCATTTACGCGAGTCTGAGCAATTGGCATTTTAAATGACCATGCCTTTTATATATGTTTTGGTTTTAAAAACATAAATAAAAGGCATTGTTATTTACAATGCCAATAGCTCAAAGTAGCGTAAATGCAAGACCTATTGCATTGCAAATGCTTTTTTTTATTAGTGTTACCTATAGTATAGGAAACGCATGTTGTCTGGTTCTAGCTGCTGTCTGCCTAGCTTTTTTTCTGTCTTTTCTGTCTTTCCAGCGTTTCTCTTGATAGTTATATCTCTATCACACTGTCTTTCCCTCGTATTTCTCCCCCCATCTCCCTCTGTCCCATTCTTGGTTATCTCTGCTCCACCTTTTCTCTATCTAACTCCCTTATTCTCTCTCCCTGTTATTTTCAACCCCAATCGCTCTTAGTTCTCGCCACATTACACGCCACATAATTACACTCTACTCAATGCAACATAAATACACTTCACATAATACCACACAGTGCCACATAATTATATGCTACATAATTACATTGCACTCAATGCAACATACACTCCTACTACCACTCAGTGCCACATAATTACACGCCACATAATTACACTCTACTGAATGCAACATACACTCCACATAATACCACCCAGTGCCACATAATTATTTGCTACATAATTACACTGCACTCAATGCAACATACACTCCAAATATTATCACTCAGTGCCACATAATTACATGCCACATAATTACACTCTACTGAATACAACATACACTCCCCATAATACCACTCAGTGCCACATAATCACATGCCACATAATTACACTCTACTCAATGCAACATAAATACACTCCACATAATACC
The DNA here is from genome assembly GCA_963921515.1 of Calotriton arnoldi. Taxonomy (NCBI): domain Eukaryota; kingdom Metazoa; phylum Chordata; class Amphibia; order Caudata; family Salamandridae; genus Calotriton; species Calotriton arnoldi. The sequence goes on from CAWUFW010003959.1 coordinate 1,278,202, forward strand.
ACACAGTGCCACATAATTATATGCTACATAATTATATTGCACTCAATGCAACATACACTCCAAATACCACTCAGTGCCACATAATTACATGCCACATAATTACACTCTACTGAATGCAACATACACTCCACACATTACCACTCAGTGCCACATAATTATTTGCTACATAATTACACTGCACTCAATGCAACATACACTCCAAATAATACCACTCAGTGCCACATAATTACATGCCACATAATTACACTCTACTGAATACAACATACACTCCCCATAATACCACTCAGTGCCACATAATCACATGCCACATAATTACACTCTACTCAATGCAACATAAATACACTCCACATAATACCACTCAGTACCATATAATTACACGCCTCATACTTACACTCTACTCAATGCAACATAAATACACTCCACATAATACCACACAGTGCCACATACTTATATGCTACATAATTACACTGCACTCAATGCAACATACACTCCAAGTACCACTCAGTGCCACATAATTACACGCCACATAATTACACTCTACTGAATGCAACATACACTCCACACAATACCACTCAGTGCAGGAAGAGTTGCCAGCAGTGCAAGTACAAAAAAAGTAGAAGAAATTTTTTATGTTAAAATCTTTTTTTAATCAGGTTTTTCAGTTGTATATAATGTCGTTTTCGTTTGTATAAAGGTAACAAAAATGCTTCACACTTTTTAATATAACTTTTCAACATAATGCACCGCAGCCACAATGCTCTACAACATAGCCAAAAGTTCTGGCTAAACACATAAGGTCCCAAAGGCGAGACCTATTCGCTATGCCGATGCTTGTTTTGCTTTGTTCACTTAATGTTACTTTTTGGCAGTATGGCAGTAGTGATCGCGTGTTTACTTACATCAATTAACGTTCCTGCCTCAGTTCCTGTGCACCTAGGCTGCCCACGCCACAAGGAGACTACGCGGCTCTTTGCTCCCCCAGTCTGTTAAGAGACAAGCAACTTAACAACCAGTCCTCGCAGGTCTGCAGCACATCAGTGCTTTTAAATGGGCAGGCTTTTTGCAATTAGCAGTTGCTGTAAATGCCAGAAATTATCTACCTCAGAGGAGCTGCAGGAGTGTTTCACCAGAAAGAAGTGAATTCCAAAACGTGCATTAATATTAAGGATGCTGGTGGTGGCTGATTGAGCATTTGAATGTCTTAAAACGTTGGGACAAGCTGGGAAAAGTATGGTATTGGTCAGGAGTTGACTGCAGTGATGTTGGCATGTGAGGTCCACTGATCTGTTGGTGTTTAACACCGTTGTCAGAAAAGTGGATTCTTGTCTTTTTACACTCATGACGGGAGTTGTTGACTACCCTAAGGTGAATGGTGTGTTTTTATTCTGTGTATTTGAAAATATATAGTAAAATATATTGCTTGTAAAGCTTGCCTGCATACAGATTCTGAGTGCAAGTGTTACTGCCTGTGGAGGTAAGCTACATAAGAAATATACGGTGTCTTATCGTTGTAACAATTTTGCAATTGTTTATCCACATTGGGCCCTGGTCAGTTAAGTGGTGAAGAGTTCTTTGTATGAAGTATCATGCATCAGCGCAAATCGAGCAGGAAGAAGGTGGTATTTGCAGGCACTCCAGAGGCTGAATATTTGCCTGTTTTGAGTACTTTATAGCTGTGCTCATGTGTGTTTGTGTTGTGGTGTTTTTTTTCCGCCTCCTGAGTACCCCCATAACGCAGTAATTTGTGTAGAATAACATGCAGAACTCTAGACCCTGCTGTACCCATGGTTTGCCCTACTGCTTTCAAAGCCAACGATACCAAAGCTTGGGCCCTTGCAGTCAAATGCAGTGGTTAATGATTCTGAATATATAAGGGCCTCCTCTCTTTAAATTCTAGCAGAAGAACTGGCTTTTTCCCTTGGTAGTTTTCGGGTATGCTACTGATGACTCATAGATTAATGCAGCACAGCAGGAGCTTGTGGATAGCCATGTCTTCATATGTTAGAATGATCATGGACCTACTCAGCCTCTCATCTTCTGAGGTCTATAGAATTACATGGTTGAGCTGGGGAACAAAAAAACTGATCAGCTCCAAGACACAGTTCAGCAGTGAACGTGTGCTTATGAAGGAGTGGCTATGTTGTGAGAAAAGGACTTGTGTCCGGTGGCCTCTATTGCACTGGGGAGGGGAGGGGAGGGGAAATTAGTATGTGGAGTATGGACTGTGTGTCAGACATGAAGCTCTCAGTCTCCCTCCATTCCCACCAATAGGTGACTGTCTCTCTGTCAGGTGCTGTTATTGAGGACTCTGTTGCCCTTGGAGAAGGGGGGATCACCTTTGCCATTTGACAGGAGGTGGGCCCTAATTCTGACCTCTACAGAGTTGACCTGTGCATTGAGGTGAGCAATACTTGACCTCGGCACCTCTACTTAATTACTATTGATTGTGGTCACTTTTTTGGGGGGATTACTTCCACATGCCCGCTGTTGTAACTGTTCCAAGGTATCGCATCAATAGACCAGATGCTATAATTAATGTTACAATGATTTAAAGATAACCTCTCCTAGCATCAAAAGTAATTATTTTGTAGGTGTGTCTGAAAAAGGCATGAAAAAAGGCATAAAAAAACAACTCTCGAAACTAAATATTCCCGCCTGCTTTTGTTGCTTTAATAAACATAACTGTAATGGCAATGGACAGGGTGTGCTGTCTAATGAAATGGTGGACCGCACTCTCTTTCTGTCATCTGACCATGATGGCCTGAGGACCCAGCTATATCAAACAACTCTTTAAACATCATATACCCTCAGGTTCTCTTCAGTCACCTGAGCCAATCTGCTCTGTCCCGTCCCACATTGTCTAGGATTAGAAGAATAATAACTTTCACACCTGCTAGGGCCTGGAACATACTTCAATTTTCTTTCTTCTCATTAAGTTTCAGAAAGCAATTAAAAACTCACATATTCTCACTGTGATTAGCCTTGGCTGGAAAACATATTTTTAAGTTATGTGCCTGGTTTCTTCTTTACTTGTAGAATGCCATACTACATAGGGAATTTGATAAGGGTTCTGCCTTTTTGTGTTCTGGGGAATGGGTGAAATATTTATTTTCTTGAGCACTTCTCCACACACCCTCGAGTGCACCTAAGAATCTCTGCCTTTTTAACTCCCACCGAGGGGACACATTGTGATGTGAGCTTGGAATGATGGCGGTCAAAATTTGTTGTACAGTGACCAGTTGCATGGCAACTGTCCTGCACCATCACCATCACTATCACCCTTCACTGACCACGTACTACACATCAGTCAGTTTTCTGACATTTTAACTGTATCTTATGGGAGCCTAATGTTTCTCTGCCACTACCAAAGGCATCTGTTAAGTTGGCATTAAAAAGATCGCAGACAAGGTAGACTTGCTCTTGAGTACTTATTGAATAAAAAAAGTACACCACAACAAGAGCAGCGCACAAGACTTTCATACAGGTCACCATCAACCGCTGAATCCCCCCCATCCTATCTCTCTTCCTGTTGCCCATCACACATTCAACCACATTCTATGTTCCACCCACCCTCTAAGAACCATCATACCCAACAAAATCAAACAAGCACACAGACAAAACGAACACCACACAACACCATCACCCCTCCCAATTTGATAGGGGCCCAACTATCAATAATGCATAGATGCAGTGGTACCGGGGCCCATGGGTGTATGAGGGGCCTTCTGTAATCCAATTACGGTTGTATTTACCATCCAGCCAGGGAGAGTGGCCTATTTTACCTGCATGCATTAGGGCTCACTGTACACTTGCTCTCTGCATTTCAGTGCTTGGTGCTCGACTTGTATAACAGACATGTAAGAACAGGCTAAATCTTGTCAAATATTTTCTTGTTCGGTTTTTTTCATGTCTTTTCTTTTGCAGTTCTTGGAAGAGCACACAGAGCAAACTTGGATGGGTAGCAGAGGTGTGTGTGATAGTGTTGGAAGTTCGTTGTGGCTAGCAAGATGGTTGTGTGGGTTGTCTTCACCCCAAGACTGACTCAATATGAAACTGGGGGGGCTGTTGGTAGGATGGCATACAGGCGGCACTGATGGCCATACCATTAAAGTGTATAGCTGCTTTCCTGGAGGCCGCCAACCTCTCTGGGGTGGAAGAGATTAGGGATAGTTTGCTTGCAAAGCAAATGGCCTACAATTCAAAATCTGACTCTGTAGGAGTTTACAGAGGCAGCTCTGATTTAGGGGGCAGGTGGTTAATTAAAGCTGACATTATGAGTAGGAGAAACTTCAGCACGCTCTAGTTTGCAAGTAAATACAAATTTGCACATGCTGTGTGAGAGAATTGCTGCCTGGGGAGGACTTACCCCTCGCAAGACTGGCGTAGCGATGCCAACCGATTGTCAACACAGCAGAGCCTACTGTGTGCCATCTTGAAAGTCTTTCGCCATCTCTCTCTTCCCTCAATGTCTCTTCTCTACTGTATCTCCTCTCTCTCTCCCTCTGCCCTACATTCCATGCAGCCAGCAGAGCAGCAAACAAGAGGAGGGGGAAGGGATTCCTTCTTCCCAATTAATTGCGCGAGAAATAGACTACAGGCCTGAATATACATTTGTCTGTAAAGCTTCCCATGCAATTTACAACTGTTACCTAAAGTGCTTTTTAGGTCTCGCCTAGGCACCGCTTGCGCTGTCTCTTTGAGACATGCTGTATTCCGGAAAAGGGCATGAAGCTCAGCCCACTTTCCGCCCATCTTTTCAATTGGTTCCTGCCCATGTCCTTTGTAAATGGTGGCTTTTCTTTGGTCAATTGGCTTAGTAGTCCCTCCTTAGTACCACCTTTTCTCTTCTTGTATCCTTCCATAAGGACACCCCCTGTTACATGTGTTGTTACTCTATAGGCTTTAATTACAGCCTCCGAGCACTAGTTTGTTAAATAACTTTGTCCTGCCTGCTGTTGCAGGCAGGACACGCTCTCCCTCAATGTGTATTTTTATTTTTCATTTATTCAGCTCAGCACACACTTAGGTAAGAATAATGCCAGCCGCGCTTTTCTTTTGTTATTTGCTGGCCGAACACAGGTGCATGCCTTTCTTTTTATGTTTATTTACATTATGTTTTTTACAATGGCGGCACCCACGCTTTACCTTTAAGCTAAAGTGCAGGTGCCACGATTGCTTTAAAAGTAAACAAATAGAAGAAAAAAAATAGCATTTTTTTTACTTTTGAAGCAATCGCGGAACCAGCGCTTTAGTTTAATATGTTCAAAGCTAAAGCGCGGGTGCTTCCATTGTAAAAAAAAAACCATGTGGCTGCCATTTTTTCTATTTGTTTACTTTCGTTACAATCGCAGCACCTGTGCTTTAGCTTTTAACATCTTAAGCTAAAGCGGGGGTGCTGCGATTGCTTAAAATGTAAAGAATAAGAAAAAAACTTTTTTTCTATTTCCTTACTTTTGAAGCAATCCCGCCACCCGTGCTTTAGCTTACAATGTTGAAGCAGCACCACATCAGCATTACCCAGCCCCAGCACAGCACCAGCTTTTTTTTATAGGGTCTTTCAGTTCTACATAACATCTTCTTGATTATATATAAAATTAAAAAAATTCTTAGCACACTTTTTTATTATAACTTTTCAACATGCTGCACAGCAGTCTCACTCCTCTACACCATAGCTTAAAGACATTGGCAAAGCCAATAGCTCTGGCTAAACACTTTTAAGGTTCCAAAGGCGAGATCTATTGGCTATGCCAATACTTGTTCAGTGATAGTGATATACTTAGCAAATCATAACCTTCCATCCATTGTTTTTTGTTATTCCACTTTTCAATGGTAAGTTTTTTTTAACCCTTTCATAGTCTCCTGTTAAGAAGCCCTATCTGGTAGTGTTTGTGGGTGGATTCGCAAATCCTTCGCAATGCTCAGCATGGCCCCCGTGTAACTTTGTGACGGATTCACAAATCTGTACGGGACTCCATTACAGCATTTAACATTCTACTGTTAATGCTTTGCATCCACATTTTAATTGTAAGATAGTATTGTATTAGAAAATGAACACTCCATAATAAGCAATGTGTCTAAACCACTCTCCTTTTAACTATCAAATTTCAGTCTGTTTGGAACCCTTCCCCCACACTCTGTTAGCCCAGTTTCCATAGAAACAACCTTTGGAACACTCTATTGTACCAGTAGGTCAAAAGTTCACAATACATTCTATAAGCAGCATACTTGCTTCAAATTCAACTGTAGCAGGTGTGGTTGACTGGAAAAATAAACATGTCCAAAATAGCATAACATTTAAAACAAATTCCAGACCTAATCACAGATCTTCTTACTTTTCTTTCAAAATCACTACCTAATTATAGGTATCTGCATATTTGCACCATCTAATCAAATATGTTCTTTTTATAAAACAGGTCCTATCCTCCATTTAAACTACCTTTCATTTTCAAATCTGCCTCATTCAGGTCCATCCTTCTGTTTACTACACCTCCTTGCCTTCAAAATGGTTTGAGTGTAGATTGGGCGTTAAATCTTGGCCCACTGCAAAGTTCCTTAGATGTGTTGTTCGACGTAGCCGAGATGTAGAAGGTAAAGAGGCAATGCGTCATCATTGAAGCACATGATTGAAGCTGATGCGTCGGCAGTGAGCTGTGCAAAGTCAGAGATGCGTTGGAAACTGGAGACGATGCACTGCGCAGATGATGTCCCCGGTCCTCACAGTAGCAGCCATGCATCGGTGTCAAGTGAGATTCATCGGTTTACCACCAGGTGCAACTGTGTTGATGCATGGATTCTGGTAGAAGCAGCACTTTATACCCACTTCAATGGGTGTATGACTGATTTGGCACCAATGGGCAGGTCAAGACTTGCAGCAAGCAAAGTCCAGGTGCTGTTGCAGGATGAGTTGAAGTCTTTGCTGTCCCTGAGACTTAGAACAGTGGGAAGCCTGCAAGCTTTTGGAGTCCCTCTGGGTTCAAGTGAGATGGGTCCAGTCCTTCCTCAGTCAGGGCAGAGGGCAGCAGGCAGCAGGTAACAGGGCAACAGAGCACAAAAGCAGTTCTTCCAGAGCAGCAGTCCAGCAAAGTGTCTGTCTTTGTAGCAGCACAGCAGTCCTTCTTCCTGGCAGAGTTCTTCGGAGGGCCAGTAGTGTACTGAAGTGGTAGGGTCAGAAGTCCAGAGCTTAAACCCAGTGGTCCCTTTGAAGTGGTGATGACTTCAAAGAAGGGCATTGAAGTGCACCGAGGTCTTCCCTCCCAGCTCTGGCTCCAGACTCACTCCAGGGGATGTGGAGCCCTTTGTGTGGGGACAGGACACAGTCTATTCAGGTGTAAGAGTCAGCTCCTTCCTCCTATCCTGCCCAGGATGACCCATCAGGATCTTGATGGCCACTCAGTCCCACCTAATCTCCCTTTGTGTGTGACTGTCTAGAGAGAATGCACAAATTCCAGCTGACACCCACCCCAGACGTGTATTAGAGACAGTCCACGGGACACAGGGCTAAGAGCGAAAAAATTCAAACTTTGTAAAAGTGGCATTTTTTAAAGGATAATGATAAATCCGACTTTACTAGTAAAGAGGATTTATCCTTACCTTTCCAGTTATATGAAATATGACAGTTCTACTACTTTTCAATCAGGAATTATATCCCATAACATGTAATAAGGAATTCCCAATGTTAACCTATGAGAGGGGGAGGCCTCACAGTAGTGAAAAACTAATTTAGTGTTTTTCACCTCCAGGACATGCAAAACCTAAAAGTGCATTTCCTACCTTTTGATTACATAGCTCCCTTCCCTATGGACTACCAAGGGCCTACCTTAGAGTTGACTTGCATGCAATAAAAGGGGAATTTAAGGCTTGGCAAGTGGTTTTAAATGCCAAGTCGACATGGCAGTGGAAACTGCACACACAGGCATTGCAGTGGCAGACTTGCGGCATGTTTAAAGTGCTACTTGTGTTGATGGCACAATCAGTACTGCAGGCCAACAAGCAGCATTTAATTTACAGGCCCTGGGCACATGTAGTGCACTATACTAGGGAATAATAGGCAAATTACATATACCAATTGTGGATAAGTAAATCAAACCATGTTTAGAGGAGAGAGCATGTGCACTTTAGCACTGGTTGGCAGTGGTAAAGTGCTCAGAGTCCTAAGTAAGGGTGGGAGGTGAACTCCGCTTCACCAGCGGAGTTTGCGGAGTTTTGCCAACTGTGCGCTCTGCTGGGAATGCGGAGTTCAGCAAAAAATCTGATTCTGCGGTGTGGTGGAGTTTGCCCCTGCCACCCACCCCTAGGAGGCTGCCGCTGCTTACCTGGTGCGTTCTCCACCATGCCCGGGCTGTCCTCCTCCTGAGTCCTGGCTTTCTCCTCTCCTCATCGGTGCAAAACCCCTACTCTGTATGTCTTGGGAGGACTGCACATGCTCAGTCCTCCCAAGACGTACAGCGTAGGGATTTTGCACTGACAAGGAGAGGAGGCAGCCAGGAGGAGGAGGACAGCCCGGGCACGGCAGAGAATGCACCAGGTAAGCCAAGCGGGTGGCAGTCTGGGGGTCAGGAACCCTCCAGGTCTGCTGCCTGCATGCAGGTTAGGGCGGAGTGGAGCGGAGTGGAGCGGAGCGGAATTCCACAGAGTTTTTAGGCAACTCCGTGGAATTTCGCATAGTGGCACTCTGTCAACTCCACCCAGCCCTGGTCCTAAGGCCAATAAAAAGAATTCAGCAAAATTGGAGGCATGCAGACAAAATGTCTTTAGGAAGACCACCCTAAGGCTTACAGGTCTAACACTCGTTGATGACTTTCTGCAGGACTTTGGCTGGGTAGGGCAGCAAGGAGGTAGGTTGGTAGTTGGGTAGCATCTAAATGTCCGCTGAGGGTTTCTTCAGGAGGGGGAGTTTGGTGGCAGTTTTCCAGGCATCAGAGTAGGTAGCTGTGCTGATGGAGTGGTTGAGTATTGGGGTCAAGGCAGTACAAATGGGGTTGAGATCTTTAGTGAATAGTAAGTGTGGGCAGGGATCTGATGGAGGTAAAGAGTGAACAGATCGCATAGTCACTGTGGTTCCTGCCTTGGTGATGATTGGCCAGGAGGTTATGACAGTGTCCGAAGGGGTTCATCTCATCAGGCAGAAGGGTTGGAATGGTGGATGGGTCTGGCTGGGGGTTGGAAATCTTGTTCATGTTGAAATAGTGGGAGAGCTGCGTGCAGAGGTCCTGAGATGGGGTGTTGGTTGTGGAGCAGTGGGTGACCTGAAATGCTTTACTTCTGTGAAGGTTTCTTAGGCATAGTTTGGGCTGTTTCCAATGGGTGTGGTCAGTTCTGACTGCTTGGTAAATCTGATATGCTGTTGGAAGCATCTAAGGGCATTCATCTGCTGTTTTTGAACACTTTTTTGGCTTCTTTAGGGGAGCAGTTGACTTGTATTTCATCGCACCTATCAAAATACGAAAAGAGTATTCTTAGTACTCATTATAGTACCTCATTAGTTATTGTTAGAGAGAGACATCAAATGTGGCTTGATAATATCTCAGGGGACCCACATGTTAGCAGGGATGTTGTAGGACCTAGGTAGTGTCTTCTGAACTCCATGGCATATGTGTTTTGTATTTTAGCACCTAGGGTCTCATTTAGGAGGAATAGGCATAGGATAGCGCCACATGTCTTCTTGCTGCTCTGCCCTACACCAATGTGAAAGGGAAGGAATGCACCGAATTTATAAAATACGGTGCATTTCTGTCCTTTTCCCTTCCCTGGCACACAGTTTGCTGCCTAGTGCTGACGTAGGCACTCTTTCACAATGGTGCAAGGGTGCCTCCATTTCAAGCAGGATTGTTTTTGTGCAGGAAGGAGGACCAGAGAGGCATTTTCCTCATTCTATGTGTGCTGCAGAATGCAGCACACATGGAAAGAGGGAAAAACTATGAAAATAAAAATATTTCTTCTCATTACGCTTGCTCTGGTGAGGCGTATGGTTTTGGCACGTCCCTAGGTTTACGTGATTAAGTAAATCTGGAGCAGCGTCAAAATCCATCGGCGCTTCGTGGGAACACCAATCTCCACGCCCACGGAAAGTCTCCTTGACGCACAGTAAGGCAAGGCAGTGACTTGCACTGCTATGTCTTACTTCATATTAATGAGGCCATGCAAAGCCAATCAGAGTGGTTTTGCATTGCCTCATAGATATAATTGAGAGGCTTATGAAGCCAGAGCATCAAAAAGTGATGCTCCGGTGGCGCAAGCCTCTCATAAATAAGCCCCCTAGATTTTAGATGACCGGAACATATCAATGTGTAGTTTGTTGGAAGAGGTTATCTAGAATCATAGGTCTGTAAAGAACACCAAGGTAGAAGACAAATAGTCCCATTCAAGTTAATGAACCAAAGAAAACAAGTGATGAGCCCCACAGGGTTATTGAAAACATGTTGAATCAGATTGATACAAGTCACAAAAGATAGGGACGGGAAGCAGAAAAAGAGGTCCAGTACCCTAGCTCTCAAGAACAAGTATGTGAAACACAATCTGGTAGTTGTTCCTAAAAAGACTCAAGCCAAGTTCAGGTTGGGAGAGAAAGTTGTTTCAGGATGGATGTACAAGTAGGGGGAGTTCCATTATTTGAAAGTGTTGCGCTCACACACCTGTGAAGGTGTCATGCTTCATCATTGGGTGTTTTTGCTCTTCATGGGGTCGGCGCTGCAATACCCCACGGGCCCCGTGAGAGGGCTCTTTCGCAGAGATCTTTTAAAGTAAAAACACCATAATGGTGAGTGCAAGTGTGTGGCGCTAGTGAGTAAGTGGGTTAAAAATACCATGGTGGTACCCCAAAAAAGAAGATTTTTATTCTAGGGTCCACCAGATAAAGTAAAAACAGAAGCCAAACTCTTACTTTTGAATAATGAGGAAATGCAGTTTGGTCAAGAGTGCAGGTGAAGTGGATTGGGTCGACATGTTTCACGCCCTATTGGTCCAGAAGGGATCCTTGGCGTTTCATCAGGACCGAGTATAATGCGAAAGGTAAAAAAGGGGAATCTGTTCCTGCCCAGAATTCGGAGACGTAAATTTAGGTAGTGGGTCTCAATAGATTACCCACCTGTGTGTTATCAGATAGATAGCCACAATGTTGCACATACTTTTCTGTAAAACCTTGAAGCCATATTTGTTAGATCCGATTTTAAACTTGAAACTCCACCAGCACATTAGAATAATGTAATAAACAATAGATGAAGTTAGAAATAGCGAAATGGAGTCATGGGTGATAGAGGTAGTTCCAAGAGACCTAAATAAGTTAAAACATGAATTTGAATATATTGGGTTCAAATTACAATTTGAAACTGAATCTTTGCAGGGTGAATTTGTATAGTTGGGCATAGCTGTAGGCATAATGATGGCTATGGTAATCATACAAAACATTCCAACATCAATTGGTGTCATAATTATTAAAAAAGGAGGTCATAGTATGTGAGTAATATTTCAGGCATTGCATAATTCTAGTCATCATGAATTAAAATCGCTTAATGAAAGGAGTCCTACGTAACCATTGTAATGCAAGGTGAACTTTTTAAAGGCCTGCCTTCTATTATTGAAGGCTTTAAGGTAATGAGTGTGGGAGTTGAAAGTGTGGGATACATACTAGGTGAAGAGGCATAAGAGAGGAATAGATTGGCAAATGCAATAACATTTTGAGATCATTTAGTATACCATAGTCTTATTCAATATGGATCTTCTTTTCATGAAGACTATTGCAATCTTCCGACGTTGAAGGTCTTCAAATGAAATGCTGGCATATCGAAAACATACCATTGCTGTCTATTGCTCCATCCTCTATCAGACATATCCACACAAGCTATGATTTGGCATTCCCACACCACTCCTGTTCTCACATTCTCAATGAGGAAACGGTTCTAACTTTATTTGACTACTCTTTCTCGAATAGTATTTGCAACCATATTACCACAAAAACGAGTGCTAAGCAAACTCCTCTCATTAAATTAAATATCCATACTAAGCTATAGTTGTGCACTCTAAAATTTAATTTTTTTTCATCACCCATCAGCTTTTATTTTGTAGTTTCCCTATAGTTAATATGATGCATAACAGCTGTTCATGCCTTTATCCACTACCCTACAGTTCCATACTGTTCCATAGTGTGCAAGTTGCATCTTTCCTCCACTAAAAACTGTTGGAGGCTTCAATCAAACAGTATCTTGTAGTGCTGACACAGTATTCTTTAGCGAATTTTGAGTCAATTGTGTGAAACCAATATCCGAGAGTTCCATGACACAACCTGTAAAATATATACTCCTATGGGGCTGCATTGTGCAGCTCGTAGTTCAATGATATTACATAGACATGGCCTTCTCTACTCTCTCAAGCTCACGAATCCCACTACCTGCTGATTACTGTACCCTTCACACCAGCTGCCACAAATATTTTAACCAAATCCCACAAGATTGGCAAAATTCAGAGAACTGCAAATCCCAAGAAACAGAATATCGTTTGAATGCATCTGCAGTAGACCACCAAGCCCTACAGCTAAAGTTAATACTTTGCAACCTTACTTCCAGAACTAGTCTTGAAATGAAACAGTCAAGATTATTCAGAACAGAAATATCAGACTTTTATTTTTTATTTTTTACTTGGAATAACAAATTTATTATGACAACTGTCTTTCATTCTTAGAACCGCAATAAGCCACAAGACCATTATTTTATAAACACAATCAAATGACCTATATATCTTTTGATGGAAAATGAAAACCGATGTGCCCGAGCATATGTCAAAGACCACACCGGTCTGTTTTATGGATTTTAAAATCAGACACTATAGAATTTATTATTGGTATAAGCAGTTTTTTTTAAATGTGCATGGTCTCTGTGAAAAAGCAATCAAGATATAAAATAGTGACTGTAAAGAAGCAAAACCATGAGCGATTCATAGTGTTTCTTCTATATTTGATTTCGAATTGTTCATTAAAGCTATTTTTTATATACTATTTATATATTTTAATGTTTTACGTTGTATGTTTTATGGAGTAAATTTCCCGAAATAAACTTTATGGTGATTACAATTTTTAAAAAAAATCTAAAACTTGATTGTTCTTATCATTTTTCAGAACCAAAATGGAACATATGACCATTGCATCAGACTAGAACAGTTGCTGAAAAAATACTACCTGCCAGTGTTTTACACGCTGGAGTTCATTCTCGGTGTCCTTGCCAATGGAACAGTTTTGTGGGCCTACATCTTTGGCATGAAGAATTGGTCAACTGGAAACATCTACCTGTTCAACCTCTGTCTATCGGATTTTGCATTTCTTTGCACGCTTCCATTGTTGGTGGAGAGCTATGCCAACGAAACCTGGATCTATGGACCCATAATGTGCAGAAGCAACAGATTCCTATTACATGCCAACCTGTACACAAGTGTGCTTTTCCTCGCTTGTGTTAGCATGGATCGATACATGATGATTAAATACCCTTTTAAGAAACACGTTCTCCAGAATAAAAGATTGGCTATTCTCATCTCGGTTGGGGTTTGGATCCTGGTCACAACTGAACTAGTACCAATGCTTACCTTCATTGGGCCGAAGAACAATAGCGACAACACAAATTGCCATAGCTACGCAAGCTCTGGAGACCCAAGAAATAGTCTCATTTACAGCACTTGCCTATCCATCATCGGGTTTATTGTGCCTTTATGTTTAATTTGCTTTTTTTATTTAAAGATTGTTTTATTGCTGAAACAGAGAAATAAGGATCTTGCCCCAGTGCCATCCCTCGAAAAACCACTCCGCTTGGTCATTTTGGCAATGACATTGTTTTCAGTCACTTTTACCCCATATCATATCATGCGTAACATCAGGATAGCATCACGGATGGAGTCCTGGGCACTACCTCGATGTACAATGGTCATGATTAATTCCATCTATGTCATTTCAAGGCCTATAGCATTTCTGAACAATGTCATAAATCCTATTTTTTATTTCTTGATGGGCGACCATTTCAGAGAGATGTTGAACATCAAAATAAGGCATCTATCAAATGCATTGAAGTCATACTTTGTATGAAGGTATTATGATGAGACAGGTTCATAAGTAAGCTCTTTATAATCGATTTAAGATTAGCGTTTCATTTAGTACTAGTGATATATAAATAATGATTTCAGAAAAGATGATTTAGTAAACTATATTCCTTTAATGCCATTAATAGCAACCTATTCTAAGTACATATTTCATTAGTTTAATTGAAAAAACCAGACCTAATAAAGGCTGGCTTATAGGGATTATTTTTTTGGAATTATTGTACATCAAAATGTATATTTATGGATCAGCTTCACTATCCACAAAATATTGTCAATCTGCTTACAGTATTCGCAATCACAATGGCACTGTGATCCTGAAAACAAAGCTTGCTGTTCGCCACCGGTCCATTTTTCAAAGGTTTTACTTTCTCAATAATCTCTAGGGCAAGTTAAGTTTAAGAGAAAGACTACATGGCGCTGAACATTCCACAGCTGTTGTATTGGAAATATGGCTGCTATTGCCTTTGTTGTCTGGTGGTACCTGGGATTCAAACAGTAAATACCGGGGCATATTTAGTATTATTTCACTCAGTGCTATGCAGCATTGCGTGTAAGGGATACAGTAGAAATGCTGCATATTTACAAAGATATGGAGCATTTTCTGCAGTCTCCTTGCACTGGCGCACTATTTACTGCCCAGTGCCAACACAGGCACCCTTGCACCATAGTGCAAGGGTGCCTGTGTTACAAGCAGGATTGTTTTTGTGCAAGAAGGGATACCTTCATACACAAAAACAATCCTTATTGGTATATTCTCTTTTATGTGTGCTGCAGAATACAGCACACATTGAAAGAGGAAGCAAAGTGGAGAAATAAAAATATTTCTCCTTGTTACGCTTCTATCGGGTAGGGGAATCATTGTGGCACAAACCCAGCTTTACAAGACTTTATAATACTGGCTTTGTGAGAAAAAAATGGGTGGATACATGGAAACACCCATTCTCCACCCATCTAATGCCTATGTGACACAAAGCAATTCAAGGTAGCATTATGCACTGTGTTGCATTACTATGTATTTACTAAACCTCGCAAAGCCACACAAAGTGGCTTTGCTTGGCTTAGTAAATTGCAAACATTATTTTGGGTAGGGGTTGCGCCACAAAAGCAACACAACTGTGATGCTAAAGCATGTTAAATTTGGATCGTTCAACAGAATACATAAGGTCTGCCCATCTCTATGAAAGTATATTAGCTGTAACACTATTTTCATTGTACGTAATGCATAAAAAGTGTATTTTAACACATGAAATAATCATATTTTCTATTCTGAAATTTGTATCTTTCTATTTACGTATTGAAACGTACATTTTGCAAAAGTATTTGGAACATGTTAACTTGTATTTGTTATGCTGATGCAGTCTTTTGGACGCTAATGTCGAATTTTGATTAAATGAAACGTGACATACACATAAACAACATATAATCAAATTTGTGTTTGATTTGCCTTTGGCAGACAAACGATTTTTGATCTGAAAGCATTAAAAGGCATGATTTGCAGTTTACCCATCACCACTTTGCCAATTTGTAAAACACTCAGACCTGCAAAGGGTAATGCTACTTCTGAAAAAATAGTACCTAATTCAGCTCTTAAAACCATAAATTCTTCCTTTATGAAAATGTGTGCATTGTGACAGAAATGTTAATGTGCTAATATGAACAGTGAAGAAACATTTAAAAAATGCAACAAAAATTGTAATTGATTGTACCGATTAAAATAATTGTTGTGGACAAAAATCCTTCTAAATACATTTGGATTACCTATTTGATAGCCTCCTCTATTACAACATGTTTCACATGGTATAAATGATCAAATCAAATAGTCGATTTTGTAAATCAAAATCACATTTAGATATTATGCTTCTCATTTAAAAGTAGCTACTCGGATATACATTCCATAATTATTGTTTTTTTACTTTATTTATTACAGCGGAGAGGCTCTTTTATCTGAAACAATGTCTCAGAATCACAAAGTCTTTTGGGCACCTAAGTGGAAATCAGAGACCAGGGGGCTCATATAAAATGTTTTAAGAGTTGCAAAACACTTTTTTTTAAATGTACTAAACCCATTTAACAATTCAGAAAAGGTGTACTGCCCCAACTTGGACATTGGTAACTTTACAATTGTTTACAAACCATATTCCGGCCATAAACTACTGATTCATATTGATAGGATTTGCTATTTGTCCATCTCACATTAAGTGTGGAAATTCTCAAAACTGATTTTGACATTTGTGGATTTGTATGCCTAGAAATATAATTAGTACAGAAGAAAATATTTTAATAAGATATTCTAGATTTGGGGATGTGAGTTTCGACGAGGGAGTTTGCCTGGGGATGGCCAAACTGCTGATTATTAATTACGTTGTGGAGAATAAAAAAGACAATAGATTTGAGGGTTTTGACAAATTTACCCAATAGTGTTTCAAATCCATGTTACGCAGAGAAAGTGTGGGATAGATACCTTTGACATAAGTTTACAAAGGAAAAGCAAAACGCTTATAGTTTATAAAAGTAGAGGCTAGGGATTTCCCCACCAAGAATTATATTTTCATGGGGAAGAAATAACAAAAAACACAGGTATTTCACACCAGCATGTCATCTGATTTACGCCAGCATGGCCAGTTTATTCCTTATTCTGACATCCTTCTACATTCTGCCACCCTCATGCCATATCGAATGTGCAGACACTAGAAAACTTCCCTCCTCTTGCAGTGAGCGATGTAGAATCACTATTGAAAACAATCAAATCAGGTTCCCCTTTGGATGTTATTCCAGCTAAGACCACTACATTGCTCTCCAAACAGCTACCCCCCCACATCCGCTCCATTTTAAATCTTTCGATGAGAGAGGGCCATCTTCCCATTGAATGGAAGGCGGCGCAAATAATCCCCATCCGGAAGAACAACAAGGCCCCAGTGGAGGACTTATCCAACTATCGCCCAATTTCCCTGTTACCTCTCCTGAGCAAGGTACTGGAAAAACACATCAACAAGCATCTTTCTGACCATATTGAAGCTACAGGCTGCCTAGATCCATCTCAGTCAGGATTTAGGCCCAGGCACAGCACTGAGTCAGCTCTGATCGCTGTGATCGACAATATCAGAAGGTCCCTGGACAACAGACAAGCAGTACTATTGGTGCTGCTTGATTTGTCAGCTGCCTTCGACACAGTCTCTCACCAGATACTGCATGGTCTCTCACCAGATACTGCTCAGGAGACTCAGAGAATGTGGAATCCAAGGGCTAGCCTACCAATGGATGTCGAGTTTTCTTTCTCACCGAACTCAGACAATCAACTTAGGCCCCTTTCGCTCCAAGACCATGGGACTGTCTAAGGGAGTACCCCAGGGCTCATGTCTTAGCCCCACTCTGTTCAACATTTATGTTGCTTCCTTGGCGGGATTACTTAGGAAGTGGGGTTTCACACCTATCTCGTATGCTGATGACACCCAGCTACTACTCACCTTTGACAAACACAATCCCAACACTCAGTCTACCTTCTCGAAAGTCATGATGGCTATTGCCAGCTGGATGAGGAACAACTTCCTCCAGCTCAGTGCGGGGAAACCGAGATCATGCTGTTTTGAGATGTTCCATTGCTGTGGTCCCCGAGTTGGTGGCCTGAGGAGCTAGGCACCGCCCTGGCTCCCAAAACTGTGGTCAAAAACCTTGGCATACGCCTAGATCAGAAACTAGCAATGAAGGAGCATGCTGCAACCACTGTAGGCTCCTGCTTTCATGTGCTAAGCCTCCTGCGGAGGGTATTTCCCTTTTTTCCTCTCACCACGCAGAAAATCCTCATCCAGGCACTGGTGTTGAGCCGCCTGGACTACTGTAATGTCCTCCTGATCTCAGCTAATGAGTCTTTGCTAAGCAGATTGCAAGTAGTCCAAAACACCACGGCTCGCCTAGTATCGAATCCCCCCCCGCAAAAGGATAAAATTTAAGATTTGTTGCATCGTGTAAAGAGCCCTGAATGGCCGTGGTCCCAGCTACCTCGCAGAGATATTTACCCAATATCTTCCTCCCAGATCCCTACGCTCAGGTACTAAATCCCTGCTCATTGTACCACAGTGCAAAAAGGTGCGCCTAGGGGGCAAAGCGATCTTTCACTTAGCTTCCTTTTATTGGAACCAACTCCCCATCCATATGCGGCAATGCCCCGATTACCTTCAATTTAGAAGGCTTCTTAAAACTGTACTATTTTAATTTGATGTATCAGTTCGACCTGCTACATCTTTTCCTCAGCGCGGAGATACCCCTTCGGGGGTGATTCGGGCACTTTATAAATTAATAAATATCAAATATCAAATATCTTTGCTAAAAATGAAACTGTATCATAGCCAAATGCTGATTCACCTTCCTAATACCCACAGTCAACTCAGCAAGACATAATTTGGGGAGCCGAATATGAAAGCACAATTAGCAGGGAGTAAAATACATATTCTTTTGGAGTTTTCCTATGGTTGGAGATTTCCAATCTTTGTAAAATTTTAAAGAATCACAGGACAACTCCTGGAAATACACAGAATGTAAAGATTTTCACTGCTTCTCACTTTGGGCCTGATTACGGTGGTGGTAAAGCCACCACCAACACGCTGTCGGTGACGGGTTCACCACCATCGTAAGACCATTCACCACCCACCAGATTGTGATGGCGGGTGGTGTGCTGGCGGGTGTAAAGCCCGACCGCCACGTGTCCGACAGAGGCAATCGTTACGATTGCCTGTCGGACCCACCCCGCATCCTCAGGATGGTGGCGGTGCCTAGCAGGCACCGGCCGCCAGATTTGGATTCTGGATCCCCGCCAGCCTTTCCATGGCGGTTCCCCCTCCATGGAAAGGCTGGCAGGGATTGAATTTGGGGGCCCGTTGCGGGCCCCCGTAGGCAGAGGCAGTTTAGATTTGCACTTGGTGGGGCAGGTGCCCCCCTACATTTTCCTGCACCATGTGGCAGGCACCGCGTGGTGCCTGCTACGTAGTGCAGGGAAATGTAAACAGTGCATTCTTAACATTGCGGCCGGTGCTGCAGCTAGCAGCACCCGCCGCAATGTTAAAGATAGCAGATGCGACTGCCACAGTGGCGGTGGCATCGTAATACCCCCTGTGGGACCACTGCCTTCTAGGCGGGCGGTCCCACTCCCAGACACGATGACGGACGGACTGTCCGTCCGCCATCGTAATTACCTCCCTTGTCACTGTCAGCATTATAATAGACAAGGACATTCTGCCCAAGGTACAGTGCAATAACACTGGTCTTTCACAGAAATCAATACAAAATACATGAGTCTAAAACCTAACCTAAAATCTATTTTCAAAATCAATTTAATTGTCAAATAAATCTCCATGCTCTTACGGTTTAAGAGGCAGCCCGCAGGTTTCAGACACGTATAGGAGCAACATTCACAATTGGGAGAGTTAAATTATTAGGATTTTGTTTATCAAAAAAATATATATATTAGGACACCAGGTATTGCAAATAATATTTTAGTGTTTGTTGTTTAGTGCTAGTCAGATATGGTTTTCTCTAAATTGCATTAGTAGAATATGGGCAATATTTTTTCTAGACAAAGTTCTCTTAGTGGGAGATCTTGTTTTATTTTACTTAAAAGAATCCTATTGCTTCTTTTTTTATCCACACAACAAAGGTGTTGCTTTGTGTTATTCTTGGAGTCATTACCGCATGGAAAAGGTTTCTAGCACATGTGGCCAAGAATCAAGACACCAGTCCCAGATACCGAAAAACAATTCTCTGCATTTGTTAGTATATTTGTGCTCTTTCAATCTTCTGGCATACACATCTCACAGATGGAGACCACTAACATAACTAAAGCATGGACTTTCCTACTGAAACCTAAGATATGGAAAGAAATAACTATTAGGCTCTACTAACACATAGGTACAATCACAGGACTGTATGTAAAATTAGACTTTCACTTTTCATATTCATTAATTATCATCCTTATCTACTACCAAACACATCCTGAATGAACTCACAAATTTTCCTCCAAAGCTTCATGTAAGTTTTGCAATTTCACAACTTTCTACTTCATTATGATAGTAACACTGTATACAGTTTTGAGCACCCAAGAAACAATCTGATTGCATTTAAATGTAGACAAGGCACTTCCAGTCACATCACAAGTTGATTCTTAGGATCTGCTTTTATCACCCGTCATTCATAATGTTGCCTCAAACTCTAAGTCCAGAGTTCCATTAAGTGTTGTTCAGGGCATCAAATAGAAACTCTGGTGTTCATGGGACAGACCAGACTTGCTTAAAAGCTCCATAATATGGAATACAGAATACTCTTCTAAACTTAAATCATAATCTGGTTGCACCCTGTAGTATCTTTTACTTAAGCTATTTGAAATATCTGGGAAAGGAGAACAAATACAGGAATGCCGTATTGCGATACTCTGTAGAGACACATTTGGGTTTATCGGAATATAATACATGGGATACAGCAATCTCTGTATAAAAACTTGTCTCTAATTTTCTTTTTACAGGTGAGTTGTGATATCTCTAGTAGCCTTTAATAAAAAAGGATGTAGCCACTTATCTGTAATAACTTATTACAGTTGAGTTGCCAGAGCCAGCAGCCAGAGTGAAAGGCAGGAAACAAAGCATAACTAAAGCTGCACTTTAAAAAAATTAAAATGACATGCAGCTTTTCCTTCTTCTGCTCTGTTTTTAGATAAGCAGTGATACGCAGAAAGGAGATATCTATGGCAGCATTTTTGTTTTTTGCACACCTTAGGTAATTACAGAAAAGAAAAAATCTCTGCATGTTTCTATACATTCTGAATCTACAGCGTTTTCTTTTGTTGATGTGACTTGTATTAAACTGATTCTAATATCATTTTGAAAAAAATGTCTAACTGCTTTTTGGTGTGTTTAAATTTGCCCTAAAGATTGTACCTTAATCTTATTCTTTATGTTTGTAAACATGCGATCTCTTTCATGTGAAACAGGCAAGCATTAATGATTTAAGTGGTTTATGGTAAACAAAATGGTGTGATCATGTATTATAAGGAATATTGTGCCTCCTCCCGTACACTATAAAGATATTGAAAGTCACTTTGGAGTTTCATGACCTTATAATGGAAATCGTCCTTCAGCCTTGTTCCTTCATATGGTCATGGAACTCCTTTGTGGCTTGTAATATGCTTACAATATACAGTACGGGGCACTTTACCATATATGTAACTAGCATTGTAAATGTCTTCTGTCGAAAAGCCCAATAATATAGAGAAATATCAAGAAAACCTTATCCTCCTTTCTTATTAGAATGACACCATTTTTTCCATGACAACTAAACTGGCCCGATGGTCTAAAAAATGAATAAACATCTATTAAATCTTGTTTAGAGTGTTTAAGCAACTTCCAGAATAATAGTGTCAAACAAGAAATTGAATATTGGGATAATAATCACCTTTTATAAATTAACTTGATAAACGTTTGTCATGGGGATGGTTTGCCATTTCCTCAATAATCATTTTACTTTCTTTGCACTTTTATTTAAAATGTTGTTGATCATATCATAAAGATCTTGAGTAAAATTAATGACTAATGACCATATGTATTAAAGGTTACCAATTTGCTGATCAGTCAGAAAATGGTTAATGAATGGCAATAAGGGCTTTTGATATGTAAAAAACCCATTCGGATTATAGAAATACCAGTTTCATAATTTGCGGAATCAGTACAGATATTCTTCTCAATAGTGAGTTCTTATTTTCAAATTGGAAATTAGAAATCACTATTTCAAATTATTAAATATTCGGATCAACTCTGAATGACCTTTTCTTTTGCACGTGCAATTTACCACCTGGTGCAAGCAAGTGGTAACCAGGTGCATACTATAAATAGAGACCTAGATTGCCTTTCTGATTTTCATAATGACTGCCCTATATGCAATTATAAGGAGGATATGAATTTTTGGACTTCAATGAGAGAATATTTAGAGAGCGTGTAACCCGTTTTGAGCAAACAAAGGAGGAAATCTATGTGAAGTATTGGTTTAGCAGGTAAGCTTTGCTGGACCATATACATGAGTTAAACCCAATTTTGGACAGAAAAACTATGAGGAGGCAGGAAATACCTACTGTGTCCAGGTCATGTGTTTCTTGCATTTACTGGCCTCGGGAAGCTAATAAAGCATCTACCAACAATCTAGAGGTTAACTTGAAGAAGACAAAAGTAGTCACATTCAGCATTAAAAAAGCATCAGGGCGGCAGCTGGACATACAACAAACATCAGATTGTAGTAGAACAGTCTTACAAGTACCTGGTGGTGTACATTGATGCTAAGGGCTCTTTTATTAAGCACCAGAATGATTTTGCAGCAAAGGCCATGGCCCTCCAAGTAAGCTCATCCAAACTTTCAAAAACATTGTTAGGTCCAAGCCTAGCCCCAATGTTGGAAGTTATGTGAGCCAAACATACTTTATCTTATGGCTCTGAAATCCTTCTGGGCAACCTCACCAGCGCGTTGACCCAACATATAATAAGGATTTACAAGCGTGTCCTGCGGTTACCAAAGTCTTCGTCTGCCGCTCAGATCAGACTGGACCTCGGTTTCTTTGACAACCAAGCGGTAGGTGTTGGTGCCTTCCTCAATCTATGCCACAAGCTGAGAAGGGCCAGAGGTGGCTCTCTGGAGGCCCTGTTATGGGCCGATTTCAGCTCCAGTGGGCCAGCTGGGTCACACCGTTTGTTCTTAAATGACTGTGTGCAATTATTGTCCGCCAACAAATTGTGGGACTTAAACCCAAGTCAATCGGCATCTAAATTAATCATCAAGAAATGTATCTATCACTGGTCCTATCACACAGACAGAGCAATCCTAGCTAAATGCAAGCATGCATGGGCAGTTATCAATTAATTCCAGTCAGCTCTCTATCCCCATATATTGTCTGTACATATTCCAATCAATTGAATCTAAGATTCATGGCTCTCAGACTGGGTGAGTTGCTTTTTTTGAAACATCTAGTCTGCTGGCGTCGTTTAACAGAAGAAACCAAATGCAGGGTCTGCAGCAAGATCGCCGAACCCAGGAGCACGTTCTGTGCATTTGCCCAGCAATGGTGAACATGCGTAAATCAAGTCTCAGAACTGAATGGAACAGGCTGGGAGTCCGAACCTGTCGGCAGAGCATTATAGCAGCGCTTAATCCAGAAAACACAGTCCTAAACATTTGACTGACAAAATGTATCCAACTTGCATATAAAAGGTTTAGGCCCTTAAGTGGATCCCCAGGAAGCCCATTCTGATGAACAACTGGCAGCTACACTTATGCTCCTGCTCCCTCTTACAGCTGTTAGATGTAATTATACTGCTGCTAGTATCTGAAGGCACTTGAAAATCAATTTGGTATTTTATGTATTTATTTTTAACTTGTTTTTATACCATCTATGATCTGTAAATTTCTATAACATGGATTAGTTTTTTCGCATATGTAAAGGTTTTAAATAACCATATAAAATAGAGATATTATTAATATTCTAATAATGCATTTTTGAGGTAGCTGGCGGAATTTCTAAAAGTGCTTTTTCACATATTTGCAGGACAGTTCTGGAAGCCTTTGTAAGCACAATTAAAAATCACCCATATATGTTCTTTAAACTCAACAGAACTTACAGGACACTATAGTGAAATCTTATTGAGTAGCATGATTTTCTAAAACAATAGGTTGTATTAATGACATACTTCTTTTATATGTCCTCTTTGTGAAACCAAATTTACTATAGGAATATAAAAAATCAGCATTCACTGTGTTATGCTGTTCTAAGTGCATTATTACTGGTTTGATGGCCCATTACCCGGGCTATACACATGACTCATTCAGGTTTCACTATTGTGGCCTGCACAATCGTTGCACAAGACGAGAGTTTGGAGAGGGCTCTCTATTAGGTAAGGTATAGATTTGTTAAAATATTAGTTTTCTATATGTTAATATTATTACATATTTATTATATTTCTTTATATGCCATAGGGACATGACTGCTTACATCATACTTGCATACTATTTCTGCCAGGGAGCATAGATACATTTTGTATAAAGAAACAGATCTGCACTAGAATGCAGATTTGGCTCATCTATAGAGTAGGTTCTGTTGCCTGCACAAAAGTTGCTGAGATTTGCTGCAAAATTATAGCACGTTATGCTGTTCTACATAGCATTGCAATCAGGAGAAGGTTACCCATCAAAACAGATAATGATGATGATTCAAATGATGATGATATACCCATTCTACCTAATCCTTGGATGCAAACCAAGCAACAAAGGAAGGACAGTTGAACAGAAACAGAAATAACCGATAATTACTTTTGGTATAGATAATACTATATTACATCTAATGTTAGAGATTGGGTTTGTGGTAGGCAGAGATATGCACCCTGTCCAAGCAGGAACCGCAATCCTAGTCAGGGTAGGGCACAACACAACCTAAATTATCCTGTGCTCACCCTCTGGTAGCTTGGCACAGAGCAGTAAGGTTTAACATAAGAGGCAATGTGCAAAGTATTTGTGCAACACTTCATACAACAACATAGTGAAAAAAACACAAAGAGACTCAACAACAGGTTAGAAAAGTAGCCTATGATTTTACAAATAAAACAAGACCAGAATGACAAAACTCCATCCAGTAGAAGTTGAGATATGATTTTTTAAATATTAAATGCAAATTATAGCACTTGGATGCAAGTAGCGCCTAAAGAGTTAATAGGTCGCAACGGACCACGACAAAGTTAAGAGTTCAGATGAGCCATGATGAAATGTGGGCCAGATACAGTACCCACACTGGCCTGAAACAAAAGTACATTGATCCTGGTCACAACAGCCAGATTCGTCGTGATCCCCACGCAAGTGAGGTGTTGCTCCAAATTTTTCCACGCAACTCGGCGATGCGTCGTGTCCATGAGTGAAGTGATGGTTCCGAATGCAATGCGCCGGGCTTCTCCATGCTTTAGAAGTGATGCGTTGAACTTCTTAACCCAGTGGCGGCAATGCGTTGGTTCCAAAGCAGCAGTTCTAAGTATGATGTGCCGGTCCATTTCACGCAACAGCGTCAGTGTGTCAATTCTCCTCTCACAGCAGGGGATGTGTTGGTTCCACTGGAGTAAACCCCTAGGTCCACTTCCAAGGGTCCAGGACTGGAGTGGCACAGCTTGGCAGGACAGACTCACAAGCAGATGAGCCCAAGGGTTGGAACATGAGGGTTCTAAATCTTTTGTGTCCCTGAGACTTAGGTAACAGGAAGAAAGCCAGCAAACCCATGGAGTCACTCTGGGTTCAAGTGATGCAGGTCCAGTCCTTCTCACCCAGGCAGAGAGAAACCAGCAGGCAACAGGGCAGTAAAGCAAGGCAATAGTTCAGCAAACAGCAGTCCCAGCAGAGTGGCAGTCTTTAAGCAGCACAGCAGATCCTCTTCTTTCTGGCAGAGTGGTCACAGGTCCAGAAGTGTACTGATTTGGTAGTGCAAAGAGGCCCAGTACCTATACCTGGTGGTGCCTTTGAAGTGGGGAAGACTTCAAAGAAAGCTTTGAAGTGCACCGAGGCTCTCCCTTTCTGCCCTGGCTCCAAACACACTACTGTGGGGTAATCAATCACTTGTGTGGGGACAGGACACAGCCCTTTCAGGTCTAAGTGTCAGCTCCTTCCTCCCATTCTGCTTAGGGTGGCCCATATGCATGCAGATGGCCACTCAGGCACACCTATCCTTCCTTTGTATGTGACTGTCTAGAGGGAAGGCAGGAAGTCAGCAGTCACCCACCCCAGACATCTATTCCAGAGACAGGCAGAAGGCACCAAATGGCTAAAGTAAGTAAATACCAACTTTCTAAAAGTGGCATTTGCTAAATTGGAATTTAAAATCCAACTTCACATAAGTTGTGATTTTAAATTGAGTTTAGTGCCACCAAACCTGAAAAATCTAACTATCTGATGGTCAGAGACCTCCATGCAACTACCCAATTGACCTGCAGCAACTGGACCTGCCTCATCCTCGCATTTGGTCTCTGCTGGAGTGAAGACCTGATCTTCAAGAGGTGCCCCCCCAGGCCCTGGACCCTTGGCTGGCATTACAGTGTACTCTTCCTGAAGAAGAGGTTAAAATCCAGAAGTTTGGGCTCTTTGCGACTCTGCCACCAGCGGCAACTGCCAATACAAAGTGCTAATGAGACTTGCTGTTTGCGTCGCCACTGACCGCCAGAGAGGATCAGCAACGCAAGGCCCTTGACATTAATGAAAGTCTGCACGCTCGACTGGCTTATCATGCTACAGCAGTTACTGTCCTTGATCCCCAGCCTGCTATTTGCGCTACAGTCATGACCACCTGCAACTCTCAACTCCCTCCTCGCAGCATCTTCCGACACTAATGGAACTCTTTGCGCCAGACATAGAAGGCAACTTTTTAGCTGGACTAAACTGGCCCCTGCATCTAATCCTTGCATCATCGAAGTTGGCCTGAACATGTGACTTTTCCCGTTTCCAGGGCAACCACATGACCGCGATTGGCGCTTTGTGCTTTTAGGCACTATTTTCACTAAAAACCTTAAAACCGCATATCTCCAGTTCTAATTATTGTAAGTTTGTCATTCTGGTATTTATTTAAATTAACTCTGTTTTTCTAAACAGTTTTTTCTGGTGGGTGTGTGTTCACTTCATTACTGTTTGTGGGCTGCATAAATACTTTACACATTCCCTCTACAATAAGTCTGACTACTTTTGAGGCAAGCTACCAGAGGGTTAAGCACAGGTTAGAGTAGCAACTTTTTTGGTTCACCCTGACAAGAATTCTAGTTGTTGTTTGAGTGAGGCTTCTACCTTCCCTCAAACAATAACCCAATTTCTTACATCGGTCCTCCTGTTAGTTTACCTATTCATAGTCTCCCTAAATTAATTCTGTCTTCATATTTGACAGTATGCAATACTGCAAAGAATACTGCAAAGTATTTTCTCTGTTGCTCTCCTAGAGGAAATAGTGTGTGTGTGTCTGTGAGTGTGTGTGAGTGTCTGTGTGTGTCTGTGTGTGTGCGTGTGTGGGTGTGTGCGTGTGTGTGTGTGTGTGTGTGTATGTGTGGGTTTGTGTTACTATCCTTGTGGGGACTTGGGTGTGATAACACACTCACGCTGTGGGGACTTGATTGCACTGTGGGGACCTGAAACCAGGTCCCCACAAGGCAATGTCTTCTAAATGATATAAAATGACTTCAGGAATGTCTGTGTCAATTTTTACAACTTTTTAAAAAATTGCCTTGTGGGGACCTGTGTTTCATCAAGTGTGTTTATATTTTTGCTCAATCTGCCCCCGGAGACAGGAGGTGGTACTGCAGCCTTAAACACACTTTGCATTTAAACACACATTGCTTATCAGAAACACATGCTAGCAGTAGAAAGGAGTGACATTTCAAAGGGAAAGCTGCATAATCCAGTATGTATCCAAATATTTTTCATGCAAATTAACCTTTTCTCTATTCA
This sequence comes from Calotriton arnoldi, assembly GCA_963921515.1. Lineage (NCBI taxonomy): Eukaryota > Metazoa > Chordata > Amphibia > Caudata > Salamandridae > Calotriton > Calotriton arnoldi. Next base: position 1,305,757 of record CAWUFW010003959.1, read on the forward strand.
TTCAAATAAAACTGTATGTGCATGACGCTATTAAATTTAGACTTAGGGGCCGATTCCGATTCGTGTCGGTAATTTCTCCGACCGAGCCGGCCTCGGAGAGATTTCCGACCGAATCGGACCTCGTGCAGTCCGACCGAACGAGTCCGATGCATTCGTATGCCACCGGACACGAAGTCGGTCGGACTCCCACTGAACTCAATGGGAGCCGGTCGCACAACGCGTACGCGGGCTCCCATTGCCTCAATGGGTGCGAGGTGGACAAGGGCGCCCCTACAGCGAGTACGCCGCGAAGCGCTCGCGGCGTACACGCACAGGTAGGGGGGACCCATGGGTCCCCCCTGTGTGCGCCTCGCACGGGTACGCGCACAGGGGGTCCGACACGGACCCCCAAAGTACGGCTCCGACAGCGAGTTCGAGTCGGACGGCGCGAGTCGGTCGGAGCGGTCGAGGTGCGCATCGTACTTACCCGGCCGGAAAACGTCTCCATTGCGCGGTGCGAATCGGGTCCGAGCGAGTCGGTCGGAGCAGTACGATCCGGGAACCAGTCGGTCGGAGCGGTCGGGTCGCCCGGACGAGTCGGTCGGCGAATACGCATCGTACTCGCTCGCCCGGACGCGCGTACGACTCGGTCGGTAAATAGGGCTCCGGATCGGATCCGGTAAAACCGAATCCGATTCGGAGCACTACCTGCCGAGATCGGAATCGGCCCCTTTTTGTGTCTGAAAATTGTTAGCTGTTTTGTAAACATTGCTAAAAGGAATTAGGGTTAGTTTTGAATCCAAGAATATGTCACTATTGCTGTTTGATAGTGGCAAACGACAATAATAAAGAATTAAAGAATGATGGTGCACTGCACTGTGATAAAATATAAACTGATCTGATCGTTTTTTCCAAATATCCTAGAGGCATCAATGCAAATTGTTACATTTTAATGCTTGTACCATGATTTCGGAGTTTTTGTGTTGCTTTGCCTCTGTTCACATAATAATATGCAGTATTGGATATGTTCTTTTAGATGAAGGCGCCACCTTAGGGTCATCAGGTTGGTGTTCTGCATTTTGTGTTTTCTATGAAACATTGTAAATGTTAATGTACAGTTGCTCTACCAGGCCACCATCTCTATACATCAGAGAAATATTACTGAATGTTGTGCTTAGTCGTTAACAAACGTCATATTCCCACATATTCAGCAGATATCATGTTGTTTTCTTGTGCCTAAGTTCTCTTACCAATCAATTTGGCTGCATATAGAAATAGCCAGCGCACCTTTTAAGTAACATATTTGCTGTGGTGTAATTTTACAGCTTCTTCTGAAACCCTCTGTTGGTTTTCTCCTCCAAATAGTCCTCTTTGCCAAATACATCTGTGCATCTATGTTCTCAAAGAAATCCTTCTCACTGCACGTATGCCAATAATATTGGCTTTGTCAATGCTTTTTTACTTTTAGCAATAGTCCATATAAAGGTCGTTTTACATCATGGATCTAATGAGTGCTAAAATTCCAGTTTGGCAACCGAGCACCTTGTTTAGCTCTTTTAATGATTTGCAACAGGTTGAAAGTAATTTAGTTTGCGTGCATGTGAATGAATTTATGGTGCAGAATATAAATGAGCAACGCCACCCATTTTTCTACAAACTTTAGTAACATCAACAATATTGCCAGAGAAAAAATGGATTCTGCAAATTGCATAGACGCACATGATTTTTTAAATACGAAAAGCCAAGAAGTTAAAGCATGCTAGGGCAAAGCAGACATATTAAACATCAGAGTTGCACTCCGTCATATAATACATTATCTTCTGCCCATTTGAAAGGAAATACAATTCAATATTTGATATATAAGGAAATGAAATTTTACTTGAAAACCCAACCTATCCTTTAGCACTATAGACAGAAAGGAAACCCAAGCAGAGTCCAAAGCAGGGCCTCGGTATGGCCACTCGCAGATGCACAATCATGCATCACAAAAAGTCAGTTAGCATAAAAAGAGACGTGGAGCATAAAAACTCCCAGAATGGAGAGGGAGAGGTGCTGCAAAAGCACTCACCTTGAAATGTAGCTTACAGAGCAGCAGCACTGGATGTGACTGACTTAATATCCTGACAGCAGCTGCGGCTGAGGCACACCAAACAGAGACTCTGGTGATCACAGCCTCAAGATCAGTGCAATGTCATGATCAAAAAAAGAAAATTGAAATATATAATTTGAGAGTCCCCTTCAAAATTCCATGTGTATATGCACATCACGTTGCTGTTAAATATCTAACTGGAAATAAAAAATCTGTCTAGGATACAGGTGTTTCAGAATTTGCGAACTGTGAATAGTAGGGTGAGCAGACAAAATATCGAAAATAATATATCGATATACAAAAATATCGAAGTTAAAATATCGAAGGGACAGAATATCGATGGACAGAATATCGACCCTAAGGTAAGTAATATCGAATTTTTTAATATCGATGTTACTAATATCGATATTTGTATTATTGTTATGTATTTTGTTATGTTTTTAATATGTATGTTATATGTGTTTTTGTTAAGTGTTCTACTTGTTTAAAAATATATGTATACAATTTTTATAAGTTAATATAAAAAAATGTAAGTAAATTTTTTTTTTGTACTGTAGCGGGTTGTGGGTTTATAGGGGAATAGGGTGGGAAGTAATTTAATTATACTAAATTAATTATTAATTTTTAGGAATTATAAATTAATTTTAATTATTTTTTGCGTTTAAGTTCTGTAGCGGGTTATGGGTTTATAGGGGAATAGGGTGGGATGTAATTTAATTGTAATTAAGTTATAATTTATTTTAATTAATTGTTATTGATAATTATATAATTGTTAATTAATTAATAATTGGTAATTAATTTGTAATTAATTGGTGATTCATTTTTATTAATTCATTAATTGATCATCATGTAATTTAAATGTAATTAACTTATAATTTATTTTAATTAATTGGTATTGATAATTATATTATTGTTAATTAATTGATAATTGGTAATCAATTATTATTAATTGGTAATTAATTATTATTAATTAGTTATTAATTTTTATTAATTGATTAATTGATCATTATGTTAAGTGTATTATTTTATCATTGCAGTGTGTTGTGCGTTTATAGGGGAATACTTTTGGAAGTAATTGAAATCGAATTAAGTAATGATTAAATTTATTTTTGGGTATTGATAATTAATTTATTGGATATTAATTATTAATAGGTAATTTTTTTAAATTACAAATTTCTTGGTTCTAAAAATTAATTTATTGTTGTTTTATTATTAATTGGTAATTAAATATTATTAAATATTATTTATTGATAAATTTAATTAATATATTAAGAATTATTTATTAATTGATAATTAATGTTTAATTATTATTATTATTGGTATAAAAATGCATTTAATTGTTTAATATTAGTTCATTGGTAATTAAGTTTTAATAATTTATATGTTTTTTGTTATGAAAAATATTTTATTGTTCAATATTTATTATTTAGTAATTAATACTTATTAATTATTATTTATTGGTATTTATTGTTAATTTATTGTTAATAAATTTTCTATTGGTAATTATGTTTTTAATAATTATTTATTGGTATTGGTAAATAGTTTAGAGTTATTTAATAATTAATTAATTATTTAAAAAAATTAATTTATTTATAAGTATGTTATTTGTAACTTCTATGCTATCCAACACTTCCCCTACTGTTGCACTCTCTGGAGTTGGAATAGTAATTTTTACCTCTACGCTATCCAACACTTTCCCTACTGTTGCACTCTCTGGAGTGGGAATAGTAATTTTTACCCCTACGCTATCCAACACTTTCCCTACTGTTGCACTCCCTGGAGTGGGAATAGTAATTTCTACCCTCACGCTATCCAACACTTTCCCTACTGTTGCACTCTCTGGAGTTGGAATAGTAATTTCTACCCCTACGCTATCCAACACTTTCCTTACTGTTGCACTCTCTGGAGTGGGAATAGTAATTTTTACCCCTACGCTTTCCAACATTTTTCTTACTGTTGTTTTTTGGGGGTTGTAATAGTAGTTTTATTCCCTACGCTATTTAATATTTTTTGTATTATTTTAGTTAATATAGTATATAATTAATTTTCAAAATATTAAAAGTAAATTAATTTTTTTAAATTTGTTATTATAATTATTTAATTTTTATTTATGTTATTGTTTTATATGTATAGATGTATTTGTAATTTATAATATTTTTTAATAATTTATAATTTATTAAAATAATTATTGAAACTCATTATAAAGTAAGTATATATATTATATATTATATGTATATGTTTAATTAATGTTTTATTTAATTATATATGTTACTTATTAATTTTAAAAATTATAAAATATTTTTAACTATGTTTATTTTAATTATAAGTATTATTTAGTTTATTTTACATATTATTTTTAACAAAAAAAACCGATATTTTTTATAACGATATTTTTGACAATCGATATTGTTTTTTCGATATTTTTGTACTTACCATGTTGTAGATAGGATTTCGATATTATTGACATCGATATTTTTGTTGCGATATTTTTGTAGGTCGATTTTTTGACCTTCGATATTTTGTCAGTGATCCGAATAGTAGATATGAAACACTTTGACAGACTGAGTGGTGGATGGTGTTTACTTTCTTTTTTTATGATTTAAAAGGTAATTCCCCAGCTTAATGCAGATTAGAACTGTGGGGAAACAATTGCATTACTACAGACGTTCCTTTCATTTGGGAAAATGTGCTAACAAAAGTGTGGAGGGAGAAAAACCTGTGACATACAAAAACAAATAGGTAGGAGGAGAGTAAACGAACGCAACAAAAAGGAAATCATAGAAACCCTCCCTTACTAAACTGTGGTATTATGCATAAGTGGATTCTGCCTCTTGCTTCATCAGATTTCTTGATTCACGAGGGATCCTTTTGGAGCTCTTCAGTGAGGTTTTTTAATCCTAGAAGCCAATTTCCACTTATAGTAGAGAACACCTGTTTCTCTTCTCACAACCCAAGTATTTCTTCCTTTTTCCCCTGGTGGTGAAAGAAGATCTAAGGAATCCTAAATTGAAAACATGTAGGGGCTAGCAAATATTCTACTATTTTTGTTTACCTCACTCTCACACGACTGAAAGTGCTAAAATGATTGTTTTATAACTCTCCTGAGTGTCATCAACAAGTTTTTGCTCTTCTTCGTGCCCTCACAGGTCATGACTCATGAACAACCTTCAGTAAAGGTCCCAATATGCCTTTTTACCTAGCCACTGAACCCTAGGTTGCATCTTGACTGTTGGGTGAGGGTAGTCAAAATCTCTTGAGGTACAGCCTATCTGATATGATATACCTCAGAGGGAATCATCCCTTCTACTCTGGCTGTTTAAAAGAGCCCTAACGGTGTCTTAGTGAGTGGTGCTAGTTTATATTCATACACCTCACCGCTTTTAGATGGGTTTAGCCTCACGTCTTCTAGGACCACTGATTTCTACCCTGATCCAGTCCTGTTCTTTGCCCACATTAGGTAGATTATGAATAATTTTGGAGAACTGACAGCTATAATCTTATGTTGTTATGTTACGTTAATTTGTACTACAATATATAGGTGGTCACAGTAACAATAAACAATTTTGGAAAACAAAAATGAAATTAAGCCAACATTCACAAAAATATTCGCAATAAATGCAATTTATTCGCAAAAGTAAATACGTAATTTAAATGTGGCAACGCAGTTGCTCTTTAATTACCACACAGTTCTGAAAATTTAAAAGAAAGGTGCTCAGGTGTGAGATAAGGAAGATAGAGTGTTGTTGGTCAATGTGAAACCGTGAGGAGGGTGGACAAGGAAAAGAGGTGGGACATGTATCCATCACCTTTTTTCAAGATACAATTCCAGCCTAACACAGGTCAATTGTTCCTATATAACACAGAGCCTTAAAATGACCCTGTTGTTAATTCACAATTGTCAGGGCTTGTGTGCTAGTTGTAGTCTACGTTTCGACCCCTGAGTAAATAGCTAGGTGATTCCAGCCTTCTGGACAGTGAAAAGAGAGAGCACCTGGAAGTAAGATGAATGATACGTGATTAGTGGGCATGGTGTCTCCACATGGGGAAGTGAATGCGGCTAAAAAGAGGTAAGGTTTACCTAATGGTGCATCCAGCGCAAACGTAAAGGCTGGGCAGTAAGCTGAAAGTTGGGCTCATCAGAGCTCCTATATGAGGAGGAAACACATGTTAGACGGTGCGTTTAGGAGTAAATCCTAAACAGCAGTGCAAAAAGCATCTCCCTTTGTGTAGTGACACTTACTATGCAAGTTAGGGAGAGGTTGGCATTATTACGGCCTTCCGTGCGCGTACATAATGGACAGTAACAAACTGTAGGTCACTAGATCCTAAGCAGTTAACAGTGAATGATCTGGAAAGATAAGGTACAAAAATGTTATGCGTTAGAACGGGGAAAGGCGTCTACTGAGAAGGACAAATCTATAGATGAAAGCCTCATGGAGGCTGAGTTTAGGCAGGGTGTACACAAGGAGCTATTTATGTTTGTAAAAGGCCCGTTTAAAAACTAGAAATCCTAACAAAATAGACAAAGTAATACAGTTTGTGATTTCAAATAGGCCCAGGGCGTGCGCATTACTGAACTCATTGGGGGCCTGTTCATAAGAGAAAAAAGTCAGTGTAATATTGTGGCAAAGGAAACGATGTTAAAATAAGCGATAACGGAGCGTTTAACAAATAGTGTAAATAAAAACGGCATGTCAAAAGAATCGACGCTAAAGCCTGCGGTAGCGCCTGCTTAGCACCTATCAATGGGACCTCACCTCAATGTAGTACTGTTCGCCTCGATGTCTACTTGTAGAATGAGCTTGCAGTTACAGGCGCACGTATTTAAACGCGGAGCGGAAAACGTGCACGTTGGGTGCAGCCGCTTCATGCCTCCCGTACAGGATCATGAGGTGGCGAAACCATGGAAACGGAAAGAAGGCATTGCTTGCTCAAAAGCTTATGTCCGCTAGCCGTTAACTCATTGTTGTGTCTATTCCTGCTTAATGCTTATGTCCGCTAGCAGTTAACTCATTGTTGTGTGGATGACATCGGGGAATGAATAATAGGGTTATACCATGTTTTGACTCAAGAAAGGAACATATTTCTTAAACATAGTTGCATACTTCCATATTTACACATGTGCAAACAACATATCGAGACCAATTTAAAGTAACATCAGACAGCGATATTGGGAATAAATATTACAAAGATGATATGGGTCTCTTGAAACCACGTGCTTGTTATTTAAAAATATGAACTGCACATAAATAAAATTAGCGTATTATTCACCTATGTTGCGAAATATATACATTGGCATGAAAAAGATAACCAAGTATGTTCATTGCATGTATATACTGTTGAATGTAAATGCACAAGGGAGAGGACACTGTTCCTAGGGAGGTATGCAAAGTAATGCTATCTCCTGAGAGAGAAAAAAGAAAAGAAAAAAGAAGAAAAAAGAAGGCAGAAGGAGGGAACTAAGTGGGGGGATTTGGATAAACTTGGCCTTGGACTCCCAGAGTATTAGGGAAGAACAAGTTTGTTCCTTGTTGCCCTCACACACCCCGGAGGATGTCATGCTTCATCATCGGGCGGTTGCTCCTCGTTGGGCCGGCGCTGCAATGCCCAACGGGTCCCCCGAAGGGTCACTTTGTCGGAGATCTTTTGCGAACCGCCGTTTGGTGCATGCGAGTGTGTGGAGGGAGTCCTAAACAAGAGAAGTGCAAGTGTGTGCAGTGATTTAAAATTGACTAAGGGTTACAAAAAGGAATAAATTGGGCAGACGTGAGGTGCGGGTAGGTGCAGATGAGCCGGCACCCGAAGCTTGATCCCGGTAAGGTGCGGGCAACCCACGTTCTTAGCCTTTTGGAGTACTTCTCCTCGCATTTTAGGCCTCCTATCAGGTAGCAGTTTCAACTATTTAGTTGTAGCCCACCGGTACTAGCCTTTAGGTTGGGCCTGCCCTGAATACCGTGGAGGGCGATTACACCCTCTACGCACTTACAACTCTTGATTTTCCATGCACTCTGACTTTTCACGTGCACCACACAACATTTTAATCACACACCTGGTCCTGAAGAAGCGCCACGGATCCTACGGGACCACGGGGGCGCGAAACATGTTGACCTTGACCTTTTTAGTTACCTAGGCACATCATGCCTCATAGGTAACATTTAACCTACGGGTTTTTTATTTTGACACGGGTACCGCCTTATTATAATTTATTCCTTTTTGTAACCCTTAGGAGCGCATCTCGGTCGTAATACCAGGCTCTCTTTCTAGCCCGTTTCACTAGCCTTTTGGGGTACCCATGTTCGATGAGACGGATGATCAGATCGTCTGACTCTTTGAAATAGTCGTCTTTGAGAGAGCAGTTCCTTCGGATGCGCAGGAATTGCCCAAAAGGCAGGTTGTCACGTAAGCTTCTATTATGGTGACTGGAGTATCCTAACAGAGTGTTCCTCTCCGCTGGTTTTCGGTAGAGTATGGTGTAGAGGTGATCATTGTCCACTTTGATAGTGATGTCAAGGAAGTCCATAGTATTCTTGTGCCAATTCATGGTGAATTTTATGTCGCTGGATCTGGTGTTGAGCCATTCGAAAAAGTCATGGAGGTCATTTTCTTCTCCCGTCCAGATCAGGAGAACATCGTCTATATATCGGCGCCATTGTGTGACCTTAGTTTTATAGGGATTTGCCTGGTTAAAGATGAATTGTTGTTCAAAGTCATCCATGAACAGGATGGCCAAATCTGGGGCAAAGGCTGCGCCCATGGCCACTCCTTTGGTTTGTAGGAAGAACTCGTTTTGAAATAGGAAAAAGTTCTTCATCATGGTTACTTCAAGTAGTTCTATGATGAATTCCGTTGGGACGCACAATAATCACCTGCGAGGCATCCAGGCCTTGAGCATGCATGTGGTCCCCGCAGAGTTATTTGAAGAGCCAGGTCTTCAGCTTCTTGCAAAACTCATGAAGTGAGGAGGAGGCTCTGATGTGTTGTAGGAAGTTGTTCCATGCTTTGGGTGCAATGTAGGGGAACAAGCAACCTTCTGATCTGCTTTTGTGGATACAGGGGTTGTGTATAAGTGAGAGTGAGTCTGAGCGTAGGTGTCTGGTGGGGTGGTGAAAGTGTATGCAGTTGTTTAGGTATGTTGGTCTGGTGTTGTGCAGAACTTTGTGAGTGTGTGTAAGGAGTTTGAATTGGCTGTGTGTGTGGATGGGTAGCTAGTGGAGCTCGGTGAGGTAAGATGTGAGTGCGGTGAGGTGAGATGTGAGTGCGGTGAGGGAGGTTGACTATGCATTTAGCGGCAGAGTTCTGTATGGTCTGAAGTCTCTGTAGGAGTTGACTGTCGATTCAGGCATAGAGTGCATTGATGTAGTCGAGCCTTCTTGTGAGGAGTGCTTGCATGACGAGTACTTTGGTGCATGTGAAGATTTTTTGTAGCATATGTTGGATGTGAAAGCAGGCAGTACTCAATGAATTGGCTTGTGCCATGTTCTTGAGTTTGTCACCCAGGATGATCCCCAGATTTCTGCCATGGTTGTTGGGTGTTTGTGTTGGCCCTGTCAGCCACCAGGTGTGGTCCCATGGGGAGGTCTTCTTTCCAAACACCAGTACGTCTGTCTTGTCGGCGCTGATCTTTAGACATTTGGTTCTCATCCATTCATCTACCAAAGTTGTGCAGTTGGTGAAGTTGGTTCTGGTGGAGGTTGTTGTGTCCTTCAGGGAAAGGATGGGTTGGGTGTCATTGGCATAGGAGAGGATGGTGATGCCCTGGGCTCAGATGATGTTGGTAAGTGATGTCATGTAGATATTGAAAGGGTTGGGCTGAGAGATGAAACCTTGGGGACTCCGCAGATCAGGTTTGTGGTCTCCGAAGTGAAGGGAGTCTAACTTTTTAGGTTCTTTCCATGAGGAAGGAGCAGGTCCAGCTGAGTGTGGGTCCTTGGATTCTGATCTCTTGTTGTCTTCTGATGAGTGTGTTGTGGGAGACTGTGCCATATGCCAAAATGCCGCAGAGAGGTCAAGGAGGGTGAGGGCTGCTGTTTCTCCTCGGTCCATGATGATCCAGATGCCATTGGTGGCTGCGATGAGGGCTGTTTTGATGCTGTGTTTTTTTCTGAAACCTGATTGAGTGTTGCCCAGTAGGTTTTATGGTTTGAGGTGGCTTGTGAGTTGCATTTTGATGGCCTTCTGTATCACTTTGGCTGGGTAGGGGAGCAGGGAGATTGGGTGGAAGTTGCTCAGTTGGTTTGGGTCCGTTGATGGCTTCTTGAGAAGGGCATTGACTTCTGGATGCTTCCAGTCGTGTGGTGGATGTGATGGAGGTGTTGATGAGTGAGGGCAGTGCTGATTGGCAGTGCTCCAAGTTTGTAGATGCAGTGGGTGCATGGATTTCTTATGTCCCCGTGTGGATGGTCAGCATGATTGTTGCTGTATCTTCTCTGGTGAGAGTTTTCCATTTGTTCAGGTGGCCGTTTTGGAAAGTGATGGGCAGGCTGGGAATGAGATCTCTGGGGTATGGTTTGTGTGTGAAGTTGTTGTAGGTGTTTCCGATTTTTCAATGGAATATGTTTGACAGTTCGTCGCAGAGATTTTGAGAGGGGTGAAGCTGTTGGCAGAGGCAGAGGGTGTGTTGAATTCCTTGATGATCGAGAAGATCTCCTTGCAGCTGTTAGAGCTCCCTTCGATGCATTCAGCTAGTGCTTGTTTCTTGGTGTCTCTCAGTTGCTGGTAGTAGTGTCAGAGTGTGGCCTTCCAGGTGGCTCTAGTGGTGATTTTGTGGCTGGCTTTCCATGTCCTTTCTAGCTGGGAGATTGGGTGGAAGTTGCTCAGTTAGTTCGGGTCGGTTGATGGCTTCTTGAGAAGGGTTTTGACTTCTGAATTCTTCCAGTCATGTGGTGAATGTGATGGAGGTGATGATCTGAGTGAGGGCAGTGCTGATTGGCAGTGCTCTAAGTTTGTAGATGCAGGGGGGCATGGATTTGTTGGGGCCCCGGAGTGGATGGTCTGCATGATCACCGCAGTATCTTCTCTGGTGAGAGTTTTCAATTTGTTCAGGTGGCCGCTTAGTGTGTGAAGTTGTAGGTGTTTGCGAAGAGTTTTTTCCGTATTACAGTGTGTTATTAAGAGCTTAGCAGCACAGGAGGCGGGGTCTTGAAGCAAGTGTGGCCATTAGATCTGCTATTATTCAAATGATGGGGAAACAGGAGGATTGGATAGGGGCAGTAGGCCTACTGTTTACATAATAAAACATCAACATTGTTTTTGGATTTAAACTATAGTGTGTACCTCCACATTTACCCTCACTTAACTTCATTGTATTGTTAATTTGGTTGTTCGCCCCTGCTGTAGCCTATGTCTTACTAACGATTAAATTCATGGTAGTTGTGACCTCTTCTGATAGTAGCGCAAGATTCATGAAAATTCCTTTAATGGCATGTGGGACTCACACTCTGGACTACCACCAGAAATGCTAATCTGCCTTACAGTCTTCATGTGAATGTGGTTTGTTGAGTTTCATCTTTAATAATAAGTCACCACTCAACCGTAGTTCTTTCAAAAGCCATGTAGTATTTTGTGTGGAATGATGGGATTGAAAGAGTAGTCTGATCGCGCGACTTGTGAGTTTTTAAATGGTACTTACTGTTGGTGCAGGGATTATCCTATTGAAGAGACCTGTATTTTGACAATTAACCTCCAGCATAGGAAAGGACATTTGTAAAAGGCAGAACACATGAACAGCTGAGCCATTCTTTACCTGTTCGTAGACTGTGAATGTGTGGCACAAAGCTTACGTATTTGTGCTGGCAGTGACACAGGCTTCTCCAATATGTACTGTGAATGTCATCCACGCAGCACAAGTCCTTCAAGGAGGTTATGACATGGTCTTTTTTATTGCCTTGGAGCTTCCTTCCTAGTGCCATCATTCAAGGACCCACTGTGGCCCATGGAAGAATTCCCACTAGCCTCTAAAATGTCATTCTGTGTGTTATGCAAAGGTGACCTTTGTGTGTGGCTTTTTTAGATCTAGCTTGACCATGCAGCTCTCTGTAAGCCCTATTTGTTAACAGCTATTTCAACTATACATATTGCGGGCTTTGGCTCTACCCAGAGGAGTGTCAGTCTCCCACCTCATACTATTGGCTACTTGTTATAGTATTCCACCTTCCAGCAAATGCTTCCATTATAATACACCAGGGACTATTTTAAATTCTAAAAGTACTGAAGTATTACACTATTTGTCACATTCAGTTCTTTATCTGCTGTGTGCACACTGTGCAGAAAGGAATCATGTTTGCTAGTTTTTCCACACAGTGGCAAAACTAGTAGGGTAGCTTAACTGTAGTACTCAGCATTTGTTCATGCAACACGTGCATAAAACATTTGAATGCCTGTGTTAACATGTACTGCTACAGTAAAGCCAGACCTATTGGCTCTACCAGTATTTGTTTCTCTTGGCACAGCGGCAAGTGGTGTGATAAGTGACCAAATCTTAAAGGTATGTGGAAGTTTTAAATCAACCATAATGTTTTCAACCTTTAGTTTTATTGTTGTGCCTGCTTGAACAGTAGTTTGTTATGATGGATTCTGTAGCCTACTGTGCATTGTTGAGCACACTTTCAAAAGACCCATAGAAAAGGTATAGTTGGAAATTTGCCACAGGACCAGTAGATGGACTAAAGCTGTGATACCTCTTTTAAAATATTAGCACCAATAGCTAGTATCAGAAAGATGTGTAGTAATTTCTGAATGTTGTCCTAAGGCTGTCTGTTAATATTGGCCATTAAAAGAGTGCCCAAATGAATTTTTGTGCTATTGCTAAAGTTAATACCAAAAATCTGAACTTGTTCAGAGACTGGACCAAGTTTATATAGCCATTTTAATTTGAAAAGCTATTTTTACATTAGGCTGTATGTCAAATGGGTTAGGGTGTTGTGTGGGGCATGAGCGTTTGAATGTGATATATTCTCACATGCCTTATCTCTCCAAAACCCCTGCGGCTTGCCTGATATTTCAGTGCCCCCTGACTTGAGACATTTTAGAGTAAAGACTTATTGATGCTTTATTACCATTTGTTATGTTTTTTTATTGCAATGTGCGTGCACTTCGTTACAGAAGCAATCAGTGTATTGAAGACACACTGAAAGCTGGCAAGAGAGACAGCTCAGCGAGTTAAGTATTCACTCCTGCCACCCTATTGGAATTCACTGCATGCCTTTGTTGCAACCTTTGGCAGGGCAGTGCGGTCTTTCTTCCTTTTCGAGGTGGATTAAATAAGCTACATTGAGATGAGCAGCCATGCAGCGCTATAAACGGCAAAATCTAGCAGCACACTGTACATAAAAACTGTGGGCGGTTTAAACATCAATAAATACTTTCTTTCAGTATATGTACTGATGAGGGGCTAAACTTATCATTTCGGTCATACACAATGCATCATTTCTTAAAATAATATTTTCGAAATGTCAGGAAATGCTCTAGGAAGAAGGTTAATGAAAGGTGAGCAGCAGAAGCAGGATGCACCATAGTATACATACATATTTTCCAGCTAATGGGTATGTCTAAAACTACAACTTTTCCTGCTGTCAAGCGCCGAGTCTTATTTGATATGTGCTGACATTCAAAATTACGTGGTTCCCTCGATTCTTGTTAAAAAGATCCCAGAGGCTCTGGCCAGTGTTCCTGTGCAAAGAGAAAGAAAGGGCGTCAGGGCGTTTCCATGGTCAGCCAAAGATGTGCAAATGCACACATCTGCATAACAAAGGGCCAAGTAGCCAACGTTGCTGAAAGCACCTCCAGGCCGTGAGTGTCAGACATTGGGGGATGGGGCCTCCTGCAACATAATACACACACCTTGGCTACCTGAGCAGACAGAGCACGAGGCCGGGAGCAAGTAGAAGTAGGTGCGATCGCTTGAAAGGCTGAAATCTGGACAAGGCGTTTTTGTGTCTGTGCTCACAGCAAAAACTTCTATAAGTATCGTTTTCAAGTTCAGTAAATGCTGAGCAGCTTTATTCCTATAAAGGCTAGAGCAGCCGACATTGGAAATTGGAAATGGGGCTCAAGTCCTGGCGTTTGCTCAACCTCCTGTGATTATGGACAAATCACTTAATCTGTCTGTGCCTTAGAAAAAAATCAGACAAGCGCTGTAATGTCCTTGGATCAATCAAGGTCATGCTACATAAAAAAATCGCCAGTAGCTAAGGCACCCTCACGATTTAATAAGAGCTAAGCACCCAGTACAAGTGCATTTGTTGAGCAGAACAGCGACTTCACCTGCAAGCACGCAGAAAGTTAAACACCAATGCTTCTTTCGTTTTCACAAGAAAAACCCCTTTAAATTCATATTGTAGCTTCTATGCATTATTTTTCTTTGAACATTTCGAAATCATATCCACCTTCTCCTTTTTCGGTATTTTTGAGGAGGGATGCGTTTCTGAAATTAATCAACATCCTCTACTATTTCAAGCCTCTGCTATTTTAAACAAGCTTTGGTAAATGCATTAGGTTTTGCCTATGTGATTACTAATACGTTTTTTTTGGATGTATATTTTAGCTTGGTGAGCAGCTGTGCCATATAAGTTACTGAAACTTCGTAAGAGTTATGACTTCTTTATTGAGAAAGGCAATATGTGCGGTAACAGCCTTTTCCACACAATTATGGATTTGCTGCATTTGTCATATAATCCATGATCAGATGCATAATCTGCAGATCAAAAAAATACAGGGGCATATTAGCAAGACCCACGTTAAAATTATCGCCGTTTTAGCGGCAGGAAACTGCCGCTAAAACGGCGATAATGGGCTTGCTAATATGCGTTATGGTATTCCAATAGAAGCCCAGGTTAGATGTGCAGGACATCTAACCTGGGCTTCTATTGGAATACCATAACGCATATTAGCAAGCCCATTATCGCCGTTTTAGCGGCAGTTTCCTGCCGCTAAAACGGCGATAATTTTAACGTGGGTCTTGCTAATATGCCCCTCAGTTTCTAGCTCAAACGGTTCAAAAGTTCCTGAAAATTCAGTGACGTGGGCATTTGAAACACAGCTAAAACAAAACCGGTGGCGAGTAGACTTCAGTGCAGACGGCTTAGTACTATGAGGTGTATGAATGGTGAAATTAGTACAATTAAATGTGATATAATAAAACTGGTTATGTATGTTGCCTAGATACGACAGAACTGCGGTTTGTAATGTTAATAGAATTTATAGTGTGCATTGCTGCCCTGGACAGGGCCTCCCAGTGCGGAAGAGCTTGACAATAATGCATATCTGTACACAAGCTCAAGCTTGGTATGAAGCGCAATGGAAAACCAAATAATTATTTGTAGGCCGAGAACACATTTGTTCATGTGTGGTAGACTATGCCACACTTTCAGTAGGGCCAGAAATAAAATATTTTTATATTAAAGGTACTTTCTTATCGCCTCTCTCCGATGTAACATGATCTACATCTATAGATGTGGGTAAATAAAGTTATGCACTATAGTGACACTATACAACATGTTAGAATTAGGACTCTTTTTTTACGGGCCAGATAATTCAGTGACGACTGAGGTGACGTGTGACGACCGACGCAAGGGGGCGGGGCTGGTAATGCTGCGAGCGGTCCTGAGCTCCCTGCTCCTCGATTTCCCGGTCCCAGCATCTGACTCTTTCACAATCCAGGGGTGTGGGTGACTGTAGCTACCCCCCGCCAACCCTGCAGTCTCCACTCCCGCCATTCCTGCCGTGAGGTACAAAGGACTTGCTGGTGCAGGCAGGTGCAGGCTTGCTACTACAGCCTGTGGCCATCAACCCATTAACCCATTAGACTCCAGATTACCATGGGGACCGTTGTTCTGGTCAGCTGCCTCTGTGTCATCTTTTTTGCTGTGGGCTGCGGATTCAGGTGGTCCTCGCTGGTCCCTTTGCCTGTCCCCCAGCCCCAACCCCCTCCGTTGGAGTCTTCCCGATTCAGGTCCTAGGAGCACTGACCAAATCACCTTGCTTAGTCTGAGCAACATGCGGAGCACCTAGCACCTCTAAGCTTCCTGGCCAAGGGACCAAAGGATCATAGGATCAGCCTGTAAGTAGAAGAGGTGAGGAGGCTGAGTGTGGAGGGCGTAGTGTCCCTCTGTGTAGAGCAAAGCCTGGCCTCCCCCACGGAGACGGCCCAGCTAGGACTGGGTGCGGTTTGATGGATGGCCTGGTGAGCTCCGCTCAGTCTCGGTTCACCCATTATGCTCGCGTGTTGGCCCACTTGTTCTCCACTGTTTTTCTGTTCACCTGATCAGCCGGTCAGTCTCAGTTTCTTTTCCTTGTATGTTTTATTTGTACTGCCGCATCAGTCGTTGACCTGTTCTACTGCCGTTTGCATTTACGGAGCATTTACGGAGCCCCGAGGAGCTCTACAAGGGCATGCGAACAGCCACTAAACCCCACCTTCGGATCATAACATCGTAGCTACTTGCCACCCCCTCAGCAGTGCCTTGTATTCCCCGCAGTACCACTGCCTTTTCCACACTTGAAGTTACTGCTGAACCTAGTGCCACTGCCAAAAAGTCACTAGAGTCATTGGAGGGTGCCAAGGGCTGGTTGGTGCCATGGCATTTTTGTTTTCAAGCCACAAACTAATATAATTAGCTGGTAATGCCCTCAAAGTGCTTACGCTCAGGGCGCTCAATTGCCTCTTTAGGATCACCCGCAGGATCGCCAGGGTCAGCTTGTCGCACCTCTGATCACTCTAGTCCTCTCAAGTTACTAAAAACCATCAAGCGAAGGAAACCCCGGGGTCACTTGTTACATCTGAAATCCCATCCCGCTGTGATGTCGATGTTCTCGAAGGGCGCAAGGGGCACAGTGGCAAAGGATAAGGTCCCGGGACTGGGATTGGCCTCTGAGGTAGTTTGTGTGGACGAGGTGGGTGTCTGCCCCAGTCTTTCTGAGCTGACTGTTCCACATTTCCCTAAGTTTTTTAATCAAAATATTGGGGGCGTAACCCCAATACCTTAATTAATACAGGCCATTGATGAGTGCTCTCTACCATTTGTGGCGGAAGATACAGAGATGGAAATGGACATGCCCGTGGAAAATGTTGAGATTCAACCTGAAATAAATTCTGCTGAAAAGTCGCTGGTATTCACTGTCGATAAATTTAGTCCTCTGAGCTACGCTGTGCAATCTCCTGTTCATCTTTCCCTTAAAATGTCCCCCCACAAGCCACAGACTCTAGACTGCAGCCTTGAACCTGGGGACTTGGAGGATTATACAATGCCGCACATTGCCATACTGATGGAAAAAAAAAGTATTGGAGGCCAACTTGAAAACGCCAGTCGCTAGGGAGCTGGTACAGAGACTGTCATCGGATACTCACGCTAGTTGCTCCCGTATGCCAACTCTGTACAGTAGCACCTCCTCCAGTGTGTCCCGTGTGCATTCATCAGATTTGACAAATCTGGAGGCGTCAGAGGCATCGCCAGATAAAGGGGTACATGATTTTCTTCAAATATTAAACGTAGCAGATAATTGATTGGGGGAGGGGCGTTCTTGAGATATTTTATGTTTTAGAGAGGATTCTCTTGTCTATTTTATCCTTGTTGGAGGAATCCACTATTAATTCTGATCATATACTGGATGTCCTTTCACCAATTTTAATGGGGGTTCAGAAGCTCAATTCTGTCAATCCCAGTATAAGTAAGGTAGAAAAGGGCATTGAAGTTAAATCTCAGGCATGCCAGACATGTATAGGGGTGTCTGGGCTTCGAATCCAGGTTGAGGTTCTGGAAGATAAGGGGGTATCCTCCACCTCACCATTTAAAGGTAGTTCCACGGCTTTTATTATAAATTCTGACAGACGCACATCATGAATTTTCTCAAACTGCCTTGTCTGTATGGACGTGCCGTAAAAAGTTAGCCAAGGAATGACAAATGGAAACCTGTTTACACCGTACACTGCGAAACATAGCCCAACAAGTCAGTTTCTCGCATGGGGGAAATATTTTGATTGTCTAGAACAGTTCTTGAGGAATAAGTTGAGTTAAATTATATCTAAATATTATCTCGCAAGGTAAATGATTAAGGTACGCAAGTATGCAGGTCAGTAAAAGAAATCAAGACAAAGTTGCTTTACTGTGCTCAATGTACAATGTCCAGAAAACTCGCACAAAAATCTCATCCATAGCAACGGTCTCCTCAATAAAACCACCATATTTTATTTTGGAAGCAGGTATTGCAATTTGGAGGTACTTTACATTTCAGAAGTATAATGATGGCCAAGGCCAGCAACAAAGGTTTCTAGTGCCAAGATGATGTCAAAAGTAAAATATATATATATATATATATATATATATATATATATATGGTCAGTCGGCAACTAAGAAGAGAGGCCCTAGTGACAGTGGCACCTTTTGCTCTGACTCCTGTAGGCATAGACAAATTAAACAAATATTAAGAAAATATATATAAATTGTGTCTATAAGTGCAGTTGCTGGTGTGAAGATTTTATGTTCTTATCCATCTCAATGCCACTTATTTTATTAATCACAGCAAGATGCAAGACTGAGTTGACCCTAAAGGGGTATTTAAACCTGTATTTCATTCAGCACTCCATCCATCATCTCCTTGTGTTTGCTTTGTTCGCCCTAAGTTGGCAGGGTATGCCCAGACGTGGGTCCCTTGCTCACTTTGCCACTGGATTCAAGATAGCCTGGCTGATCAGGGCTGTTAGCCCAAAACCGGTCCCAGGATGCTTGTTTCCGGTCCAGGGAAGACATGGCTTGGCAGTTCGGTCTGGACTGTTCCCATGAGGCACAGGGTCAAGACTGATTTGCATATAGCTGGGTCTGAACTGGGGTTGCAAAGTGAGCTAAAGAACGATGATGGATTCAACCCAGATATGTGAATGGGGGTGAGTGTCTGAAAAGTTTCAGCACTCCGTCCATCATCTCCTTGTGGTTGTATTTAAACCTGTAACCTGATGTTACACCTCTATCTATAGCAAAATGCATATGAATCCACTGAGTTACCATAACAATTGTTGTACAGAATGTGGTACTTTTGGCTGAGCTGGTATGTCTTCCCTGGTTCGGGTACAATTCTGGATATGCGGTTAAAATTAGGAGTTTGCAAAATTGCGTAATCTTCACAGTAAACTCTCAAAAAAATGCATAAAATGGTGCTTTTAGAGCAGAATGCGATTTTCTGGCATCTTGTTACTTTTTTCATGTGATGTCATTTCATGTATTAAAAGCCTTGCAATATACTGGCAGGACACTGGTTTAAGCAGAAAATGGATCTTAATAAGATATTTTCTGCATGTATAAGTTCTCCTGCATTCAAAAGTTATAAAATTGTGTAATGCAAAATTTCGAGAAATTTTGCAAACTTCATGGAATGCAAAATACGGGAATTATACAAATTTTGCCACTGTAACATTTCTTACAGGGGAAATGGTAGTGCATGTTGATGAAATACACTTTATGATTTTTGAAGAGACCTTATCATATTTTTACCCTTTTGCTGCAATAGGTCTTTAAAAATGAAGGGATTCCCAAATTAAGCAGTGCAGGACAATCTAGTTACTTCCTTTCTTTAACTTCAACTAATGTTTAAATAAAGGCTTGTCTGTTTAGTTAACATGTTTTTAATCATAGCGCTGAGTCAAGTAAACAGCAGCCCAATACTGCTGTTGACCAGGGGGCTACATGTAAAGGTCATGCATTTGGCCCCCTGGCCATACTGTGAGTATCACTGCCCTTAATGGTTGAGATTGAAGTGGGAATAGTTAAATGTTACCCCTATAGGGCCCGATTCCGATGTCGGATGGACTCAGGTCCGTCCGACATCGGTCAGGAGCCGTAACCGACCGACCTGCTGTCGTCGGTTTCGGCCCTGCAAGTACGATGCGACCGAACCCTGTTTGGTCGCACTCGTATACTTCACAATGGGAGCATGCATTCCGAGCGGAATGCATGCTTGCATTGTGAAAAGCAGGGGTGCAGTTCATCCCTGCACCCTGTGGCCGGCACCCCAAGGTGCCTGCCACCGGGTGCAGGGATCAACAGAGGGGCACCATAGGTGCCCCCAGGCCGCCACTTGTCTACTGGGGCCCCCAAAGACAGCTCCGACTGCCTTTTGTGCCGGAAAGACCGGCACAAAAAGGCAGTGGAAAACTGCCATCGTACTCCCTCGGTTGTAAAGAGGCGGCCGGGGGAGTACTGAAGGATTTCCGGACGGCGGACGCCATCCGGAAATCCGAGGCGGATTCCTTTCTGACCGAGCTCATCGGAATGGCTCGGTCGGAAAGGAATCCGGCAGGCACGTTCCGATTCGGGCGGAGGGGCTCCGACCATCGTTCGGAGCCCTTCCGTCCGAAATCGGAATCGGGCCCATAGTGTTTAATGCCTTCCCCTAAATGGTTGAGATTGGAGTGTGATTAGTAAATTTCACCCCTTTAGTATACAACATCTCTGTTTAAATGCGTTACATTGAATGCTGTTCTCTTTAGTGCAGAAATTAGTCTCCAAAATGGTTTTAATCAAAGTAGAATTAGTTAATATAAGCATTTTACTATATAACATGTTTAGTGTAATATTCTTTTATTAAAGAGTAGGTATTATATGGAACCCTTTAAGCATTGTATTTTTCACATACAATATTAATATTTGCATTTATAATTAATAAAGGTACATTGAACAGTTTGTGATTTTTATTTATTTTTCAACATTTATTCAATGTATATGTGTACATTTTTAATACATGTATATTTTTATACATGAGAAAAAAGTGTTATGGTTCTTTTTTAACAATATTTTACTACATTTTTAAATAACATACAAGTTATTTAGGACCTTATTATGAGTTTGGCGGTCAGATGGACCGCTGCTGCCGCCAGGTATCTGCGATCCCTGGCAGTCCTTCAGCGGTTTTGAGGCCGTAATATGTTTGGCTGGGCCGCTGCGGCCCCGTCAAGCATATTATGAGTTTCCTCCCCCCTCACTTTTCACGACGGTGAGCCCGCCGTGAAAAGTTTGGCGGTGAGGAAACAAAAGGGGCCCTACAGGGACCCCTTGTGCCTCTGGGCCTGGTGTGCCCCCTGTGTGCATGCACCCCCAGTTTCTGCAGGGCATAGACTGCAGGAACTTAGTTTGGCATTCCCATTGAGGCGCCATTTTTATAGGCACCACTGTGGGACCCCCAAAGAACTTTCCGTCAGTGACAAAAGAAGTCAAAATCTGGAGGGCGATACCAAAGGGGACGATGGACGGAGCGTTAGAGCAAATCAAACACTCACCCCCAGTCAACTGACCTGTTAGACGTTATTTTATATTTATATTTCTATGTCATGCATATACTTGGACCCTTTTGATTTTATTTGTAATTTTGTGCTTTGTGGTTGGTAATTTCTTAATTTTTAACTAATTAAGAAACACATTATTTTTATGCATCAGTCTTTTTGGATATTTTACTTGTATGTTGTGTTGACTGTTGTATAAAAACCATTTGTTTAACATTTAGTTAAAAATATGTTAGTTATGCTGGTGTGCACCTATGACAGGGTTTATTGATTATATTGTAGATAGTTTGTGTTTTTTATAATGGGGTTTTTGCTATTGATTCTAAGTAGTGTACTCCTTTGTTGTTAATAAAGAATGTATCTTTAAATTTTAGCATGTGGTACATTCTAATGATTTGTTTACTAATTTTAGATTTAGTTTGTGTCAATGATTGCTCCATTCTTAGCTGTTGGTAACTATGTTCTTTTAGTAGGCCTTCTATGAATTTGTAGAGGGTAGGGTGTGCTCCTCCTAATGTAGATTGGAAGGCATTGTGCCATCCTCTACTGCATTGTGGGTTTTGTCTTCTTGAGCCATGGTGCTGTCATAGACATTCCATCACTGCTTGAAAGATGGTGCATGGCACACAGGGCACCGACTTGAGCAGCTCTGTCACTGCTCTCTATGAGCGGAAGCATGCAGCTGCTGTTGCACCGCCGAGACAACACAGCCAGCTCGGCGGTGTTGTCATAATATGGCGGTCAGGAAGCTGCCAGCTTGGTGGCATTCTCCCAACTGCCTCAATGGCGGTCCGACTGCCAAACTCACAACCAGGCCCCTAGTTTGCGGTGGTTTTGTTGGTACAATGGACATTTCATAAGTTAGTTGTAGTGGTTAGCTCTCTGTTATAGGGACAATGGATAGTGTAATAATTCTTTTAATTCAAAGGCAAATTGGCTGTTTGGTGCATATTCTACACTTAGTGCAGATTTTTGGAGGTGTCTCCAAATGCTTTGGTTAAAGTGGCAAGACTTCCTTGTATGGCTGTGTGTGGGTGTAGCTTAAGTACAGTTTGCATCATTGCTTCTTCAAAGAGACAGTTCACACCTGGGTGGGAAACCAAGGTTCATCGATGCAAAGTTAAGTAGAGAAAACCTGTACGATCTATTTATAGTAAGATTCTTGATATTTTGGGTCTCAATATTGCAGGGAACATGTTAGAGCTAATTTTAACACAATACCTAGACACCACTAACACAACAGTGCAGCCACAAGTACAGCTCAACCTCTCAATTTCCATCAACCGCTGAAACCTAACCATTAAACCACCCACTAGAAGCAGGGATGATAACGCCCCCTCTAGAGGAATGGAGGTCACTGATTATCCTTCAAGATCCCACTAAGAGTTTTACATTACCATAGATTACCACAATAAGTTCCCATCTGGTGATTTATAGGTAATTTTATGTGCATTTTCTTGTGGATCCCTTTGTTACTTAGTGTGTAAAAAGAGCTACATCAAAGAGCTCAAATGACTGTCAAGCCCATCCACACCACCAGTATTGGGGTCCTGCTGAGGAGCAAACCAATAATAAAGCATGCCAGCTAGGTTGGTGGGTGAGAGTTTGCATTCTTTTTTTCATAAACATACTTGGTTAACTCTGTTAGTCTCTCATTTGAGGTACCTTTCACCTTTGGGACCAAGTAATATGTCTGAAACAGTTTCTGATGAGCTTGATAGTACTATGTGGAAAAGTAACATTTTGGGCAGCCAAATCCTCTCATTTCCCACTTGAATATTGCATAGCTATACTCACAGACTATCTCTGTGGGTACATGAACACAACTATCATAACAGACTATCCCTGTGGGGGCTTGAACACAGCTATCATAACACACTATCTATGTGGGAACTTGAACACAACCATCATCACACACTATTGCGGAGGAGACCTGGACATCACTATAATCACACAGTATCTCTGTGGAGACATGGGTATTCTTATAAATATACACTATCTCTGCAGGGATTTCACAATTTTTATAATCACACATTCTCTCTGAGGGAACATAAACATGACTATAATCATACACTATCTCTACAGGGACTTAAGCAGGACCATCATAACATGATATCTCTGCAGGAATTTCTATATGATTAACATCACACACTATCTCTGAGGGGACTTGAACACAACTATAATCACAAACTATCTTTGTGAGGACCTGAGAATCACTATAATCACACACTATCGCTGTGGGGGCCTGGACATCACTATAATCATGCAGTTTCTCTGCAGGGACTTCAACATGATTGTCATCACACATTATCTCTGATTGGACTTGAAAATGACTTTAATCACACACTATCTCTGAGGGGGCCTGGACATCACTAAAATGACATGTTATGTCTGTGGGAACTTGTGCATCACTGTAATCACATACTACATCTGAAGGGGCTATGGGCATCACTATAAGTACACACTATCTCTGCAAGATGACAAAATGTTTATCATCACACATTATTTCTTAGGGGACAATAGCAGCACTATGATCACACACTACCTCTGTAGGACCATGAACATCACTTTAATCACACTATTTCTGTAGGACCTGGGTATCACTAGAATTATACACCATCGTTGTGCGGACCTGGTAATCACTGTAATCGTACACTATCTCTGTGGAGACCTGGGCATCATTATAATCAAACACTATCTCTGTGGAGGCCTGAGCATCACGGAGATCACACACTATCTCTGCAGGGATTTCAACACGGTCATCATCACACACTATCTCTAAGGGGACTTGAACATGAATATAATCACACACTATCTCTGTGGGGACCTGGTCATCACTTAAATGACATGTTATCTCTGTGGAGACTTCAGCATCACTATAATGACAAACTACATTTGTGGGGCCATAAGCATTAATATATTTACACACTATGCAAGGATTTCAGCATTATTATCATCACCACACACTATTGCTGAGCGGACTTGAACAAGACTATAATAACACATTTTCTCTGCGGGGATCGGGGTACCACTATGATCACACACTATTTATGTAGGGACCTGGGAATCGCTAAATTTACACACTATCTCTATGGAGATCTGGGCATCACTGTAATCACACCCTATCTCTGTGGGTAGTTGGGCATCACTATAATCATACCCTATCTCTGTGGGGACCTGGGCATCGGTATAACCACACACTATTTCTAGTGGGACCTGGGCATGATTGAAATCACCCAATATCTCTGATGTGATTTCAACATGATTATCATCACACACTATCTTTGAGGGGACCTGGACATCACTATCATTACACTGTTTTTGTAAAAACCTGGAATCACTATAATTAAACATTATCTGTGTGGGGACTTGGTAATCACATAGTGTCTTGGTGGGGATCTGAGCCTCTCTATAATCACACACTATCTCTGTGGGGACCTGGCATTACTATAAACACACTTTATCTCTGTGGGGAGAGGGTTCAGAATCACAGTGATTACACTCTATCTCTGTGGGAACCTGACCATTACTGGGATCAAACATTATCTCTGTGGGGATTTCAACATGGTTACCATCACACACTGAGGGGACTTAAATGTTACTATAATCACACACTAAATCTGTGGGCACATGGACATCAGCATAATCACACACTATATTTGTGGAGACCTGGGCATGATTGGAAACACCTACTATCTCAGATGTGATTTCAACATGATTATCATCACACACTATCACTGAAGGGACATGAACATGACTATAATCACACACTATCCGTGTCGGAATTTGAACATCACTATAATCACACAATCTCTGTAGTGTCATGGATCTTACTATATATACACACTATCTTTGTAAGGATTTCAACATAATTATCATCAAAAACTACCTCTGAGGAGACTTGAGCACAACTATAATACACTATCTCTGTGTGCACCTATCACACTTTATCTCTGTGGGGGACCTTGGAATCACTATGATTACACTCTGTGTGGGGACTTGGTCATTACTGGCATAAAACATTATCTCTGTAGGGATTTCAACATGGTTATAATCACACACTATCTCTGAGGGGACTTAAACATTACTATAATCCCACACTATCTCTGTGGGGACCTGGACATCAGCATAATCACACACTAGCTCTGTAGGGACCTGAGCATCAGTATAATCACACACTATCTCTGTGGGGACCTGAGCATCAGTATAATCACACACTATCTTTGTGGGACCTGGGCATCAGTATAATCTCACACTATCTCTGTGGGGACCTCTCGGGGCCACTCGGACTCGGGCCGTAGGCGTCGGGTGCAGTGGTGGTTCCAGGCATGTTTTTTTTTTGTCCTCATCAGGCTCATAGTCTGTTTTCTGAGTTTCTTTTGAACAGGGCTGCTGTTCACAGGAGATTCGGTCTTTGTTGAAGGCAGTCAGTCCTCCCAGGGTTCTGGAGGTCGCTGGCTGCAGGACAAGACGATTTTTGGTGCAGGATCTCCGGTAACTGCAGATGGGCAGGTAGGGCTGGGGCCAAGTCAGTTGTTCTCTGCAGTCTCCTCTGCTGGGCGTCTTCTTTCGTCCTTTTTCTTCTTAGGTTGTGGGAATCTGCTTTCTTGGTTCAGGGCTGTTCCCTAAATACTGTATTTAGGGGCGTTTAGGGGTCTCTGGGGCAGTAGTCAATGGGCTACTGACCTTAGGGTGACTACACCCTTGGTGTGCTCACCCCACGTGGGGGAGTGAGCACAATCCCTAATCCTGATTGGGAGTGCCTGCCATCTGCAAGATGGCTGGCATTGAAGAGTGGGCTTCACCTCACCTCCCCCACCTGAGGGGTGGAGTGGCAAGGTGGGCACACCTTCTGGGCTGGTTAGTTTTTCCCGCCTGTCTTCCTGCCGAAAAGGAGGGGAGACAGGAAGGGGCCCTGCTCCTGATAGCAGGAGAGGCTGGGGTCGCATTACAAAGGCTGCCAGGCCTTTGAAGCTCCCCTGCCACAGATGGCTGTTCCTGGCCTGGGGAGGTGTGAACACCTCCGCCCAGGAAAGGCTTTGATTCTGGGCTCAGGGAGCGAAGGCTCCCACCCTAGGGGTCCAGAAACATGTCTCGTGGTGGCAGGCTGGTGTGTACCAGTCAGGGAACCCACCAGAGGCTGGTCGTTTTTCAGGGGGCTTCTCTAAGATGCCCTCTGTGTGCATTTTTCATTAATCCCACACTGGCATCAGTGTGGGTATAATGTGCTGAGAAGTTTGATTCCAAACTTCTCAGTTTTCAGTGTAGCCATTATGGTGCTGTGGAGTTCGTAATGACAAGCTCTCAGCACCATATACTCTTAATGGCAGCACTGCACTTACAATGTCTAAGAATGGACTTAGACACTGTAGCGGTACAGGGCTCATGCATCTGTACCCTCACCACTGGTATAGTGCACCCAACTAGAGGGGTGGCTGACCTATGCCAGGGCAGTGGGTTGTAGGCATGGCACACAGGGATGTGCACCATGTCGACTCTTCACTTTTTCTGCACCAAAACACGCAGCCTGCAAAGGCAGTGTGTGTGTGTAAAGGTACAGGGCCTCTAAGGGTGGCGCAATAAGTGCTGCAGCCCTTAGAGGTCTTCCCTGGTCACAGTGCCCTGGGTACCTGTGGTACCATTTACCAGGGGCTGACCTGTGGCTAGAGATGCCAATTGGGTTACTTTTGGGGAAAGAACACAGGCCCTGGGAACCTGATTGGCAGGGACCCAGGGCACATCAAGTCAAAGTGCATCAGTAGTCTCGCAAAAAGTGGGGGTGTTACTGCAACAGAAACCCACTTTCCTACAGGTAGGCAGCAGGGTCAGGCTGATAGGTATGGGCTGCGGATCTCAGCTCAACTTGCTATACTAGCTTGAGCTAGGGCCACAGCTGACATCTCTTAATTCTTTCTCCCTATAGTCCTTTAAATCTCCAATTGACAGACCCTCGCATTCAAAGTGTTCTGGTGTCTGCACACCCTCCACATTCTCAGTTTCTTTACGGGTCAGATTTGTGGGACTGAGTTTTAATCATTGTGATCCAAAGCAGTGCTTTAATGGAAATGCAGATGTGCAGGTACTCACTATTTAGAGTGCCTGTTTGCTCCTGATAAATGCTGGCACCCTCCAATTAAATGCATTACAGAAGAGCTGCAAGTGCAGGTATTCTGCCTTACAAATTGAAGAAGTGGAAGTACTCAAGACCGGACAGACAGTAACTGCCCAATTAAAGCACTGATCTAAAAGATAATGAAAGCATGCAGGGAGCATGGAGCCTATGAGAGATGGGTGAAATAGAGTCTGTCTTTTGGCGATCATCTAAAGAATGATATGGAGGAGAAATAAGAGAGGCTAGACAGACTTCTTTTTAAGTCTGTAACACTTAACTCTCTAGCAATTAAGTAATCTCCCAAGCTTCCACCCTGTATTGATTTTTATTCCTAGACTCCTTCCTCAAAGCTTTCTCCACAGCATTTTATTCCAGTCTTCTGTATCCTTTCAAAGGATGAAATCTGGACTGGGTGAAATCATATGCTGCAATATATGACTGAAAGTTGTTTGTTGTCAAGGAAGGTTAAAATGTGGATCAGATGGGAACCAAAACTGGGGGACAACTGTCATTGTGCAGTGCCTCTGCACAGGCAGCAGGACATGAGCCACGACTGCAGGACAAACCTGCACAATGCTGGTCAGGCCAGCCTAAGCATGATGACTATTATTTTAGACAGAACACTGCTCACAATGGAAGCCTAAATGTATCAAAAATGTTTGCAACCAACAAGAAAATATAAATCACAATCAATGGAAAACATTGTATATTAAATACTACATGTCGGAAGACCAATAAGAAGTAATGAATTTCAACCCAGGGAAATAAGGGATACCACAGGTTTTAGTAATTGTTCTGAGCATTTTCCCCATTTGAATCCGAGTTTATAAACTCAGAATGAAGCTATACTGGCACTCTTGTATTTTGTATGTTTTGCCACTTTTGACTTTTTCCCCATATGCAGTTTGTCCTGTTTTCCTGCCAAAATATGCCTGGTGAAAACAACTAAGGTATATGACAGTTGCTCAAAATTGTAGTCACAAGTTAAACGGAAACTCTCGTTTCAGCCCATATCGGGATTTTGGCAAACATGTCAGGAGGGTTTAACTGGTGAATTTTACCCAACTCCAATTGTCCTTCCACTGTCAGATGCATGTTGTTGAAGGTAGGCCACTGAATTGATACGGAATGTTTGCCAGATCGAGAGTTAACAAAGTTTGAGAAAAATGCAATTTCACTTATAATTATCTCTCATTCACTTATACTGAAGCCTTTACTTTCAACAGGGTTTACTTTTAATCAGTTGCATTTTATTTTTACTTGTTTCAAAAATTTAAACTGAATTATGTAATTCACCAGAATGATTGATCACAATTTAGAGTGTGCAGGAGTATTTTTGCAATGTTGGCAAAATTCTATGAACAGCCCTACAACTCCACAGACTTTGTGAAGGTTTCCGCTTTGCCACAAAATTATTGATGTTAATATCCGTGTCTCTCTCCCGTGTCAGAATGAGATGCTGGCTTGCACTAGGAAATGGAATGTTGTAATCAGTACATATTTACGTAGAACTTTCCATACCAAATTTCAAGAGCTAAAGTGCTTTGCATTTTAAAAAGTCTAATTTTGAGTTTGCAGTAAATACAGTATGGAGACTTATTTTAAAAGTTCTGTCTCAGTGGAAGGGCAGATCATACTGAAAGTCTTGATTGAGGTGTTTTGTAAGAGCTCTACGGATATCTCATTCTGGGATTGCACTGAACACAGCACTAAAGTACAACTCTGTATTGTGAAAGTTCTAGGGATGTCTCATTATATGAATCAGTGGTGTAGCAGAGGCACCAAGGTACTTAATGCAATCAAGGAAAGTGGGCCCCTCTCGCTTAGTGGTAAAAGTCAGCTGGGATTGGGATGAAACAGAAGACTCACAATGATGAGTCTGAGTGCCACTGCACCTGCTGCACTAATGCTATCTGTGCCCTGTACTGCAATACAGGTTAATACTGCAGGTCTGGATTGACCCCTTTGACAGACCTCTGTTGATGTCTTAAGACGTTCCAGAACAGGACTATTTTGTGCTTGATTGTTAAGTACAGTAAGGTGTGACATTCTCATGACAAGAAAGATCCCTTGTGGTCATCAAGGTGCATTTCAAAAGGGTGAACTTCTCTACTTTAGCATTGTCCAGGAGTGTCTGGACATTTGTCAGGATATGATGTAAACTTCATTACACATGTTCAACAGCTGGCTGCCTTGATTCTGAAGTCTGCAATGATGGTCTGTCATTTTGCTGGGACTTTACTGGGAGACTTCATGGAGTGATCACTTCTTTAGACCCACATTCTTGGAGGTACTGCTTTGGTGCTTCTCAGAAGATGATGAATGTGTGAATAGAAGAACCCACCAGAAGAACAAATCTTACCTTTGTTAACAATCTTTCTAATGGATACTTTAGCTACCTGTATATTTTTCAATGACTTGCATGCATCCCTGTTCTGAGGAGTGGTCTTGTGGATTTTGGTGAAAGGGTCCTGTCAGGAGAGTGATGTATTAAATGGGGTGGTTATGTGACCTCACCGTGTAATACAGTCACTAAAATCTTTTAGACTACACATTAAATGGAATGAAGAATGTACAATGTTTAATTTATGGGAAAGACACAGAAAAAAATGACAATAGTCTAAAAAAATAATTTACTATTTAGGTATTGCATAGAATGAAATGCTGCATAAGATTGCCCTTTTTGCTCTCAAAGAATTGTTCCTTATTATACAAACGGCTGCCATCATTATGTCCACTTGGGTGTTTTCACAGGTTCCATTGGTTCAAACAAGAGTGTCACGACAAAACGTGTTACTTTCTCTGCCACAAGTAACCAGCTTTTGTGTGACAAGAAGTTATATCTATCTATCTATCTATCTATCTATCTATCTATCTATCTATCTATCTATCTATCTATCTATCTATCATCCCTAGGGACCTACACCCATGTGGATTGGCTGACAGGGAGTTAGCTGGCACGAAGGAGTGACACCATTGTGGAACCTCTTACTTTTTAGTCAGTAGACAAGTCGAAATTTTGTGATAATGGTTACTTTAACCTTATAATTTCAGTTGACACTTCAGTGAGTGCAACTAATCCTTACCATAAGGATAAGTCACAAGAAGGACAGCCGAGTTAGGCTATACCATTGAGTGATGAGTAAGGGGTACTTTACCGACTCATAGCACTACATGTGTGCCCTGTTGATCAATCTGAAGATGGATGGAGCACACACAGCCGCTCGGGTAAATTCCTAGTAGAGCTGCGATAGTTAGTATATGGCTGGGCAGAATTGGTTTGATGCAACAAGGGTATACATGTGTAATGTAGTCCCTGAATACCATAAGGAACTGCTTCAGATAAGTGAAGAGATCAGTTGAGGCTCATAAGTCTGCCCAAAAGACCCAGATTTTTGTTTAATACAATGTTGTGTTTATAGTTGTACAAAATATCGCTTTTTATATATACATAAAATAAAATAATAAATATTAAATATATATAAAATAATATTTATTTAAAAAAATAATTAGATTTAATATACATTTTAACAAATATAACAGATAAACTTGTTTAAAAAAATTAAAACATATATACATAATTTATATATATATTTACTTTAAAACAATTAATAAACTATTAACTTCAATTTATTTTATAATTTTGAAATTATCTGAAAATGTAACATATATATATATATATATATATTCACTGAAAAACCATAGGTTTCAGGCACGTTATAGTTAGAAATTAGCATTTAAAAACCTTTCAAATTCACTGAAAAACCATAGGTTTTAGGGACAGTTATAGTTAGTTGGACATTTCACTCGTACAAAACCCGTGAAATTCCCCGTTATAGTTATTTCAGCTAACTATAACTCGCGCCCCCGCAATGCACTGCTGATGACGTCACATATTACATCACTCATGACATGGCTCAGTGACATCACTGATGACATCACTCATGACATCTCAAATGACATCACTGATGACATCATCCACGTGATAATCTGATGCACCTCCTCACACCCTAATATAACCTTTGATACACCCAATCTAAATTACAGACTGCCATTCGCAAAACCATAGACACTCCAACACCAATAACTACATACCCACTCACTGATTCTTAGGTCTACACACACACATCCACTCACTCACCCGTACAGTCACTCATACTTATGGTCACTCAGTACAGGACTATCATATGCACTCTTACTCCTATATAGACACTCAAACACCGCCACTCATCCATAGAGGTACTCACACACCTAGTCAGTCATGCAAATAATTAAACACACTGCCATTTACTCACCTATACAGTTATACATACACCAGCTCACTTAATCATACAAATACTAGCACATTGTTACACTCTTATATTGTACTGTGCCCGTATTTCTCTGTTTGCTTCCTCTCCTTTTTTCCTTCTGTGCCCCTCGCTGCCCCATTGTACTGTGCCCGTATTTCTCTGTTTGCTTCCTCTCCTTTTTTCCTTCTGGGCCCCTCCGTGCCCCATTGTACTGTGCCCGTATTTCTCTGTTTGCTTCCTCTCCTTTTTTCCTTCTGTGCCCCTCGCTGCCCCATTGTACTGTGCCCGTATTTCTCTGTTTGTTTTCTCCCCACTTCTCCTTCTGTGCCCCCGCTGCCTCTCTCCATTCCCGCTGCTGCGTCCCCTGCGGCCCCGCCCCCCTGACTGCCCATTCGCTGCCCCTGCCTCCCGCCTCCCAGCTGCTCCTCCCTCCCACCTCCCCATATATGGCGGCCGCTGCACGGCCGCGCAGCGGACGAGCGCGCCGAAGGCGCGCCTAAGGCAAGCCCGTCTGCGCCCGTCCGTGACTGGACCGCGCCCAGCGCCAGAACCCCTGGACCGCGCGCCCCCCGCTCCAGCCTCGAGGACCGACGCCGATACGATGCCACCACACTCCACGCCCTCAACCCCGGACGGACGCACAACTGCTTCAAGGCCGCCCCGAAACGCACTCCATGGTCCTTTCAGCTGCCGGAACTGCAGCTACACCAGCCTCAGAGCCACCGAGGCGCCCGCCAAGAAGGACCTCAACCACCTCCAGTGCATCCTACTGAACACCCGCTCCGCACGCAAACACGCCCGCCGAGCTCTGGGACCTGCTCGACACATCATCACCAGACATCGCCTTCCTGACAGAGACCTGGATGAACGACTCCTCCGCCCGACATCGCCATAGCCATCCCAGACGGCTATAAGATCACCCGCAGAGACCGCGTCAACGCAGTAGGAGGAGGAATCGCCATCGTCCACAAGAACACCATCAGGGTCTCGACCAGCACCGACGACACTCTCAGCACCGCCGAACACATGCACTTCCAGATCCACACGGACCCCAACACCACCCTTAGAGGCACCCTTGTCTACAGACCCCTGGGCCCCGACTCCCAGTTCAGCGACTCCATCGCCGACTTCATCAGCACGCACGCCCTGACCTCTACCGACTACATCCTCCTCGGAGACCTGAACTTTCACCTGGAGAACAACAACGACAGCAACTCCACCACCCTGATCGACAGCCTCGCCAACCTCGGCCTGAGCCAGCTCGTCACAACACCGACCCACTCTGCCGGCCACACGCTTGACCCCATCTTCTCCTCAAGCTCCCACGTCTCCTTCAGCCACACCACGGAACTCCTCTGGACCGACCACCGCTGCATCCATTTCACCTTCCAGAAACGCACCACACACCACCGCACCCAACAGATCCCACGCCGCTGCTGGAGCAAAGTCACCGAAGACCAACTCCGGGCAACCTCGCTCTCAGCCCTCCCTCCGACCCATCCAACACCGACGACGCTGCCTGCAACCTCAGACGATGGATGGACGACTGCGCCAACACCCTCGCCCCGCTGAAAAAGCTCACCTACAGCGACACCACCAAAAGAGCCAGCTGGTTCACTCTCAGAACTCCTAGCTTCCAAGCGTACCTGCCGGAAACTAGAGAAGAAATGGCACAGCGATAAGACACCGGACAGCCACACAGCCCACAAAGACGCCATCCGTAACCACCACCACCTCATCAGGTCCGCCAAGAGAATCTCCTTCAAAGACCACCTCGACAACAATGCACACAACAGCAAGGAGCTTTTCAACATCGTGAAGGAACTCTCCAATCCCAGCTCCAACACCAACGACATCCCGCCGTCGCAACCCCTGTGCGATTCCCTCGCCACCTTCTTTCACCGCAAGATCGCCGACATCCACGACAGCTTCAACACCCAGACAACCCCAACTAAGATCGATACACCAGACCCGCCACACACCATCGACCACGACCCCCTGCCAGCCGAGGCCAGCGTGAACATCGAGGACACCATCAAGACCATGAGCACAATACACTCCGGCTCCCCGTCAGACCCTTTCCCGCACCACATCTTCAACAAAGCCAGCAGCTCCATCGCACCCCACCTGTGCAACATCATCAACCTCTCCTTCGAGACTGCGACCTTCCCAGAGAGCTGGAAACACGCAGAGATCAACGCCTCTACTCAAAAACCCAAGGCAGACCCGAGAGACCTCAAGAACTTCCGGCCCATCTCTGCTTCCGTTCCCAGCCAAGGTCATCGAGAAGATCGTCAACAAACAGCTAACCCGATACCTCGAAGAAAACAGCATCCTGGACCCATCCCAATCAGGGTTCCGCAGCAACCACAGCACTGAGACTGCCCTCATCGCCGCCACCGACGACATCAGGATCCTGCTGGACAATGGTGAGACCGCAGCCCTCATCCTGCTGGACCTCTCCGCCGCCTTCGACACTGTCTGCCACCGCACTCTACGCGCACGCTCCATGACGCAGGGATCCGAGACAAGGCCCTGGAATGAACCACCTCCTTCCTCGACGGCAGAACCCAGAGAGTCCGCCTCCCACCTTTCCGATCCGAAGCCTCCGAGATCGTCTGCGGCGCACTCCTAGGGATCGTCCCTCAGCCCAACACTGTTCAACATCTACATGGCCCCGCTCGCACGCATCGCCAGACAACACGACCTCAACATTATCTCCTATGCCGACGACACTCAACTGATCCTCTCCTCACCAAGGACCCTCGCCGCCAAAGCCAAACTCCATGACGGAATGAAGGCCGCCGCCGATTGGATGAAGATCAGCCGACTAAAGCTGAACACGGACAAAACGGAGGTCCTCATCCTCGGCTCCAACCCTCAGCCTGGGACGACTCCTGGTGGCCAACGACGCTGGGAGCAGCCCCGACACCCACCGACCACGCACGCAACCTGGGAGTCATCCTCGACTCAACGCTCCATGACCAAGCAAGTCAACGCAGTCTCCTCCTCCTGCTTCAACACACTCCGCATGCTTCGCAAGATCTACAGGTGGATCCCGACAGACACAAGAAGAACAGTCACCCAGGCCCTCGTCAGTAGCAGACTAGACTATGGGAACGCCTCACGCGGGAGCCCCGGCCAAGCTCATCAAGCGACTGCAACGCATACAAACGCCTCCGCACGACTGATCCTCGATGTACCACGCCACAGCCACATCACCCCCCACTTGAGGAACCTGCACTGGCTCCCCGTCGACAGGAGGATCACCTTCAAACTCCTCACCCACGCACACAAGGCACTCCACAAAACTGGCCCAGCCTACCTCAACAGACTGACTCTTCTTCTACGCCCCCAACCGCCAGCTCTGCTCCGCCGACCTCTCCTCGTCACCGTCCCCCGCATTCGAAGAACAACCACCGGCGGCAGATCCTTCTCACACCTCGCCGCCAAGACCTGGAACACCCTCCCACTAAGCCTACGAAAGACCCAAGACCTGCTGACCTTCAGGAGGCTACTCAAGACCTGGCTGTTCGACCAGTAGCAGCATCCCCCCCCTCCTTCCCCCCAGCGCCTTGAGACCCTCGCGGGTAAGTAGTGCGCTCTACAAATTCTGTGATTGATTGATTGATTGATTGTACAATCACTGATACAAGCACACACTCATCCATACAGCCACTATCACAATCACTCACTCTCGCTTATAGCTATTTATATACTCCAACACACATATATACTGCCTTTCACATATGTAGTTACTCACACATGTACCACTGGGACATACATTTACTCACTAACACACTCTTACACACACTTACCCACCCATACAGTCTATCACAGATGCACTCTTGAAACCATCCACCCAGTGAATCACCCACTCACACATCTATGCACAGAGTCGCACACACCCCTCCCACACAAACACTCAGGCACCCATACAGATACTCAGACAACCATTCAATAACTCATATAGACACTCATGTAGCTATTCACAAACACATGCAGCCACTTACACAGCAACAGACAGACGGATACAGACATTCACCCAGTTTAGTCACTAACCCATGCATTCAGTAAGATACGTTAAATCACTCACTTATAGAGTCAGTCACGCACCTACTAAATCATCCATACAGACACTTACACACCCACTCATTCTTCAATACGTCTCTTTCCTATATATATTAAAAATATTTAAACTTTACAGAAACACACAGTCACTGGATGATGTCATCAGTGATGTCATCAGTGATGTCACTGACCATGTCATGAGTGATGTAATATGTGACGTCATCAGCAGTGCATTATGGGGCGCGAGTTATAGTTAGCTGAACTAACTATAACGGGGGAATTTCACGGGTTTTGTACGCAGTGAAATGTCCAACTAACTATAACTGTCCCTAAAACCTATGGTTTTTTCAGTGAATTTCAAAGGTTTTTTAAATGCTAATTTCTAACTATAACGTGCCTGAAACCTCATGGTTTTTTCAGTGAATTTCAAAGGTTTTTAAATGCTAATTTCTAACTATAACGCCTGAAACCTATGGTTTTTTCAGTGAATTTCAAATGTTTTTTAAATGCTAATTCCTAACTATAACATGTCTGAAACCTATGGTTTTTTTCAGTGAATTTCAAAGGTTTTGTAAATGCCAATTTTTAAATGTATTAATTGTTATTTTTATTTTTTTCATACTGATTTACTACATTTTTTTAAACTATTTATTTTTAGATATTTTATTTTTTAAATTACATTGTAATTACATTATACATTACATTACAAAATATACTTTCTCAGAATGAATTAATTTACTTTAAATACTTTGCAAATAGGCAATAGACTTTTAAGTACAGTAGTTACAGTTGTTGCAATGGGCAACACAATTTCAAACACAATGCAACATTGAGCTCAATGTGAATTTCTAGCTAAATGCAATTAGTTACTTTATGGATTACTTTTTTATACCACAGGACTGAATCCTAGATTCAGTCCTGGGACATCTCCTGTAAACAGTTGAGTAAAAGCGCTTTGGTTACAGTAGTGATTTTTAAGGAATATTATTGTATTTTAAAAGTTGACAGAAACTTTTTCACATAGAATCACCAATGTTATCCTATGGGAGGAAATTCACTTAGCAGGTAAGTAGTGTTATCGTGACTTTTTCTCACTCAGTGGTGGATCCTGGATCCAGCACTGGTGCATCTCCTGTAAACAGTTGAAAGAATGTGTTTAAGGCATACAGGCGATTTTAAGGAATATTTGTAGTTTGTGAAAATCGACACTTTGAAACTTTTCTGCTGAAAACCAGACAATGGATTCCTATGGAAGGAAATACAAGTTACTGGTAAGTACGGTTAAAATTACTTTTCATGGTCAGTGCTGGGCTAAAAGATGCAGCTCTGGGTTCTCTCCTGATAACAGGTGAGTAAATCGGAATTCGTATTTCGGCTGATTTTAGAGGAATATTTGTATGTTTCAAAATCGACACTTAGAAACTTTTTCAGCAAAAGCAGGCAATGATATCCTATGGAAGGAAATTCAAGCTACTGGTAAGTACGGTTAAAATTACTTTTCAGGATCAGTACTGGGCTGAAAGATGCAGCACTGAGGTCTCTCCTGATAACAGGTGAGTAAATCGGATTTCGTATTTCGGCTGATTTTAGAGGAATATTTGTATGTTTCAAAAATCGACACTTAGAAACTTTTTCAGCAAAAAGCAGGCAATGATATCCTATGGAAGGAAATTCAAGTTACTGGTAAGTACGGTTAAAATTACTTTTCAGGATCAGTACTGGACTGAAAATGCAGCACTGAGGTCTCTCCTGATAACAGGTGAGTAAATCGGAATTCGGAGTTCGGCTGATTTTAGAGGAATATTTGCACAATGGTGAAGGGAGGGGCGGGGCCTGAGGTGACATCTGTGAATGTGCCTCGTGGCGCGTTTAGGTTGGGGATTAAGTCCTCTTTAATCATGAGGGTCCCTGGGGCTAACTAGCCCACCAGGAACCTTCCAGTATGCGCTCATGGGGCTGCGTTGCAGAGACGTGTACAGAGGCCACACCCCTTTTACACCTCTCTGCAAGGCAGCTCTGTGGCGCTTTTTGGAAGTACATGGTGGGCTAGTTGGACTCCAGGGACCCTCAGGATTCAAGGGGACTTAATCCCCCATCTTAAAACACGCCACGGGGCCTGTTTGCACACATGTCACCTGAAGCCCGGCCCCCTCCCTTCACCACTGTGCAAACGCGCCCCGTGGCGCGTTTTAAGTCGGGGGATTAACTCCCCTTGAATCCTGAGGGTCCCTGGGGGCCAACTAGCCCAACAGGTATATCCAAAAAGCGCCACAGAGCTGCGTTGCAGAGAGGTGTAAAAAGGGCGTGGCCTCTAAACACCTCTCTGCAACGCAGCCCCTGGCGCATACTGGAGGTTCCTGGTGGGCTAGTTGGCCCCAGGGACCCCCAGTATTGAAGGGGAATTACTTCATCCTGCAAACGCGCCAGGGGGCGCGTTTGCAGAGTGGTGAAGGAAGTGGGCTGGCCTTCGGCCCAATCGTTTTTTTTTTTTTTCCTCTGAAGGGGGCTGTGTGGCCCCCCTTCCTTTTTCCTATTTTTGGGCCCTGGGGACCCCATCCCCCAGGGCCTTATCCCTTTTTTTTTTTTTTTTTTTTTTTTTAATTAAACGGGAAGGGGGCCGCGTGGCCCCCCTCCCCTGGTCGAATCCTACCCGGGGACCCCATCCCCGGGGCATGGCCACACTTTTACATTAACTTTTAAGGAGGGGGCTGAGTGGCCCCTCCTCAGGCGCCTCCTTTTGCCCCGGCGACCCCATCCCCCAGGGCAGGCCTTTTTTTTATTTTATTTTTTAAATTATTTCTGGGGAGGGGGGCCACGTGGCCCCCCTCCCGGGCCACTACTTGCCCCGGGGACCCCATCCCCCGGGGCCTGGCTTCTGGTTGGGGACTGTGGGGGTCCCCAAACCCCCACAGTCCCGCCGGCTCCCCGTGTCCTACGGGAGCCGGCATTGCTTTTCTCACATGGGGAGCAGCTAACATGCTGCTCCCCGTGTGGAAAAGCAATTGTCTTTGGATACTAGCGAGAGCAGGTTTCCCTGCTCTCTCTTCCAATATCCAGCAGCTTGTAATGACAGGACAGGAGCCGCGAGGCTCCGCCCTGTCACTAGAACAGCAGTGTCCCGGGGTAGGCACTCCGGGACACTGCAGGAGCCGGCTCCTGGGGGTGGCGGTCCCCAGGGCCACCACAGGCTTCCAGGAGGTGGGGGCCGCGCGGCCCCTCCCATCCAAATGCACAACCCCGGGGAGGTGGTGGTCCTCGGGGCTCGGGGATCCTTAACGGACCCCCATTTTCACCTCTGTTAGTGCCCCGGGGAGGTGGTGGTCCCCGGGAATGTGGGGGCTAGAGCCCCCCCACACATGTTAATTTAAAAATAAAGAAGCCCCTGGGAGGTGGTGGTCCACGGGCTGCGGGAGGGCTCAGAGCCCTCCCGCTACTTTTTCAAATAAAGCTCCCGGGGGTGGCGGTCCCCAGGGCTTGGGGGCCCCTTAGAGGCCCCCATACATAAAATAAACCCCTCCCGCATGCCCCCGGGACTTGGCCCACCCGGGGGCAATTAACATCGAAGCGCGGGAGACCGCGTCTCGATTTTTTTTTTTATCGGCAGGATCCGCGCACCCTGAGCGCATCCTGTCGATTTAAAAAAAATAAAAAAATGCTTTTTGCCCAGGGGGTCCTTGTGGGACCCCCTGAGCAGACCTAGGGGGTCAGGGTGTTTCTACCCTGCCCCCTTTGTGCGTTTTGCGCACTTTTTTTTACTGCTTTCTTGTTCCTCGGTTCTACAAAGTTTGAAAATTTCGCGAAGATACGTCAACCGGCAAGAGAGTTATTTCAAATAGAATGTCGCGGATTTCCTATGGAAAATAGGTCCTAACTATAACTATCTACTGGCGACCGCCAGTAGATTATATATATATATATATATATATATATATATATATATATATATATATCCAAAGAGCTCCGCTGCTAAACCTCATCTCCTCGCAGAAAACGGATACGGACCACAGGATTTGTGCAGAATTATTTATTGTATTTGCAAAATGTCGCCATGACGCGTTTCAGCCCCTTCACGGGCCTTGATCACATGACCCTCAAGATTTTACTATTGGCTTAAATAGTGAACAGTGCAGGCGTAATCATTGGAACATGATCAACATTGAAGAAAGACTTAAAAATGAAACATCACGAGTCTTTCTTAAATAACGATGTAAAATAGATCATAAAAGCATAAAACCTTTGAAGACCGAGTTAAAAAGAATTAATGTTGTCATAAATTTAAATCCGTTAAGAAAAGGGGTCAAGTCCATAATAGTATGAATATAATTACGCTAAAAAATTTTTATATATAAAAGTGCAATATGTGGTATTAGTGCAAAAAAATGTGCAAAAGTGCTATAATAAAATATAATATATATAAAATATAAACCAATGGACCAACAATAAATGTGAATCAATTGTGACACCCAAATTTCTGTATAAATACACAGTTAAATAGTATCATAAATAATGGATACTATTGGCAAATGGGTTCCTGGAGCCCCAGTAAACCCATACTGAGCATAGCAAAAACAGTGGTCATCCACTTGAACCTGTTGTGGATCAGCATTGATCAAAATTTATCAAGAGTTTGATTGAGATGTCGGTTTGAATACCCAAATTTCATTCTTCTCTAAGCATTGTAAGGCATCATAGTATTTATGAGTATAATCAAAATGTGGGAAACAAAGTGTCAACATAGATATATAAAAATACCAATTACATAAAATCTATTAAAAAACATTCTATTATAAATTAAAACATTAAACTATTTAAAACCTTTAAACTCCCACTCCAGTCAGTGCAACAGTAGGGAAAGTGTTGGATAGCAGAGGGGTAAAAATTACTATTCCCACTCCAGTCAATGCAACAAGAGGGAAAGTGTTGAATAGCGGACGAGTACAAATTACAATTACCACTTCAATGAGTGCAACAGTAGGAAAAGTGTTGGATAGCGGAGGGGTAAAAATTTCTATTCCCACTCCAATGAGTGCAACAGTAGGGAAAGTGTTGGATAGTGAAGGGGTAAAAATTACTGTTCCCACTCCAGTGAGTGCAACAGTAGGGACATTTTTGGATAACGGAGGGGCATTTAACCTAATTTAGATATTAAAATACCCATATAAAAACTTGTTTTATTTAGTTATACTGTACAGTAAATTTAGAAATAAAACCATTTTAACTTATAGTTATAGCATTTTAATAATTTAACAAATGTCCAAAAATAATTTTAAAAACTGTGTGCATAAATTTTGAACTAATATAGTGCATATAGAAAAAGAGTTATAAAAACATTTTTAATATAAACATTGCTAAACTCAAAATATTAAAAACATAAACAAAAGTATTAAAAATATTTGAAAACCCTCTAAGCAACAGTAAGGGAAGTGTTGAACTTCTGGGTGTTTAGATTTACTATTCCCACTTCAGTCTCAGCAACAGTAGGGAAAGCATTGGTTTTTGGAGGGGTTGGATCAGGTCCGGACTGGCCGTAGCAGGCACAGGGCATCGCCCGGTGGGACGCCAGGTCGGGTGCCAGTTTTGGGCCCCTGGAGGGCCGTTTAGTCCACTCACTGGAGTGGAAATAGTAATTTTTACCCCTCCGCTATCCAACACTTTCCCTACTGTTGCACTCATTGGAGTGGCAA
Organism: Calotriton arnoldi; assembly: GCA_963921515.1. Classification (NCBI taxonomy): domain Eukaryota; kingdom Metazoa; phylum Chordata; class Amphibia; order Caudata; family Salamandridae; genus Calotriton; species Calotriton arnoldi. The sequence continues at coordinate 1,347,248 of CAWUFW010003959.1, forward strand.
TAGTAATTTTTACCCCTCCCCTATCCAAAACGTTTCCTACTGCTGCACTCATTGGAGTGGGAATAGTAATTTTTACCCCTCCGCAAACCAACACTTTCCCTACTGTTGCATTGACTGGAGTGGGAATAGTAAATTGTATCCCTCTGCTATCCAACACTTTCCCTACTGTTGCACTCACTGGAGTGGAAATATTAATTTTTATCCCTCCGCTATCCAACACTTTTCCTACTGTTGCACTCATTGAAGTGGCTTCTCTTTTTATAGCCTGCGTGACTAGAGCGCTGCTGGGCAAGATGGCGTCCCCGCTCCACCCTACGGGAGCCCAGAGGACCGAAAATGAAAGAGAGCCACAGCCTTAATCACAGGCGAGACCCCCCACCCCCTGCAGTCTCCTGGTAAACAGAATGCTCTTAGTTTGCACACAATGTCAAATTCAAAATTAAGGAAAGCATAGGAATTGGATGGACTAAATTTACTGTTCCCACTTCAATTTAAGCAACAGTAGGGAAAGTGTTGGACTTCAGAAAGGTTACATATATCATTCCAATACAGTCATGAAAAAAAAATATATATTTAAATACCTAAAAACATAAAATGATTAACCATAGTTAAACTAGAAATTATATATTGTATAAATTTAAATAAAATGCACAATTTATTATAAATATACAAAACAAATGTATAATTAAATGAAATATTTAAATAAACCTACGTAGAATTCACTTCTCTAGCTTCTACTGAAAAAACCACAAACACCAAGAAGATAAATTAAAAAATAAATCAAACAATAATAAAATTAAAATAAATGAAACATATAAAAATTATAAATATATTATACACTTGCTGGTATATATTACTACTTATTTCTTGCACAGTCTAAATAAAACTATTTTTTCATTTTAAATATTCAATGAAAATTATGATTTATGAATTAAATATTTAAATAACAAATAATTAATAAAGACAACTATTTTCATTGAAATAATTTCTCACCCTATTCCCCTACAAACTGACATGCTGCTAAATTATCTATAACTAATTATACTATACAAAATATAAATTAAAAATCTGAAATTAAACCCAAATAAATGAAAGAACAATTAAAAAATTAAAACATTACATACGAACCATTTATATATTGATGTTACCTTACATTACTTAACATTAAAAAATAATTAGTTAAAATGTAATTAACCTCCCACCATACTCCCCCAAAAACCCAATATCCCGCTACTAAATCACAAACTACTTAACATAGGTATTTGTAGATCGCACATTAACTCTTAGGCATCTTGGCACTAACAGATGTTTATTGTTACCCAACAGTATTCATTTTATCGACCTCAGATGATTGAAAGCCTGAGTGGACCCGCCGGGATTTGAACCTATGACCATGAGATTGAACACAGGGCCCTGCAGTGGACACATTAGTCCACGGAGCCACCAGACCCATCTAATTGCCTTTTAAAAATTCAATTACACATTTAAAATTGCAAACTATATTTAAAAAAAGACAATTTTACTAATATTATAAGTATATATATATATATATATATTTATAAAAAAACAATGTTTATTACAAGTATACTAAAGTACACAATATTAATTACAACAATTGTCTTTATTACCATATTGTATACAATAAAACCTGCATTCTTAATTTTGTTATTCTGTTCCACTATATTTTTGGAGTGGTGATATTTTTGACAACATATTTATGTCACATGATATTTTGGAATCAATATTTGTTTGATTCACCATATTTAACATGTACCTATTTTGAAAATGTCCCTTTTCTCATGAAAAGTGTAGTTACAGAACTATTAGTCATTTTCTCTACACCGGCACAAAGGGAACACAAACCTAATTGCAAAATGAGGAGCTTATTGATGAGCCCCTTGTTACACTTTTGCCATGCCGTTGCGTCACTTTTTGTGAGGCTGCAGCGGCATAAATAATGCGCCATGTTGCACCATATTTACAAAGTGATGCATCAGGTATAATGTATGTAGGGTGGGTGTTCCCCCGCAAAAAGCCTCGTAGAAGTGTCACAGTGAAATCTGATGGATCTAGGACGCTACTGCGTCACAACCTTACGCCTGCGTCATAGCAGGCATAAGGGTGACGCAGTGCAATGGGAATAGGCTTCCCCCATGCATTGCTGGAGATGCATCATGCTTACGACACAACTCTAGCAATGCATGGGTTTCACGCTGACAGATACGTCAGGATTCCTGACATATCTGCCATTCCTTGCAACATGGTGTGCCGTACAATAAATGCGGCACATCCATCATGTCGCAAGGAGTGCACACTGAAAGTGTTGCATCGCTGCTTTCATGCAGCGATGCAACACTTTTCATAAATGAGGCCCAAAGTGTTTAAGACTGTATGTATAAAATGCCCACTGCCAAAAACACGTTTTTCAACTTTATGAAGAACTCCTATCTTTAACATGGGCACATTTTAAGGATTCTTTTCTCACAAAAACAGCTAGTGCATGACTATCAAATTGTCCTTCTCTATTCCTGAACAAAGGATTCACCGGCTCCTTTTAGGAAGCCTAGTTTTATACCCCACACACACCGAAGTACACTCCTCAAAAAAAAAAATTGTTAACATTGTGAAAGATTCCTATAATTAAATTAGGCACATTCTGAGGTTTTTATTCCCATGAAAAAGACAGCTGTATGTCAGCCAAAGTGACTTTCTACTCTTGCATTATGAGCATACCAGCTCAGTTCAGGAATACAATTTGTAAGACTCTTGTATATGATTTGCCCTTCAAATAACGAGACCATAAACGCTGAGAAAGTCTTTTGTAGCTGACATGGGCACTTTTGAGAATGTTTAAGCCTTGTTTAAGAATTTCTATTTTACACTCCAAATATAAAATGCTGAAAAAATAGATGTTTCAACTTTGTGAAAGTTTCCCATGTTTCACCTGGGCACATTTTGAGAATGTGTCTTCCCATAAAAAGGCGGATGTACCACTGCCAATTTGATTTGTTTCTACTCTTGCACAAAGGACTGCTAGCTCCATTCTGGAAATCCACTTACAGAATTTGTGCTCCCAAACACAGTAAATGTTTACAGTTTGTTAAACAAGGTTTATGTGCATATATATATATATATATTGCAACCTGGGTTTTGTGGATTCCGGAGTGCTTCCTAATCGCCAGTGGTGCTGGTTTGAGGCAATGCCACATCACGCCTCTAACAATCGAAAAATTCCACTTCTCACATATAGAATGGACCAGCACTCAAATCTCTGGAATCATCCAATTTAATTCAAAGGCAGCATTCGTGAGGACATATATATATATATATACATATATACATATATATATATATATATATATTATCTACTGGCGGTCGCCAGTAGATAGTTATAGTTAGGACCTATTTTCCATAGGAAATCCGCAACATTCTATTTGAAATAACTCTTGCGTCGGTTGAGGAATCTTCGCGAAATTTTCAAACTTTATGGCCCGCTCCGGTCCGCTCCTACCCTGAAAGTTTCGGGGTGATTCGTTAAGCGGGGGTCGAGAAAAAAGGGGGTCCTCAAACGTGTTTTCCCCATTCATTTTCCCATAGGAAACTTTAGCCACGGCTACAGCCCGAACTGCTGAACGGAATTACACAAAATTTGGCAAAGAGGTAGTTCTTGGTTCAGAAAGAACCCTTTTTGTTAAATGGTGTAAATCCGTTCAGTAGTTGCGGAGAAAATCAAAAGTAAAAACACATATATATCTGGGCGGAGCCTAACCACACATCATCTGATCGTGTGACCACATCGTGAGATCTGATTGGCTGTCAGCACTTCATCCTGGAATTGCTGGCAGCCATCTTGGGACCAATATAAATGATAGTACCCCATTGAAAAGCATTGTAGTGAATTGAAGATTTTGAGGGTTACCAAAAGGAGAACTATAAAGGGTGACAACAGACTTTAGTTACATTAGAATTCATTTGTTGATGGTACCATACTAATTTCAGGAATTATGGTGTGTTCTAAGGTGATTTTACCCTGTGAAAAACCTTCTGCTGGGATATCATGAATCATGTTTGAGAGAAAACTATTTTCACAGGCTTGTCCCATACAGTTTTGGAAGGTGCTCCAGAAGCTAAAATGAGAGCATATTTTCTGTAAATTCACATTATCTTTCTCAGTCATGTGAGAATGAAGTCTGACATTCTCAGTAAAACATGTACATCCAACAATGGCAGAGACTGTCAGTTGATTCCTTTGTGTTCTACTGCAGCTTCCCAGAGTGTTCTAAAGAACAACTAGAGTGCTAACAGCCTTACTTATGACAAAAGTATGGCACACCTGAAGCCATCTTGATTGGAATAAACTGGTAACACTTAAAACATTTAATTTAAAAAGGAACAAAATGATGGGGTTCATTTTGTCATAGAAATTATGGTTAGTGCTGTAGAAAGAAAAATTAGGACATGTTTCAAGTGTGATCTCAAATATCTTCCTGTTATATTTCAACAAGAGCAGCCTGTCAGTTGATGCCTTTGTGTTCTACTGCAGCTTCCCAGAGTATTCTAAAGAACAACTAGAGCGCTAACAGTCTTACTTATGACAAAAGTATGGCACACCTGAAGCCATCTTGATTGGAATAAACTGGTAACACATAAAACATTTAATTTAAAAAGGAACAAAATGAGGGGGTTCATTTTGCCATAGAAATTATGGTTAGTGCTGTAGAAAGAAAAATTAGGACATGTTTTAAGTGAGATCTCAAATATCTTCCTGTTATATTTCAACAGGAGCAGCCTGTCAGTTGATGCCTTTGTGTTCTACTGCAGCTTCCCAGAGTGTTCTAAAGAACAACTAGAGTGCTAACAGCCTTACTTATGACAAAAGTATGGCACACCTGAAGCCATCTTGATTGGAATAAACTGGTAACACTTAAAACATTTAATTTAAAAAGGAACAAAATGAGGGGGTTCATTTTGCCATAGAAATTATGGTTAGTGCTGTAGAAAGAAAAATTAGGACATGTTTTAAGTGAGATCTCAAATATCTTCCTGTTATATTTCAACAGGAGCAGCCTGTCAGTTGATGCCTTTGTGTTCTACTGCAGCTTCCCAGAGTGTTCTAAAGAACAACTAGAGTGCTAACAGCCTTACTTATGACAAAAGTATGGCACACCTGAAGCCATCTTGATTGGAATAAACTGGTAACACTTAAAACATTTAATTTAAAAAGGAACAAAATGAGGGGGTTCATTTTGCCATAGAAATTATGGTTAGTGCTGCAAAAAGAAAATTTAGGGCATGTTTTAAGTGAGATCTCAAATCCTCTTCTATTTCATTAGAAAATTCTGACATGCAGACTGAAACAATCACTTTCAATACCAGCAGTAGACTTCCAGTTAACTCCTTGGTGAGCAGTAGCTTTACTACAGTGATCTAATGAACAACTAGAGTGCTAACATTCTGAATTTATGGCAAATGTGTGACACATCTGAATGCCTTCTTGATGGAATCAAAGTAAAAACTGAAAGCATTTCCTACTGAGGAGACTGTAGTAAATGAGGAAATTAGGAAACTTCATAACAAATAAGTCTCCCAAGATGGCCACCAGAGAACAAAGAGCCCAAATGTAGCACAAATATCACCCAGAGGTAGCCCACGTATAGCCCAATGACAGAAGTGTGCAAAACACTTTTTATTTTTTGTTTTTTTGCAGTTTTATATAGTGCAGACTGGTCAGGTATTGGAGTGCTTTACATGAGCATTGGTTACATCACACAAGGACAAATTCATGTTGGTTGACCCCTACACTACCCAAACACCACTGCACTACCCTAAACCCTAAAACACTACCCTCAGCATGACCCCCTTCACTACCCAAACACAACTGCACTACCCTAAACTCAAAAACACTACCCCCAGCACGACTCCCTACACTACCCAAACACCACTGCACTACCCTAAACCCTAAATCTACCCCCTACACTACACAAACACCACTGCACTACCCTAAACCCTAAAACACTACCCCCTACACTACACAAACACCATTGCCCTACCCTAAACCCTAAAACACTACCCCCAGCATGACCCCCTACACTACACAAACACCACTGGACTACCCTAAACCCTAAAACACTACCCCAGCACGACCCCTACACTACCCAAACACCACTGCACTACCCTAAACCCTAAAACACTACCCCCAGCACGACCTCCTACACTACACAAACACCACTGGACTACCCTAAACCCTAAAACACTACCCCCAGCACGACTCCCTACACTACCTAAACACCACTGCACTACACTAAACCCTAAATCTACCCCCAGCATGACCTCCCACACTACACAAACACCACTGCACTACCCTAAACCCTAAAACACTACCCCCAGCACGACCCACTACACTACCCAAACACCACTGCACTACCCTAAACCCTAAAACACTAACCCCAGCATGACCCCCTACACTACCCAAACACCACTGCACTACCCTATACCCTAAAACACGACCCCGTACACTACACAAACACAACTGCACTACCCTAAACCCTAAAACACTACCCACAGCATGACCCCCTACACTACACAAACACCACTGCACTACCCTAAACCCCCCTACACTATACAAACACCACTGCATTACTCTAAACCCTAAAACACTACCCCCAGCATGACCCCCTCACAACACAAACACCACTGCACTACCCTAAACCCTAAATCGACCCCCAGCACGACCCCTACACTACCCAAACACCACTGCCATACCCTAAACCCTAAAACACTACCCCCAGCATGAACCCCTACACTACCCAAACACCACTGCACTACCCTAAACCTTAAAACACAATCCCCATCACTACCCCCTACACTACACAAACACCACTGCACTACCCTAAACCCTAAAACACTACCCCAGCACTACCCCCTACACTACCCAAACACCACTGCACTAACATAAACCCTAAAACACTACCCCCAGCACAACCCCCTACACTACACAAACACCACTGCACTACCCTAAACCCTAAAACACTACCCCCAGCACGACTCCCTACACTACCCAAACACCACTGCACTACCCTAAACCCACACCCCAGCACGACCCCCTACACTACCCAAACACCACTGCACTACCCTAAACCATAAAACACTACCCCCAGCATGACCCCCTACACTACACAAACACCACTGCGCTACCCTAAACCCTAAAACACTACCACCAGCATGACCCCCTACACTACTCAAACACCACTGCACTACCCTTAAAACACTAACCCAGCACGACTCCCTACACTACCCATACACCACTGCACTACCCTAAAGCCTAAAACACTACCCCCAGCACGACCCCCTACACTACCCAAACACCACTGCACTACCCTAAACCCTAAAACACTACCCCCAGCACGACCCCCTACACCACCCAAACACCACTGCACTACCCTAAACCCTAGAAAAGAAACCCCCACCCCATGCCCAATCCCCCTTACCTCTCACTCCTCATGGTTCCTCTCTCCTCGTGGTTCCTGCTTCACGTCATCTCTGAGGGGCGGTGCACGTCGTTGTGAGGAAATGGAACAGCCTCTGTTTCCTTACAACGACATGGATCGTCTACATGTTTTTAGAACGCATGGTCATTTACCATACATACCTTTACAACAAAATTCGTTGTAAAGGCATGCGTGGTAAATGACCATGCGTTCTAAAAATGCGTAGTAATGACTTCGTGATGTACAACGCATGCGTGGTAGTGCATGCTTTGTAATGGTATCGCAATGTAAAAAAGTCGTTGTAACGGCAGTTTACCGATCGAAGCTGGCCCCTGTTCTTCAGTGAGACGTTTATTTGATTAATTAGGAGGAAGGAATGTGTTTTTTTTACCGAAAAGTGCATTCCCGGCTGTTGTATTGTGAAAGTGTCCGCGTGGCCTGGTTTCACTTCCGGTGAGAGAGTGGAAGAGTCTGTTTGGATCTAAAGGAGTTCTGTTGTTGGACGGGGCCGGGGCGACATGTCATCAGAAAACATAGCTAATGGAAAGCGTCCTCCCTGAAGTGTGGAGCAGTGCCAAGAGAGGTCAACGAGTGTGCGTCCCACCGCAGTATGACCGTACAGCGTAACCCATGTGCCACCTCCAGGGTACGGGAGGCAGAAGCGGCATCGCAGGTCCTCTTGAAGACCATTGTAGCACTAATTCTACATTTTGGTACTAGGGCATTTTAACTTCGTTGTTCCTGCCAGATACAAAGAGAACATCCTGTGTTATTCAGTGCCCTCGTTACCTTTTTTGTGGGTTGTGGTGCTTGTCACTTCGCTGCCCCGCCGGTGCACACGACTGGGCACCCCACCTCGTGTGCCATCTGCAGGGCCTCTGCCCTCGGATCACTGGTTTCGGTTTCTGGAGTGGCAACATAAACAGTTGCTCCCAAAGGACTAGCCTGAACACTTAGGTGAATATCCCCTGCACCAGCATTCCACGGAAATTCTTTCCTAGCTCTCCCACGTCAACGAGGACGTCATAATAGCACGGCTCCGCTCGCGACACCGTATGACGTCATCGGAGCCATAAGAGAACCTCGTCGGCGTGCTAACGTCAGTTCCACCCATTTTTTCTGTGCCACCGAGGCAAACAGGGGACCGAGACATTTTCACATGTATACATAGTATAATAAATATATATATATTCACTGAAAAAACCATAGGTTTCAAGCACGTTATAGTTAGAAATTAGCATTTAAAAAACCTTAGAAATTCACTGAAAAAACCATAGGTTCAGGCACGTTATAGTTAGAAATTAGCATTTAAAAACCTTAGAAATTCACTGAAAAAACCATAGGTTTCAGGGGCGTTATAGTTAGTTGGACATTTCACTCGTACACAACCATAGAAATTCCCCGTTATAGTTAGTTCAGCTAACTATAACTCGCGCACCCGCAATGCACTGCTGATGACGTCACATATTACATCACTCATGACATGGTCAGTGACATCACTCATGACATCTCAAATGACATCACTGATGACATCACTGATGACATCACTGATGACATCATCCAGTGAATGTGTGTTTTTCTGAAAATTAAATATGTTTTATATATGTATATCTCAAGGTCGATGGAAGAATAAATGGGTATATAAGTGTCTAAATGGATGATTTTGTTTTGTAAAATTGATTGTATAACTGACTAAGTGTATCTTAGTGAATACATGGGTTAGTGAGTAATGTTTAAATATGAAAATATCTGTATCAGTCTCTCACTTTGTGTATAAGTGGCTGCATGGGTTGGTGAGTTGCTACTTGAGTGTCTATATGGGTTATTAGTTGGTTTTTTGAGTATCAGTATGAGTGTCTGAGTGTCTGTATGGTTCGGTGGGGGGTATTACTTAGTGCATAGATGCATGAATGAGTGACTCACTGTTTGTATGTGTTGAAGACAGCATGTGTGCAGGACTGTATAGGTGGATGAGTATGTGTATAGGTGTGTTAGTGAGTGAATGACTGTCTCAATAGTGTCTTTATGAGTAACTACATATGTTTTAAACTAGTATATGTGAGTATTGGTGTATATAAGTGAGTATATGTGAGAGTGAGAGATTGGAAGAGTTCATGTACAAATAAGTAGGTGTTTCTATAAGTGATTGTTTAAGAGAGTAAGTATGTGTAAGTTTCTGTAGAAGTAAGTGTGGTAGTGTGTGTATAACTGTATATGCAAGTAAATGGATGTTTGATACTTTGTTTGCATGTGTGACTATGTGTGTGAGTAACTCTATGGATGAGTGGCTGTGTGTAACAGGATGTATAGGTGTATGAGTACATATGATAAGTGAGTACATGTATGAGTGACTGTATAGGGACTGTTGGTGAATGTGTGGATGTGTGTGTAGATCTTGGAATTACTGAATAGGTGTGTTGTAACTGGTATTGGTATGTCCATTGTTTTGAAAATGTTAGTTTGTATTTTTGAGTGTGTGTATCAAAGGTTATATTAGGGTGAGAGGAGGTCTGCCACTCTATCACAAGGATGATGTCATCAGTGATGTCATCAGTGATGTCATTTGAGATGTCATCAGTGATGTCATGAGTGATGTAATATGTGACGTCATCAGCAGTGCATTGCGGGCGCGCGAGTTATAGTTAGCTGAACTAACTGTAACGGGAATTTCTATGGTTTTGTACGAGTGAAATGTCCAACTAACTATAACGCTCCTGAAACCTATGGTTTTTTCAGTGAATATATATATATATATATTCACTGAAAAACCATAGGTTTTAGGGACAGTTATAGTTAGTTGGACATTGCACTCGTACAAAACCCGTGAAATTCCCTGTTATAGTTAGTTCAGCTAACTATAACTCGCGCCCCGCAATGCACTGCTGATGACGTCACATATTACATCACTCATGACATGGTCAGTGACATCACTGATGACATCACTGATGACATCTCAAATGACATCACTGATGACATCACTGATGACATCATCCAGTGACTGTGTGTTTCTGTAAAGTTTAAATATGTTTAATATATATAGGGAAAGGCGTATTGAAGAATGAGTGGGTGTATAAGTGTCTGAATGGATGATTTAGTACGTGAGTGACTGACTCTACAAGTGAGTGATTAAACGTATCTTACTGAATGCATGGGTTAGTGACTAAACTGTGTGAATGTCTGTATCTGTCTGTTTGTTGGTGTGTAAGTGGATGCATGGATTTGCGAATAGCTACATGAGTGTCTATATGGGTTATTGATTGGTTCTCTGAGTATCTGTATGGCTGCCTGAGTGTTTGTGTGGGTGGGGTGTGTGTGACTCTATACATAGATGTGTGAGTGGGTGATTCACTGGGTGCATGATTTCAAGAGTGCATCTGTGATGGACTGCTTGGGTGGGTGAGTGTGTGTATGGGTGTGTTAGTGAGTGAATGTATATCTCAGTGGTACATGTGCGAGTAGCTACATATGTAAAAGGCAGTATATATGTGTGTTAGAGTATTTAAATGGCTATAAGTGAGAGTGTGTTATTGTGAGAGTGGCTGTATGGATGCGTGTGTGCTTGTATCAGTTATTGTATAAGAGCGTAAGAATGTGCTAGTATTTGTATGAGTAAGTGAGCTGGTGTGTGTATAACTGTATAGGTGAGTAAATGGGTGTGTGATTAATTTTTTGCATGACTGACTAGGTGTGTGAGTACCTCTATGGATGAGTGGTGGTGTGTGAGTGTTTATATAGGTGTATGAGTGCATATGATAGTCCTGTACTGAGTGACTGTAAGTATGAGTGACTGTACAGGTGAGTGAGTGGATGTGTGTGTAGACCTAAGAATCAGTGAGTGGGTATGTAGTTTTTGGTGTTGGAGTGTCTATGGTTTTGAGAATGGCAGTCTGTAATTTAGAGTGGGTGTATCAAAAGTTATATTAGGGTGTGAGAAGATGCATGAAATTATCACATGGATGATGTCATCAGTGATGTCATTTGAGATGTCATCAGTGATGTCACTGACCATGTCATGAGTGATGTAATATGTGACGTCATCAGCAGTGCATTGCGGGGCACGAGTTATAGTTAGCTGAACTAACTATAACAGGGGAATTTCACGGGTTTTGTACGAGTGCAATGTCCAACTAACTATAACTGTCCCTAAAACCTATGGTTTTTTCAGTGAATTTCAAAGGTTTTTAAATGCTAATTTCTAACTATAACGTGCCTGAAACCTATGGTTTTTTCAGTGAATTTCAAAGGTTTTTTAAATGCTAATTTCTAACTATAACGTGCCTGAAACCTATGGTTTTTTCAGTGAATTTCAAAGGTTTTTTAAATGCTAATTTCTAACTATAACGTGCCTGAAACGTATGATTTTTTAAGTGAATTTCAAAGGTTTTTTAAATGCTAGTTTCTAAGTATGCCAACAGAGGTAGGACATGTGAAGAAAGAAGAAAAAACGCACAGAAAGAAGCAAAAGATGTGCAGAAAGAACCAACAGAGGAGCAGAAAGAGGCCTTGTTGCAAAATCATCCTGTGCCCACAAATTTTTCAGGCGGTTACTGGTGGTAACTGACTCTGACTAACCAGAGCCAGTGCGCGTTTGCACAGTGGTGAAGGGAGGGGGGGCCTGAGGTGACATGTGTGCAAACGCGCCCGTGGCGCGTTTTAAGTTGCGGGATTAAGTCCCCTTGAATCCTGAGGGTCCCTGGGGCCCAACTAGCCCCCAGGTACCTACAGTTAGGACCACAGAGCTGAGTTGCAGAGAGGCGTTCCGAGGCCACGCACCTTTTTTCACCTCTCTGCAACGCAACTCTGTTGTGCTTACTGAAGGTACCTGGTGGGCTAGTTGGCCCCCAGGATTCAAAGAGAATTAACTCCCCAACTTAAAACGCACCACAGGGCGTGTTTGCGCACATGTCACCTGAGGCCCCGCCCCTCCCTTCACCACTGTGCAAACGCGCCCCGTGGCGCGTTTTAAGTTGGGGGATTAGGTCACCTTGAATCCTGAGAGTCCCTGGGGCCCAACTAGCCCACCAGGTACTTCCAGTAAGCACCACAGTCCTGCGTTGCAACGCCTGTAACAAATTGTGCAGTTGTGTTTAGGTAGTGAAGAGGGTCATGCTGGGGGTAGTGTTTTAGGGTTTAGGGTAGTGCAGTGGTGTTTGTGTAGTGTAGGGGTCATGCTGGGGGTAGATTTAGGGTTTAGGGTAGTGCAGTGGTGTTTGGGTAGTATAGGGAGTCGTGCTGGGGGAGTGTTTTAGGGTAGTACAGTGGTGTTTGGGTAGTGTAGGGGGTCGTGCTGGGGTTAGTGTTTTAGGTTTTAGGGTTTAGGGTAGTGCAGTGGTGTTTGGGTAGTGTAGGGGATATTGCTGGGGGTAGTGTTTTAGGGTTTAGGGTAGTGCAATGGTGTTTGGGTAGTGTAGGGGGTACTGCTGGGGGTAGTGTTTTAGGGTTTAGGGTAGTGCAGTGGTGTTTGGGTAGCATAGGGGTACTGCTGGGGGTAGTGTTTTATGGTTTAGGGTAGTGCAGTGGTGTTTGGGTAGTGTAGGGGTTCGTGCTGGGGGTAGTTTTTAGGGTTTAGGGTAGTGCAGTGGTGTTTGTGTAGTGTAGGAGGTCGTGTTTTAGGGTTTAGGGTAGTGCAGTGGTCTTTGGGTAGTGTAGTGAGTCGTGCGGGGGTATTGTTTTAGAGTTTAGGGTAGTGCAGTGGTCTTTGGGTAGTGTAGGGGTTGTGCAGGGGGTAGTGTTTTAGGGATTAGGGTAGTGCATTGGTATTTGGGTAGTGTAGGGGGTCGTGCTTGGGGGAGTGTTTTAGGGTTTAGGGCAGTGCAGTTGTGTTCGGGTAGTGTAGGGGGTCGTGCTGGGGGGAGTATTTTAGGGTTTAGGGTAGTGCAGTGGTGTTCGGGTAGTGTAGGGGGTCATGCTGGGGGTAGTGTTCTAGGGTTTAGGGCAGTGCAGTGGTGTTCGGGCAGTGTAGGGGGTCGTGCTGGGGGTGGTGTTTTAGGGTTTAGGGCAGTGCAGTGGTGTTCGGGCAGTGTAGGGGGTCGTGCTGGGGGTGGTGTTTCAGGGTTTAGGGCAGTGCAGTGGTGTTCGGGCAGTGTAGGGGTCATGCAGGGGGTGGTGTTTCAGGGTTTAGGGCAGTGCAGTGGTGTTCGGGCAGTGTAGGGGGTCGTGCAGGGGTGGTGTTTCAGGGTTTAGGGCAGTGGTGTTCGGGCAGTGTAGGGGGTCATGCTGGGGGTGGTGTTTCAGGGTTTGGGGCAGTGCAGTGGTGTTTGAGCAGTAAAGGGGTCATGCTGGGGGTGGTGTTTCAGGGTTTAGGGCAGTGCAGTGGTGTTCGGGCAGTGTAGGGGGCGGTGCAGGGGGTGGTGTTTCAGGGTTTAGGGCAGTGCAGTGGTGTTCGGGCAATGTAGGGGGTGGTGCAGGGGTGGTGTTTCAGGGTTTAGGGCAGTGCAGTGGTGATCGGGCGTGTAGGGGGACGTGCAGGGGGTGGTGTTTCAGGGTTTAGGGCAGTGCAGTGGTGTTCGGGCAGTGTAGGGGGCAGTGCAGGGGGTGGTGTTTCAGGGTTTAGGGCAGTACAGTGGTGTTCGGGCATTGTAGGGGGTGGTGCTGGGGCTGGTGTTTCAGGGTTTAGGGCAGTGCAGTGGTGTTCGGGCAGTGTAGGGGGTCGTGCTGGGTCTGGTGTTTCAGGGTTTAGGGCAGTGCAGTGGTGTTCGGGCAGTGTAGGGGGTCGTGCTGGGGCTGGTGTTTCAAGGGTTTAGGGCAGTGCAGTGGTGTTCGGGCAGTGTAGGGGTCATGCTGGGGCTGTTGTTTCAGGGTGTAGGGCAGTGCAGTGGTGTTCGGGCAGTGTAGGGGTCTTGCTGGGGCTGGTGTTTCAGAGTCTAGGGCAGTGCAGTGGTGTTCGGGCAGTGTAGGGGGTCTTGCTGGGGCTGGTGTTTCAGGGTTTAGGGCAGTGCAGTGGTGTTCGGGCAGTGTAGGGGGTCGTGCTGGGGGTGGTGTTTCAGGGTTTAGGGCAGTGCAGTGGTGTTCGGGCAGTGTAGGGGGTCGTGCTGGGGCTAGTGTTTCAGGGTTTAGGGCAGAGCAATGGTGCTCAGGCAGTGTAGGGGGTTGTGCTGGGGGTGATGTTTCAGGGTTTAGGGCAGTGCAGTGGTGTTAGGGCAGTGTAGGGGTCGTGCTGGGGGTGGTGTTTCAAGGTTTAGGGCAGTGCAGTGGTGTTCCGGCAGTGTAGGGGGTCATGCAGGGGGTGGTGTTTCAGGGTTTAGTGCAGTGGTGTTCGGGCAGTGTAGGGGGTCGTGCTGGGGTGGTGTTTCAGGGTTTAGGGCAGTGCAGTGGTGTTCGGGCAGTGTAGGGTGTCGTGCTGAGGGGTGGTGTTTCAGGGTTTAGGGCAGTGCAGTTTGGGCAGTGCAGGGGGTCGTGCAGGGGCAGTGTTTCAGGGTTTATGGCAGTGCAGTGGTGTTCGGCCAGTGTAGGTAGTCTTGCTGGGGGTGGTGTTTCAGGGTTTAGGGCAGTGCAGTAGTTTTCGGGCAGTGTAGGCGGTCGTGCTGGGGCTGGTGTTTCAGGGTTTAAGGCAGTGCAGTGGTCTTCGGGCAGCGTACGGGGTTGTGCTGGGGCTGGTGTTTCAGGGTTTAGGGCAGTGCAGTGGTGTGCGGGCAGTGAAGGGGGTTGTGCTGGGGCTGGTGTTTCAGGGTTTAGGGCAGTGCAGTGGTGTACGGGCAGTGTAGGGGGTCGTGCTGGGGGTGGTGTTTCAGGGTTTAGGGCAGTGCAGTGGTGTTCGGGCAGTGTAGGGGGTCGTGCTGGGGCTGGTGTTTCAGGGTTTAAGGCAGTGCAGTGGTGTTTGGGCAGTGTAGGGGTCGTGCTGGGGCTGGTGTTTCAGGGTTTTGGGCAGAGCAGTGGTGTTCGGGCAGTGTAGGGGGTCGTGCTGGGGGTGATGTTTCAGGGTTTAGGGCAGTGCAGTGGTGTTCGGGCAGTGTAGGGGGTCTTGCTGGGGGTGGTGTTTCAGGGTTTAGGGCAGTGGTGTTTGGGCAGTGTAGGGGGTCTTGCTGGGGGTGATGTTTCATGGTTTAGGGCAGTGCAGTGGTGTTTGGGCAGTGTAGGGGGTCTTGCTGGGGGTAGTGTTTCAGGGTTTAGGGCGGTGCAGTGGTGTTCGTGCAGTGTAGGGGGTCGTGCTGGGGTGGTGTTTCAGGGTTTAGGGCAGTGCAGTAGTGTTCGGGCAGTGTAGGGGGTCATGCAGGGGGTGGTGTTTCAGGGTTTAGGGCAGTGCAGTGGTGTTCTGCCAGTGTAGGGGGTCATGCTGGGGGTGGGGTTTCAGGGTTTAGGGCAGTACAGTGGTGTTCGGTCAGTATAGGGGGTCGTGCAGGGGTGGTGTTTCAGGGTTTAGGGCAGTGCAGTGGTGTTCGGGCAGTGTAGGGGGTCGTGCTGGGGCTGGTGTTTCAGGGTTTAGGGCAGTGCAGTGGTGTTCGGGCAGTGTAGGGGGTCTTGCTGGGGGTGGTGTTTCAGGGTTTAGGGCAGTGGTGTTCGGGCAGTGTAGGGGGTCTTGCTGGGGGTGATGTTTCAGGGTTTAGGGCAGTGCAGTGGTGTTCGGGCAGTGTAGGGGGTCTTGCTGGGGGTAGTGTTTCAGGGTTTAGGGCAGTGCAGTGGTGTTCTGCTCAGTATAGGGGGTCGTGCTGGGGATGGTGTTTCTGGGTTTAGGGCAGTGCAGTAGTATTCGAGCAGTGTAGGGGTTCTGCAGGGGGTGGTGTTTCAGGGTTTAGGGCAGTGCAGTGGTGTTCAGGCAGTGTAGGGGGTCGTGCTGAGGCTGGTGTTTCACGGTTTAGGGCAGTGCAGTGGTGTTCGGGCAGTGTAGGGGGTCGTGCTGGGGCTGGTGTTTCAGGGTTTAGGGCAGAGCAGTGGTGTTCGGGCAGTGTAGGCGGTCGTGCTGGGGCTGGTGTTTCAGGGTTTAGGGCAGTGCAGTGGTGTTCGGGCAGTGTAGGGGGTCGTGCTGGGGCTGGTGTTTCAGGGTTTAGGGCAGTGCAGTGGTGCTCGGGCAGTGTAGGGGGTCGTGCTGGGGGTGATGTTTCAGGGTTTAGGGTAGTGCAGTGGTGTTCGGGCAGTGTAGGGGGTCGTGCAGGGGCTGGTGTTTCAAGGTTTAGGGCAGTGCAGTGGTGTTCGGGCAGTGTAGGGGGTCGTGCTGGGGCTGGTGTTTCAGGATTTTGGGCAGAGCAGTGGTGTTCGGGCAGTGTAGGGGGTCATGCTGGGGGTAGTGTTTCAGGGTTTAGGGCAGTGCAGTGGTGTTCGGGCAGTGTAGGGGGTCGTGCTGGGGGTGGTGTTTCAGGGTTTAGGTCAGTGGTGTTCGGGCAGTGTAGGGGGTCTTGCTGGGGGTGATGTTTCAGGGTTTAGGGCAGTGCAGTGGTGTTCGGGCAGTGTAGGGGTCTTGCTGGGGGTAGTGTTTCAGGGTTTAGGGCAGTGCAGTGGTGTTCGGGCAGTGTAGGGGTCATGCTGGGGGTTGTGTTTCAGGGTTTAGGGCAGTGCAGTGATGTTCGGGCAGTGTAGGGGGTCGTGAAGGGGTGGTGTTTCAGGGTTTAGGGCAGTGCAGTGGTGTTGGGGCAGTGTAGGGGGTCATGCAGGGGCTGGTGTTTCAGGGTTTAGGGCAGTGCAGTGGTGTTCGGGCAGTGTAGGGGGTCGTGCTGGGGGTAGTGTTTTTAGGGTTTAGGGTAGTGCAGTGGTGCTTGTGTAGTGTGGGGGTCGTGCTGGGGTAGTGTTTTAGGGTTTAGGGTAGTGCAGTGGTGTTTGTGTAGTGTAGGGGGTCA
Source organism: Calotriton arnoldi (assembly GCA_963921515.1). NCBI lineage: Eukaryota > Metazoa > Chordata > Amphibia > Caudata > Salamandridae > Calotriton > Calotriton arnoldi. The sequence continues at coordinate 1,364,502 of CAWUFW010003959.1, forward strand.
TGTTTTAGGGTAGTGCAGTGGTGTTTGGGTAGTGTAGGGGGTCGTGCTGGGGGTAGTGTTTTAGGATTTAGGTTAGTGCAGTGGTGTTTGGGTAGTGTAGGGGGTCATGCTGGGGGTAGTGTTTTAGGGTTTAGGGTAGTGCAGTGGTGATTGTGTAGTGTAGGGGGTCGTGCTGGGGGTAGTGTTTTAGGGTTTAGGGTAGTGCAGTGGTGCTTGTGTAGTGTAGGGGGTCGTGCTGGGGTAGTGTTTTAGGGTTTAGGGTAGTGCAGTGGTGTTTGTGTAGTGTAGGGGGTCATGTTTTAGGGTAGTGCAGTGGTGTTTGGGTAGTGTAGGGGTCGTGCTGGTGGTAGTGTTTTAGGATTTAGGTTAAGTGCAGTGGTGTTTGGGTAGTGTAGGGGGTCGTGCTGGGGGTAGTGTTTTAGGGTTTAGGATAGTGCAGTGGTGCTTGTGTAGTATAGGGGGTCGTGCTGGGGGTAGTGTTTTAGGGTTTAAGGTAGTGCAGTGGTGTTTTTGTAGTGTAGGGGGTCATGTTTTAAGATGCAATGCTCCAATACCTGACCAGTCTGCACTACATAAAACTGCAAAAACTAAAAATAAAAAGTGTTTTGCACACTTTTGTCATTGGGCTATATGTGGGCTACATCTGGGTAATATTTGTGCTACATTTGAGCTCTTTTTTCACTGGTGGCCATCTTGGAAGACTTCTTTGTTATGAAGTTTCCTAATTTCTTCATTTACTGCAGTCTCCTCAGTAGGAAATGCTTTCAGTTTTTTACTTTGATTCCATCAAGAAGGCATTCAGATGTGTCTCACATCTGCCATAGAATCAGAATGTTAGCACTCTAGTTGCTCATTAGATCACTGAAGTAAAGCTACTGCTCATCAGGGAGTTAACTGGTAGTCTGCTGCTGGTATTGAAAGTGATTGTTTCAGTCTGCATGTCAGAATTTTCTAATGAAATAGAAGAGGATTTGAGATCTCACTTAAAACATGCCCAAATTTTTCTTTCTGCAGCACTAACCATAATTTCTATTTCAAAAAGAACCCCTCATTTTGTTCCTTTTTAAATTAAATGTTTTAAGTGTTACCGGTTTATTCCAATCAAGATGGCTTCAGGTGTGCCATACTTTTGTCATAAGTAAGGCTGTTAGCGCTCTAGTTGTTCTTTATAACACTCTGGGAAGCTGCAGTAGAACACAAAGGCATCAACTGGCAGGCTGCTCCTGTTGAAATATAACAGGAAGATATTTGAGATCACACTTGAAATATGTCCTAATTTTTCTTTCTACAGCACTAACCATAATTTCTATGACAAAATGAACCCCATCATTTTGTTCCTTTTTAAATTAAATGTTTTAAGTGTTACCAGTTTATTCCAATCAAGATGGCTTCAGGTGTGCCATACTTTTGTCATAAGTAAGGCTGTTAGCACTCTAGTTGTTCTTTAGAACACTCTGGGAAGCTGCAGTAGAACACAAAGGAATCAACTGACAGTCTCTGCCCTTGTTGGATGTACATGTTTTACTGAGAATGTCAGACTTCATTCTCACATGAGTGAGAAAGATAATGTGAATTTACAGAAAATATGCTCTCATTTTAGCTTCTGGAGCACCTTCCAAACCTCCATGGGACAAGCATGAGAAAATAGTGTTCTCTCAAACATGATTCATGATATCCCAGCAGAAGGTTTTTCACATGGTAAAATCACCTTAGAATACACCACAATTCCTAAAATTAGTATGGTACCATCAACAAATAAATTCTAATGTAACTAAAGCCTGTTATCACCCTTTATAGTTCTCCTTTTGGTGACCCTCAAAATCTTCTATTCACTACAATGCATTTCAATGAGGTACTATCATTTATATTGGTCCCAAGATGGCTGCCAGAAATTCCAGGATGAAGTGCTGACAGCCAATCAGATCTCACGATGACATGTGTGGTTAGGCTCCGCCCAGATATATATGTGACTTTACTTTTGATTTTCTCAGGAACTACTGAACGGATTTACACCATTTAAGCAAAAGGCACGACACTGAACCAAGGGCTACCTCTTTGCCAAATTTGGTGTAATTCCGTTCAGCAGTTCGGGCTGTAGCTGCGACTAAAGGTTCCTATGGAAAAATGAATGGGGAAAACGCGTTTTGGGACCCCCTTTTTCTCGGCCCCGCTTGACGTATCACCCCGAGACTTTCAGGATAGGAGCGGACCGGAGCGCCCCAACAAGTTGGAAACTTTCGCGAAGATTCGTCAACCGGCGCCAACGTTATTTCAAATAGAATGTTGCGGATTTCTTATGGATAATAGGTTTTAACTATAACTATCTACTGGCGACCGCCAGTAGATAATATATATATATATATATATATATATATATATATATATACCACAAACAAAGGTTACCCTTAAGGAAGAGCCTCCAGGTAGATGGTAAATGCGCTTTATTCATTGGGAGACTGCAAAGCATTCCAAAACAGCGTGCTTTTCTAAAAATCCATAGCGTCTTTGCCAGACGCTGTTTGAGTGTCCTCTTAATCATATGGCGTGTCGGCGCTGCCATGAATCTCTGCACACATGCTGCTGATTATAACATACTGAACCGCTCTAGTAGGTGTGGACGTACTGTCTGCCTTCTGGTCCAGGTAGTTCTTTGTATTCCTCCAGTGAGTTGTGCCAGAGTCAAAAGTTCGTGCATTTTGAATATGCCAAGTGGGTAAAAGACCACGGTGACTGTGATGCCTTGCTTGCTCATGTGTCCCAATAGGTTCTACCTCTCGTTTATATGATGACATCAGAGTAAAGTCACCACGAGTCCATAACAGCAGAGGTCCTTCCGTGACTGGGTCAGCCGCTACACATACCACAAACAAAGGTTACCCTATAAGGAAGAGCCTCCATGTAGATGGTAAATGCGCTTTATTCATTGGGAGACTGCAAAGCATTCCAAAACAGCGTGCTTTTCTAAAAGAAGCTCGTTGCAGTGTCTCTTAATCATTGCATGTGACGCTGCAATGAATCTCTGCACACATGCTGCTGATTATAACAACTGAACCGCCCTAGTGGTTCTACCTGGATCAGAAGGCAGCAGTAGCGGCCACTCCCACTAGGGCGGTTCAGTTGTTATAATCAGCAGCATGTGTGCAGAGATTCATTGCAGCGCCGACACGCCAATGATTAAGAGGACACTCGAAATGCGTCTGGCAAAGGCGCTATGGATTTTTAGAAAAGCACGCTGTTTTGGAATGCTTTGCAGTCTCCCAATGAATAAAGCGCATTTACCATCTACCTGGAGGCTCTTCCTTAAGGGTAACCTTTGTTTGTGGTATGTGTAGCGGCTGACCCAGTCGCGGAAGGAGCCCCTCTGCTGTTGTGGATTCGTGGTGACTTTACTCTGATGTCATCATTAAACGAGAGGTAGAGCCTATTGGGACAAATGAATGAAGCAAGGCATCACAGTCACCGTGGTCTTTTTACCCACTTGGCATTTCAAAATGCACGAACTTTTGACTCTGGCACAACTCACTGGAGGAATACAAAGAACTACCTGGACCAGAAGGCAGCAGTAGCGGCCACGCCCACTATGGCGGTTCAGTTGTTATAATCAGCAGCATGTGTGCAGAGATTCATTGCAGCGCCGACACGCCAATGATTAAGAGGACACTCGAAACGCGTCTGGCAAAGGCGCTATGGATTTTTAGAAAAGCACGCTGTTTTGGAATGCTTTGCAGTCTCCCAATGAATAAAGCGCATTTACCATCTACCTGGAGGCTCTTCCTTAAGGGTAACCTTTGTTTGTGGTATGTGTAGCGGCTGACCCAGTCGCGGAAGGAGCCCCTCTGCTGTTGTGGACTCGTGGTGACTTTACTCTGATGTCATCATTAAACGAGAGGTAGAGCCTATTGGGACACATGAACGAAGCAAGGCATCACAGTCACCGTGGTCTTTTACCCACTTGGCATTTCAAAATGCACGAACTTTTGACTCTGGCACAACTCACTGGAGGAATACAAAGAACTACCTGGACCAGAAGGCAGCAGTAGCGGCCACGCCCACTAGGGCGGTTCAGTTGTTATAATCAGCAGCATGTGTGCAGAGATTCATTCCAGCGCCGACACGCCAATGATTAAGAGGACACTCGAAACGCGTCTGGCAAAGGCGCTATGGATTTTTAGAAAAGCACGCTGTTTTGGAATGCTTTGCAGTCTCCCAATGAATTAAGCGCATTTACCATCTACCTGGAGGCTCTTCCTTAAGGGTAACCTTTGTTTGTGGTATATATATATATATATATATATATATATATGTCCTCACGAATGCTGCCTTTGAATTAAATTGGATATTTACAGGTATTTATAAATTGTGAGCCTGGTTAGCTAGAAAGAGCCCAAAGAGCAGGTATAAGGAATACTTTGAGAGAAAGAAGAGCTTTGTGAGAAGAGGACCATTTCATTCTTGAATTATAGAGACAAAATTATAAAGATGTGCCAGTTCTTAAATCAATTTCTCTATTGTAATAATCCTAAAGTGTCAGAGTGAATCAGTATGGGGAGTTTATTGCAATCACAAATACAGTTTTATCTTCTTAAAGGAGACTAGAATTGATAAATGGGGGCTAGAAAAGAAAATGAGAACTCTGATACTTGGATTTTTAAGGAAGTGTAAACCTTCCTGGATGAACACAGTTTAAATCAGTTAATGCTGCATTTGAAGTGGGATTCATGGATATGGGATAATTCCAGTCTATCTCTAGTGGTGACTTGAGTACCACTATTATCACATCATATCATCTCATGTGCATATATAAAGTGCACATTTACACCTCAGGGTATCTTGTTGCTGAATACCATATGATTTTTGCTATCCAAGTAAATAATACTTATTGTATAGACCTTGGAAGGAATAAAGGCTGAGTGGTAGCACCAGGATTCAAACATGTGAGAGAGTGGTCAAACACATATCCCTCAAGTGGATTAATTCATTTAATAAGCCAACAGACTAATACGATCTGTATGGGTTCTTCAACATACCTATCATTACACACATCACTGTGGAGACTTGAATATGACTGTAATCACACATTAGCACTGTTGGGACTTAAACATCACTATAATCGCACAATATCTCTGTGAGGACTTGTACACAACTATAATCACGCACTATAACTGTGTGCTATCCCTGTGCATCTCATTAATCACACGCTATCTCTGTGGGGACCTGGGCATGTCTATAATCACACACTATCTCTGTGAGGACCTGGGCATGTCTTTAATCATACTCTATCTGTGTGGGGACCTGGGCATGTCTGTAATCACACACATTCTCTTTGTCAACAGTGGTAATACTATAGTCACACACCATCTCTGTGGGGACCTGGACATCTCTATAATCACACACTATCTCTGTGGGGACCTGGACATGTTTATAATCACACACTATCTCTGTGGTGACCTGGGCATGTCTATAATCACACACTATCTCTGTGGGGACCTGGACATCTCTAGAATCATACACTATCTCTGTGGGGACCTCGGAATGTCTATAATCACACACTATCTCTGTGGGGACCTGGACATCTCTATAATCACACACTATCTCTGTGGGGACCTGGGCATGTCTATAATCACACACTATCTCTGTGGGGACCTGGGCATGTCTATAATCACACACATTCTCTTTGGCAACCGAGGTAATATTATAGTCACACACCATCTCTGTGGGGACTTGAACATTCCTGTAATTACACACAAGCTCTGTTTTGGCTTGAGCATCATCAGCTTCGCATTCTCTGTATGGGGCTTTGTGAATACTGATAAGTAGTAAAGTTAGACTTTTGGTCTAAGTTTACATTGTTGAAACTGAAAAGTAGAAAAGTTAGATTTTTTGTCTAAGTTTACCATTGTGAATCGGGCCCTATTTTAATGAGGACTTAAACACAATCATCTTCATGCACTATATCTGTGGGACTTAAACATCGCTATAATAACACACTATCTTTGTGGGGGCTTGAAAGAAAACGATAATAAAATACTATCTTTGTGGGGACTTGAACATCACTATAAAAACATATCATCTCTGTGGGGACTTAGGCATTCCTGTAATTAAACGCAAGCTCTGTTTTGACTTGAAGCACCAGGGGTGCCATGAGGCACAGGGTTAAGACTGATTTGCACATAGCTGGGTCTGAACTGGGGTGGATAAGTGAGCTAAAGAACAATGATGGATTCAACCCAGATCTGTGACTGGGGGTGAGTGGCTGAAAAGTTTCAACACTCCATCCATAATCTCCTTGTGTGTGCTTTGTTCGCCCTAAGTTGGCAGGGTATGCCCAGACGTGGGTCCCTTGCTCACTTTGCCACTGGATTCAAGCTAGCCTGGCTGATGAGGGGTGTTACCTGAAACCTGTCCCAGGATGCTTGTTTCCGGTCCAGGCAAGACCTGGATTGGCAGTTCGGGCTGGACTGTTCCCATGAGGCACAGGGTCAAGACTGATTTGCATATAGCTGGGTCTGAACTGGGGTGGCGAAGTGAGCTAAAGAACAATGATGGATTCAACCCAGATCTGTGACTGGGGTGAGTGACTGAAACGTTTCAGCACTCCGTCCATCATTTCCTTGTGTTTGCTTCGACTTGAACATCATCAGCTTCACATTCTCTGTATGGGGCTTTGTGAATATTGAAAAGTAGTAAAGTTAGACTTGGTCTAAATTAACCTTTGTGAATACTGAAAAAAGTAGTAAAGTTAGACTTTCTGTCTAAGTTTACCTTTGTGAATCGGGCCCTATTTTAATGAGGACTTAAACACAATCACCTTCATGCACTATCTCTGTGGGGACTTAAACATCACTATAATAACACACTATCTTTGTGGGGACTTGAACAACACTGTAATAACACACTATCTTTGTGGGGACTTGAACAACACTGTAATAACACACTATCTTTGTGGGGACTTGAACATCTCTATGATAACACACTATCTCTGTGGGGACTTAAACATAGCTATAATAACATACCATCTCTGTGGGGACTTGAGCATTCCTATAATTACACACAACTTCTGTGTGGACTTGAACATCATTAGCTTCACACTCTTTATAATGGGATTTAAGCTTTGAATGTACACACTATTTCTATGGAGACTTAAACACAATGATCTTCACCCACTATCTCTGTGGGGACTTGAACATCTATTTTGGCAAAAATGTAAGCAGCTAATCAAGCTCTGGGTTCCACTTTGACCAAATTCCTTGGTTCCATATGTTAATTTCTTTATGTGTTAGTTCCCTTAGTTTAAGCACTAATAAATAGGTTAAATACAGCTTTAAGTCTCTTTCTTTAAGCATGATATGATATTTTCTGGCACAGTAACATAATCTGTCTTTAATGTATACCCCTAGTATATATGCAGCAATTCATATATGAATAGATTATAATGTTGTTTGTGTATATTGTTGATAAAATAAACATTTAGCCATGTGCCTTGGACTGTATTCAATCACAAATAGTGTTACAGACTAGGTCCCCACAAGGATGGTAGCACGTGTTCAAGTCCCCACAAGGATGGTGCTATGCGCGCGATTAAGTAACAATATATTTGCAAATTTGAAGCAGGATCCTGTATCATGAATTTTTTCTTAACATTTTTCTGTTATTAGTGTGTTGTATAAACATTGGGAAAGGTTAGTCCCCACAAGGCAGGTATTCACACATAGTCCCCACAAGGATAGTAACACGTGTATCTGTGTGTGCGTGCGCGTGTGTGTATGCGTGTGTCTGCAACCTCTCATACCCAAGAAAGGTAATCCACAAGCAGATTATAGTGGTAAATTTGGATAAGCATATATATATTTTTTTAATTTACAGAAATGTTCTCATAGAATTATTTTAATTGTGAACAATTTGTATGGCTTTGTCCACACTTTAAAAAACATCTTGTACCATTTTTATGTAAATCACCAGGACCTGATCCTTTCTATCTTCATCAGAACAGCAATACTTGGATCAGTCAACACAGAACAGCAGAATCTGGTAGCAAAACCAAGAGGTATGGTACTGGAGTTGACCTTGGGGAAACATGTTTTCCAATAGTTCGTGTCCCTCTTCAGTATTAGACTGCAGTTCAATTTTACCACCACAAGGCACCTTTGAACTGAATAGAGGGTCTTTTGCACACAACCAGATACTAGTTAAGTGCATTTTTTACCAACGTCACTACACAAAGGTAATGGAACTCATAATATTTCCACTCATGCATCCTTAAATAATGGCAATTGATGTTGGCTTACCTGAAACCATCTCAATATAAACACTCTCAAAACCAAATTCCTGTTAATTTCTTCCCCCAAACAGTCTCTAGACATTGATGACTGGTTTAAACATTTAACTTCCATCATTTGCATTCCACATGTCATCAATTTCGCGAAATCTCTGGGAATTACACTTGATAACAGCCTGAGCATACAGGATCACATCAGCTCAGCCACCAAAGGGCTAACTTTCAACTGAGCATCCTAAGGAAAATCAAACCCTACCTCCCTGAGGATGACTTCAAATCAGTCATTCAAGCCCTAGTGATTTCCAGACTGGACTATGGAAGTGCAACTCTTTGTGGCCTACCCAGAACTAAGTTGCCCCCCTAAGAGCCTCACGTAACGCAGCTACAAGGCTCATTAAGGGATCTAAACGCAATAACCACATCACACCCGACTTGAAATCTCTAAACTGGCTCCCCTACGAGGCAAGACTCCATCAAAAAATTGCTGGTTTAACACACAAAGCCATTCACTTCAACACCCCAAAATACATTGCACAAAAATTTGAGTTGTCGGTGGCTCTAGAATCTCTAGAAGCGCCTCATTGTTACTGCTGAATCACAGAAATTCAAGAAGAAAAAACCTACAATTGTTCCTTCTCTGGTATATCGCAGAGAATTTGGAATTCCCTACCATCAGAAATCAGAATCAACCCGTCATCTGCATCGTTCAAAAACAAAAATGAAAATGATATTGATGAACAAATTCTTGTGATAGCTCCCATTATCTTGACTCTCTCACACTGATAAGTCCCTCTGGACGCACTGGTAATCTACCTCCTGACACTATACCTACTCTGTTGATTTCTCTAGTGGACTATAAACATTTCTTCACACCACCTGGGTGCAACCTATTTTGGAACTATCGTTGTGATCGAATTTATTGTTTATTATGGCCTGCCCTACCTCTCTCTACCTCACCTTTTTCTTTGTTCATACCGTTTGGATGGGCTCCCGGTAGCTCTCCAGCCCCGTCTACTTCCCACGGCCTCCTGTACTTTTATTGTGATTGTTGTATGGTTTATTATTGATCTGATTTACCGGTTCGCTTACCTGCATATATGAAAAGCACTCTGATACCCCTTTGGGTCTTGTTTGCTCTATATAAAACTCTAAAAATAAAATAAACAATAAATGTTTCATGACTTTGCCTTAGGTTGAAATACCAATCTTAGGTTTCACCAAAGGTGAACGTCCGTATTCTGAAACTGTCTTATTATGACAAGGACTTTGGAAAGTTCTGCCTGCAAAAGTAGATGCAAAGCTTCCAGAAGCACCAGAGCATCCAAGTGGCCACAGTGGCACAAAATATGGAGGTTTAGTACTGGTTGAGGCTTCTAGAGCTACTAGATTTTCTTCACATTGATTACATTATGTTTCAAATGTAAAATCTAAAGTAATAGTACTTGTTAGAAATTGGGTTTCTGGTTGGCAGAGGTATGCACTCTGTCCAAGCAGGAACTACAATCCTAGTCAGGGTACGTCATAAACTCACCCTAAATTAACCTGTGCTCACCACCTGGTAGCTTGGCACAGAGCAGTCAGATTTAACTTAAGAGGCAATGTGTAAAATATTTGTGTAACACTTCAAATTGTTAAACAGTGAAAACACCATACAAAAAGATATCACACCTGGTTAGAAAAATAAAGCTTAATTTAATTAACAAAACAAGACCAAAACAACAAAAATTCAATCAGCAGAATTGGAATTATGAATTTTTAAAGAATGAACTGAAATGTAGTGCTTAAAAGCATAAAGCGCCAACCAAGGCTATCTGGTTGTGCTAGATTGGGACAACGTCAAAAGTTCAGGCCAACCACGATGGAGTGTGGGTTGGATACAGGGACCAGCCTTGCCCCTTGCAAAGTCCCTTGTTTGCGTTGACGTCGAGTGAGATGCGAGGAGAAGAGGAGGCGATGTGCTGTCGTTGAACTTTAGGATGGAGGTGATGCGTCAGCTCAGAGCAGCGCAAAGTCATAGATGTGATGGAGATGGAGGCGATCGAGGCGATGTGCCATGCAGATGGTGATGGGATGCACTCGATCCTCGCAGCAGCGGTGATGTATTGTCGTCGGTGGAGATCGGCCGGTATGGAGCGGCGCACTGGTTTTAATGCTTGAATGTTCGCTGGAGCAGCACTTCATACCCACTTCCAAGGGCAGGGCAAGACTCACAGATGGCAGAGTCCAGGTGCTGTAGCAGGGTGATCTGGAAGACTTTGATGTCCCTAAGACTTCAGAATAGGAGGCAAGCCAGCAAGCCCTTGGAGTCAGTCTGGGCTCAAGTGATGCTGGTCCGGTCCATCTCACCTGACAAGGAGGGTAGCAGGCAGCAGACAGGTCTACACAGCAAGGCAGGAGTCTAGGAAAGCAGCAGTTCATTAGAGTGGCAGTCCAGCAGTGTGGCAGTCCTGCAGCAGCATAGCAGTCCTTCTTCCTAGCAGAGGCTTCACAGGTCTAGAAGAGTACTGAAGTGGTGGTGTCTGAGGTCCAGTACTTATGCCCAGTTGTGCTTTTGAAGTGAGGGAGACTTCAAAGAGATTTCTTTGAAGTCCTTGCCCTTCCTGCCTTGGCTCCAGACTCACTACAGTGGGGTATACAGCCCTTTGTGTTGAGACAGGACACAGCCTATTTAGGTATAAGTGCGTGGCTGTGTCCAGCTCCTCTCTCCCATCCTGCCCTGGATGGCGCATCAGGATGTGGATGGCCCATCAAGTCACACCTAAGCTCCCTTTGTGTGGCTGTCTAGAGGGAAGTCACACACCCCAGACATGTATTCAGAGACAAGCAGCAGGCACCAAATGGCTAAAGCAAGAAAATGCCAACTTTCTAAAAGTGACATTTTCAGAATTGCAATTTAAAATCTGACTTCACCATAAGTTGTGATTTTAAATTGTTATTCCAGAGACACCGAACGTGGGGGGTCCAGTTTCTTCCCAATTGGAAATTGCAATGTAATAAGGTAAATACAATGATATCCTATGGGAGAGATAAACCTTGAAATTGTGAAAAAACTAATTTAAGAGTTTTTCACTACCAAGACATATAAAGTTTAAAAATATATGTCCTGGCTTTTAAATAAACTGAACACTGCCCTGTGGGTACTACAGGGCCTATCTTTGGGGTGACTTATATGTATAAACAGGGAAGGTTTAGGCCTGGCAAGAGGGTTTACTTGCCAGGTCGACATGGCAGTGTGAAACTGCACACAGAGGCTCTGCAGTGGCAGGCTTGAGACATGGTTAAGAGGGTTACTTATGGGTGTGGCACAATCAGTGCTGCAGGTCTGCTAGTAGCATTTAATTTACAGGCCCTGGGCACATGTAGTACACTTTACTATGGACTTATAAGTTAACTAAATATGCAAATTGTGGATAAGCCAATGTTACCATGTTTTAAGCAGAGAGCACATGCACTTTAGCATTAGTTTGCAGTGGTTAAGTGTGGAGAGTCCTTAAAGCTAACAAAACAAATTCAGCAAAAAGGGAGGAGGAAGACAACATGTTTGGGGGTGACCCTGCATAAAGAGCAATTTCCAACAGTACTCAAAAAGTATCATCTTCAGTTATTTTTTTAACTGTGGAAGCTTTTCAAAACTCAAAGCTGGTAAGGTTTAGTGATAATAAAGTAATAGAAAATAGACCCTAGAAGAGAGGTGCTCAGTAGCCAGTTGCATTTTTCTGCTGTGCACGCATGCAAGCCTCAGCAGGAGGAGGAGCATCGCTAGTAGCCGCACCGAGTGATCCATATGCCGTGTCTCTGTGTTTTGGCATCCAGGTGGTGTCTCGGTCTCAGCCCGGGCCCTGGTATTGGGCTCTGGACCGTTCCGGACCACTACTGCAGATTGCTACTATTGGTCGCCATCTCGGCCTTTTCAATCTATGAGCCCTCGTGAATGCAGAATGAGGCGCTGAGCTAGAGAGTAGCAGGAGGAGTGGGTGGAGTGGGTGGACATGTGTGGTGGCTTTGCCTTAGACCTGATTCTAGTCTACTAGCCTGCCGAAGCCAGCCGGCCTCATAATCCCCTGAACATCTGTATCTTTACTGCCTTTGGTGACCTGATTTGATTTGATGCTGATTGACTGAGCCTTTCACCTGGATTCTTCTGAGTTCCAGTATAAAAAGAGGAAATTTGTGAGGGCGTGAGGTGAGCTTGGGGACAAATTTTGCTGCTGGTCATCCAGTGGGGGGGCCTTGCCAGGGGAGAGAGCACAAAAGGTGCAGAGGTGGCCATGCTAGGTTGCCATGCAGCTTGTTCCCCCATGCTTTGCCCTTGTCCCACTCCTTCTTCCCCTCCTTATCTTGGAGCCCCCCATAAAAAAGCCTTGTCTACTACTCTGTCACTGCTGTCCCTTATTATCTAAAGTGATCCTTGTGCATTTTTATCAACCTTCATTGAGGAGGTGGGTCTGTACTTCTGGCACTTGTAATATTGGAGGAGCATTAATATGACGGCAAGGAAATTGAGATTGGGAGCTTGTTAATGAGGAGGACATGCACAAAAACTAAATCCAACCCACTGCGAAATAGAGCCTCTTCTGATATTACAATGAAAGGCAAGAGCCAACTCTTTTCCTTGTGAAATAAAGAGAAAACTACCAGAAATGGACTGGAGGATGGAAGGAACCCCGTCCTCAAGCAAAACGGGGTTATTCCACATGAAAGTTCCTGCGCATTAAGCTTAGCTGTGGTCGTTCTAACATCAACACCTGAGGAGGATGATAAGTTAACAGCTATGAGTTCATCCCCACATGAGAATTCTGCTCACTCACCTAAGCATGCCTCTTCTATATGCCTGCTCTCCAATTTGCCAATCACAGATCCCTGTGCACAGGGTAAGTTATCTACTTTACCCCATGAGGGTTCCCATCAAAAAGAAGAATCAGGCATGCTGATGAAGACTTTACGCTCCCACACATAGATCTAGAGCTATGCAAGAAGTATGTCACTAGATAAAGACCGCAAATTACAGCCCCCAGACTCACCGCCTATGTCATTATCTAACTGTCTGCAACTTTTTAGCATTACACCTTCAAACCACTCCTCCCTATTGTCTCAATTATCAGCAATGCCAGACTTGGAGGCAACGGACAACTAGCTGTGTCACCTTTCGGACCAGGAGGCCAAGATCTATTCCTCACTATACTGCTTAGAGATACTCATATTGTCCATTTTAACTTTGCTGGAAAAACCTGTGGTGGGGACGGACTCCATCTATGACACAGTGACGGCAATATTAAAGGTATTAATCAATGGAAAGAAAGACAAGGAAGAGGTTGTTCAAAATGGTCAAACTGACTCTAATCATATTGCTCCATTAGAGGAGATTCCAGTGGCAATTACAACGACGGACGATAAAAAAGTTCATATGCGAATCGATCCTGGCTCTCAAATAGAAAAGCTGCAATGTAAAGCCTCTCCTGAAGAACCCCTCAGTGTTGAAAGTCCAACTAGTTCAACAAGACACACCTTGAGTACTGACATGGCTCACCCTGAAGTTAGGAGATCTTCTGAGAAAATTCTGCACACAGAACAGGAAGTGTTCCTTATCTTGAAATCACTCTCCAGTCAAGATCCTATTATGGATGTTCCCAGCCTCTCCCAACCTAAACCTAAAGGTGAGAAAAGAAAATGGAGAGGAATGAAAAGGCCTATTCGTCGAATCAAAAAAAGGGACGTAGAAAACTGCATTTCAGAGAGGGGTTGGACACATCACAAAGGTCAGAAGGGCTGTTACAAAGCCCCCAAGTAGTTTTCCAGTGTGGGCACACTAAATGCAAAAACAAGCCTGTTGAGCGAGAGGAATTCAGAGGAAATAAGGGCAGTGACTGCAGGTCAGACATTGGCTATCTTATCTTCTCTGACTCTAATGGCTACGCCATTTGTGATCTTAAATAGGAAGGAGGACTCCCTGCCTCTGTTTAATCCAGAAGACAAACACCTCCCGTGGTGTAATGTTAATGTTTGTACATTGGATTTTATTCCACTTTTTGACTCTGATTTAATTTTGAACGGTCCTTCCTACATGCCATGCTTATTTTACAGATATTAAGCTTTTGAATTTAATCCAAAGTTCTGATATTCACTTGGTTTCCTTACTACGCACGGGGTTAGGAGCAATCAAGGGTAACTTTTACTAAATGATTACTGGGAATATGATATTACGAAACTGTGAAAGTTTGTAATGTAGAGGGATTGATATCTTCCCAGTGTTTGGAGAGAGGGGTGACCAGGATGTAGGCCCAGATTCAAGCCTGAGTAGCAAGAGGGGTATGGGGTTGTTCCCCGCCTCCCCCCCCCTATTGGTGATCTGTTGGTAGACCCTCAGGGGTTCAAAGTGCACCTTGGAAAAAATGGTAGACAGGTGTCATTTAAGGAACCTAAAAAAACCTATGATCATTGTGTGACTGATGAGATACAAAGGTGGAATTGGCTCCCTGGTGTTCTAAATAAAGCATGTATGACTAGTCGACCTTTGCTGTCCCGTAAATAGCAATGAGTTAATAGTTATCTCCTGGAACACAGCAGGAATGAAAAACTGCATGGAGAGGTTGCAATTCTTAAGCTTGCTAAAGGCAGATGTTATTTGCCTCCAGGAGACATGGTGTGACGAGGAATTACAGTGCGAATATTAGTTTGTCTTATATGCAAAGCTCGGCCCTCTAGGAGGGGATATGGTAAAGGGGGAGTAGCTTTTCTCTTGTCCAATCAGGTCTCATGGAAGTATGTCTGTCATAGAGATCCCTCCAATTTGTATATGGCAGTAACTTTGTTCCATCCTGGTGTGGAGCTTGGAGCACCATCCCTTTTATTAATAAATGCCTACATTCCACCTGAGGGATCATATGATGCATTACTGAGCAAGGTTTTTTCCTTTATTAAAATGTCTCTGAATAAGGAACAGGTCCCTCACATAATATTGGTAGGGAATCTAAATGGCAAAATATTGAATCATGCTCTGATCCAACTACATGATGTTGAAAAAGAGGACGCCTTACAAATTCTCCCTACTGCTTTCCCCACTATGAAAAGAACTAATAAAAGAGGGAGGCTTTTATTTGATCATCTGAGAAATAATGACTGTATCATTGCAAATGGGAGTCTATCGTCATATTCCCCCACACAATGTACACATAAGTCCCCAAGGGGAGGATCTATTTTGGATTACGTAGTGGTTGGTGGTTCTTCATTTTGTTTGCAGGGTGACTTAAAGGTAGTGGATACAACTGTTAGTGACCATAGTCTGTTGCCTTTTACTGTTGGGTTAGGTATGCCTCCCATTTATTCTTGGAAGTTTTATGGGACTGTGTCTAAATTCGAAAAGAAAACTGGGAGAACCCACTGGGATAGTAGGACGATCACAGGATTAAATAGTATACTAGAAAATACATTATTAAATATGGATACCTGGATGGGCAATCAATTGAATAGCTTTAGTGTGTTTATGAAGCAGATCATAGTAAGCGTTAATCGAAAAATTCCTAAGGGTTATATTAAGACTATCCCTCTTCTGATCCTGTTGCTAAACTGATAAATAAATTCCCTAGTGAGGGAGCAATATGTGCAGTATTCACTTGAGAGCAACTCTAGAGTGTCTCTATTAAAGACTCGAAGGAGCCGGCTAAAGGCCCGCCTAAGAAAAGAGGCGTGTGACCGGCTTTGGGTTGATCTAAGAGAGGACACTGTTAAGGGTCAGATGCTGTCTTTTTGGGCTTTAGTGGCAGAGGGTTGTAGGTCAAGCGTTAGATCTGTTCCCTCGGCCATTGAGGAAGCTAGTTGGATTGATTTCATCTCCAACCTTTACACAGCGAATGGAGAGGCAGATGATCTCCTCAAGCCAGAAGTGGATACATATACCCATAACGCTTCCCTCAGAAAAAGAAATTGTCTTGGCGATTCAAGGACTGCATGCCTCCGCCACAATGGTCCCAGATAAAGTCCCAGTTTCTGTTATAAAACAGGAGGCAACCATAAGGAGCAAAATATTGCACCCAGTTTTTAATAACTGTTATTAGAATAGGAGAGTTTCCCCCCTTGGACCGGGAGCAGTATAGTTTCATTATATAAGAAGGTAGATCGTAAATTGTCAGGGAATTATCAACAGATTGCCCTCCTAGATGCAGTTGGCAAGGATTTTACTAAATGTCTATTATCCCAGGTAAGTGAGAGGGTGGAAGATAAAAGTATTCCGCTCAAGCAAACAGGGTTCAGGAGAAATCATGAAACCATTGATAATATTTCTGCCCTCCAGCTGATCAATGAGAAATTTGTAATGGTCAGAGGGATGGTTTATGCAGCATTTATAGACTTCTCTACAGCATTTGACAATGTAGATCGACTCTTGCTGTGGAGAAAGCTCTTAAGCCTGGATATGCTGAGTACCCTGCTACATCTTGTAGTTGCACTCCACTCCTCCACATGGTGCAGGGTATTGCTAGGCGGAGATCTGGGCATTTCCAGGGAAATAGCAACCCACAACAGTTTAAAACAAGGATGCCTTTAGCCCTGTTGCTTTTTTCCCTATCTATATCTGACCTCCCTGACCACTCAATTCAGAGTAAGGGTATTGCCCCATCAATCGGTGAAAAAGCCATAGATTGCCTTCTATATGCAGTCGACGTAATAATCCTGACCCTTACTCCTAAAGGGCTAAATAGTCGTCTGGAGGCGGCTGCAACAATTTGCTGCCACCCATTACCTGAAGATCAATATCTCTAAATGCAAAATAATGTGTTTTCACAGTAAAAAGAAACCCAAACATACAAATTGTTCTTGGCTTCTGGGCTCCCAAAAGTTGGAAATAGAAGAATCTTATACCTTTTTGGGGAAGATAATTTGTCGTAACTTCAGTGATAAGGCCCACATTGAAAACAATATGAGTTAAGCACAGACCCAGAACAAAGGTTTGGGTTCCCTCTATAGGGCAACTGGCAGAAGACACTACTCTTATCTCTTCGAGGTTTGTCGAGCAAAGATCCCTGCCTCATTGCTCTATGGATTGGAGTCGATTTGAGTCGATAGGAGTGGCTATATTGGGCTTCTTAAATATAATGGAAGGGCAAGTGCTAAGAAACATAATTTCTGTTAATTCCGCAACCTCAGTGGCTATTTTAAGGTCAGAAATAGGCCTAATAAGGTCTTTTGTACAGGGGCTGGCGGGGGTGGTCTGTTGGATCACCTGCTTAGAGAGGAGTGAAGAAGACACATTAAGATCTCTTATGAGAAAAGAAGTTCTGATAGACAAACAAGAAATATATTCAGTCTATAGGACCTTCGTCTATGCTGTTGGACAGCTTCAATTAGATCCTAATGTGATCCGTGCATTGTCAGTGTCACAGTTAAAGGCTAGCTTAAACCTGGCCACATGGGCATTAAGCTTTAACCTGGGTAGGGAGGCATGCCTTAAAAAATGGGTTTCTAAAACATAATAGAATCTATTTCATTAAATAAGGCCCAACCCTTCATAAATTGGAATTTTTCGCATGGGCTGAGACATCTTTTGGGTTTTACTTAGACTGGGCATGATCCCTCTAAATTCCCTCATGGCTAAATGGCATGGAACCTCTTCAAAATGTAACTTATACTGAAATGGGATTCAAAATTTAAAGCATGTCTTGTTACATCATCGAAAATGTCTGAGGCCTATCTGCCTACCTTTATCCATATGATCTACTTCGGAAGCACTACAGTCACTTTATGATCCTCCTAAGTAAATGTTCTGCTATAGAATTAAAAAAAATGTAAATGCTTTTTAAACTTGTTTTGGTTTTATTGGGCAGGTAGTGAGCGCGATTTACATTCTATCCTATTGTAATGAATATTTAGGAATTGTATTGGATTGTGTTTGGCTAGGTGAAACATTGTATGTGTTTCTATGTGGGCCTCTTCGGAGTTCTGTATCATATTATAATGAAAAATGAACTTGCTGTGCAATGTTACAACTCTGTTCCCAGATGCAGGATGTCTCAGAGCAGGGAAACGAGCTGACATTGTATACCAATTGCTATCGTGTTCCATTGCCACTCAGGTGACTTTGGTGAAAAATAATTCCCAGAACTCTAATGTTGCAACCATGTTGGGGGGACACCTGAAAATGGGTAGAGCTAAATTATACTGGCCTATTGAGCTTCTAATTAAACGTCACCTACCACTGTCATTTGTCTCACCTCCCCTGGCAAACTCCTGGAGACATTTGCGACAACATGAGTGCAAGAATATGTGGAGCAAAGAATCACTTACACATCTTTGATTATAGGGCCAGAGGAGAATAGAAAACTGGCCATCACAAAGGAAAACATTCTTATCACCATAGATGAAGGCAAACAAGGCGCTGTCTATGACTACTGAAAAATCAGTGAAAGGGCTGCCTGTTTCGCTCAGGTTTTAGAATGGATACAATCTTTCCTCCGCAATCAAATCCACCACATGTACCTTGAGTCACAGAAATAGTCATATTGAATTGTGCTGTGCAGGACATTATACCTTGGGTGCCTTTGCTTCAACATGTACACTCTTCCATTGGCCTCTAGTGAGTGCTCTGTCAGGATGAAATTCAAACGTACATCCACAGCACACAATTCACATGTGACTGGCTTGTAAATCAGTGACTCGGACAAATATTACTGCATGCCAAGCCACACCTACTAGTGGACAAAAGAAAACATTGTAATGCTGAGCAGAGAAAAGCAATCATTACACTAGCAGGGAGAGTACGACATTCTTCTCATGGTCTTTTTACTAACCTGTGGACAACCAGTGCCACGTCAAAGAAAGCTCTCATTTTCACATACGCATATTGTTCACATGATCAACAATATCATACTACAACCTTGGGAATTATAATGTTTACCATTTTATTTTGAAACAGTCTCATTACAGCTACTTAAGAGTTAGAGGCATATTCATCAATATTTCACACAGAAAGACACCTTGCTGCGCCGAAGTGCGTTAAAGCAAAAGGAAAGAAATGTGCCATATTTAACATTGTACGGCACATTCCTGTCCTTTCCTAGCACTGGTGCAGTTTTGGATGCCTAGCGCTTATGCAGGCATCCTTGCATCATTTTGCAAGGGTGTCTGCAGTGAAGGCAGGATTATTTTTGTGCAGGAAGGTGTACCTTCCTGCACAAAAACAATCCTGAGAGGCATTTTCCTCCTTCTACATGTGCTGCAGAATGCAGAATGCAGCACACCTAGAAAGAGCAAAAAATGAGGAGAAATAAAGATATTTCTCTTTATGTCTCAACTAGGGATGCATTTTGACGCATTCTCAGGTCTACCACTAATGGTAAATGCGTCAAACTCGATGGGTGGAGGCATGGGATCACCCACTCTGCACCATGGAGGTCCTCCCTGCCGCAGAGGAACATAAGGCAGTGATTTGGGCTGCCTTGTGTTGCTCTAGGTTTATCAAGCCATGCAGAGACTCGCAAGGTGGCCTTGCATGGCTTGAAAAATCTCACTTAGGTTTTGCGTCACCCTTGCAAGGCACAAGGGTGACACAAAACCTTCCTAACTATGCACCTTAATGTTTCGTCAGTTATGTTATTTTGTTCTTCTTTTCTTCTGTTCCCCTCCTTTTTCCCTTCCTTTCCTCCCCCCCACCTATCTGTAATGGTATTGTCATAGAACGTGGGGATCTCTAAATTCTGTTGTTGCCATTTACGTCATTCTGCTATGCCGATTTCTAGCCAAGGCCCATTCAATATAGTTATCTGCTTTACATGCCTGTTTTAACGTCATTTCTAACAGGAATATTCTGTCAATCATTCAAGCTGACTAAGGACTGGGGTGACGATAGACCCGTGGCAGCAACACAAAACTCATAAAGAGATCAGTAAACAGATTTAAAAGGTTACATTCATGTCTGCCAGCCTGTGAATTAACCATTAAAAATCCGTCTGAAACACACCCTGATCATTTCTAAATCTCTCTGCAATAAAGTCTACTAAAAACACGGAGCTGACTACTTGTATTATCTTGGCTTCCTATTCAACCAGTATCAAGAACCCATTCTCATCAAACCTTCACTGCAAGCTCTGTCTTCAGGAAAAAATAACCACAAGAGAAAATCCTCTGGCGACCATGTCCCTAGACTGTGCAGCACTTTGAACCCTCCTCTGAAACTGGATGGTAAATCGTGTCATAACAATCTTAGGTCAAATATCATGTTTTTAAAAAACCGAACTCTCCCATAAGCAGAAATGTAGTGTAGCTTCCAACATTGCAAGATAAGCACCTAGAAAAATGTAGTGTGTCTCATTGGCATGAGAAGTTGAGTGACTTTGCACTTGCTGAAGTTGAATCAACACAATATGAAAGATGTGATCACTGATGTTTCAGGAGGAGGATGGAGAGGCGCCATTTTGTCACACAAAGGTTCCTGTGGGAGGCTGCTCATCCTCCTGCAGTGCAGCCTAGCTTAGCTGAAGGTGGGCGAGCTTATATCTTTTTACCCATATCTATAGGACAGTAACGGCTGTTAATTGCCCTCCTTTGTTAGGTGCCCTAACCTGTGGATTGGGCACATACTTATAGGGAGGCTAATTAGCAGGTAGAATTGCGTGCAGGTGCCTGCAGTAACTTTAAATATATGCTGCATTTTATCATTTGCAACATATTTTAACTTTTGTCACATACTTACATTTTTCATGGTGGCAAGCTTCATCGGGTTTCCTTATCACACCACTAACATATGGGTTAGTGGTGTGGGCTACAACTCTCACACAATTCGAGATGAGTTCTTGCATGGTTCCTATTGGGATATTCCAATGTGAGCTGTGTGGTATAGGTGATGGTAAGCAGAGTATCATGAAAAAAGTCTGAATAAGTGAAACTTTAATCGCTGTCCCCGGTGGGCACAATTAAAAGAGGAGAGCCAGGGGATACGACTTCTGTGATAATGAGGTCAACATATTTCTGCCCTTTTGTGCACAGTGATAAGGTTTTCAAATACATATCCTGATGAATGCTGAACACCTCGTTCTAGGGTCATTAGGAATGGCAGAATACGTTGACCCCATTATCACAGAAGTCGTATCCCCTGCTTCCAATTGGTCTGTCTTTTCTTTTTTATTAAAAAAAATGTGATGGCAGTGTGTTTGGACTGGCACTTGGCTGGGGGTGTGCATGGACTGATGCTTGGCTGTCGGTGTGCGTGGACTGGCACTTGGCTGGTGGTGTGCGTGGACTGGCACTTGGCTTGGGGTGTACATGGCCTGGTGCTTGGCTGTCGGTGGGCATAGACTGGCGCATGGCTGGTGGTGTGCGTGGACTGGCACTAGCCTGGTGGTGTGCTTGTCCTGACGCTTGTTTGGCGGTGTGCTTGGGCTGACTCTTGGCTGGTGATGTGTTTGATCTGGCATTTGGCTGGAGGTGTGTGTGCAAAGATTTGCTGCTAGTCACTGCACACACATCAGCAGCCAAACACCAGTCCACACCCTATGTCAGCTGCCAGGCGGTGTGATTGCTGGATTAGCTCTGTGGGCGCATAAAAGTGATTGGCCCTTGAATGGCACTGTTTGTTGATATAAGTGTCCGCCCGCGGCTGGCGATGTGAATGGTTTTGTGTGTGTCACGTACGAAAGGTGGGTGAATAGCCTGTAAAGTGCTTGGTGCCTTGTCATGGCTTTACAGCTCGCAAGTTGTGAGTCATTGCTTCAGTTGTTTGCACTTTCAATTATTAACAGTGTGTTTCATTTTCGCGAATTCTCTTGTTAAAAAAATGTACATTTTGAACCTTTCACTCGCCCTCGTGCCAAATCCAACCAGTATGTGTGTGTACTTGAGGAGTAGATGATTGTGCAGTAATATTTTTTTCTATCTTTCTCTGCCAGTGTGTACATTGTCTCCAGGGAAAATCTACCTACACTAGATATTTTCATAAACTGGACACCAGGGGGACTCCAGGGTGTCTCTCATGGATCCCTCAAATTAATGGAATCTGCTGGGATTCTCAAACTTACTGCCACCCAGAATTCCCACATATCTCCAGATAAAAATAGTAGCTCATGTGTGGGTAGGCCTAGTGCCCGCAAAAGTGCGGGTCCAAGATGCAATGAGGTAACGCCAACAAAAGGGGTAGCTGTGATTTTTGGGTTGGGTTTGGAGGCTACCTAGGAAAAATCAAATCTAGCCAGTTCAGAAAACCAGGCACCCAGGGGAGTACAGCCTAGTGTGCCTCTTGTGAATCCCATAACGTTTTCTTAACCCACAATGCCCTGCAACCTTAAACTTTTATTAAAATTGCAAATTTTCCTTGCATTTCCATGCGGTATCTTGCCAGAATTAGAAGCAATCCACTAAATTCCTACCACCCAGTGTTTCCCCACTTATTCCAATAAAAATGCAGCCCCACTTGTGTGGCTGGGCCTAGTGTCTGTGACAAGATTGGATCACACTAACCTCAATGGGAGTCGTCGCAAAGGGACACTCATTGACCTAGATTTGATCTGTTCTGTCGCGGGCACTAGGACTACCCACACAAGTGAGGTACCACAAAAATGAGGAAAATGTATGTTTTTAGTCAAAGTTTGAGGTTTTCAAGGGATTCTGGGTAATACAGCCTGGTGAGAGCCATGCAAGACACCACATCCTGGATTTCCCTAGATGTCTAGTTTTGAAAAATATACAGTTTTGCTAGATTTCCCTAGGTGCCGGCTAAGCTAGGGCCCAACATCCACAGCTAGGCACAATGCACAAAAAGGGTCAGTTCTCAGTGGAAAAATGTGATGTGTCCATGTTGTATTTTGAAGTATTTTCTGCCATGGGCACGAGGCATACCCACACAAGTGAGGTACCATTTTTATTGGGAGACTTGGGGGAATGGTGGGTGGAAGGAAGTTTGTGGCTCCAGAAATGTGAGGAAAAATTTGTTTTTTTAGTCAAAGTTTGAAGTTTGCAAGGAATTCCGGGTAACACAGCCTGGTGAGAGCCACACACTTCACCCCATCCTGGATTCCCCTAGGTATCTAGTTTTAAAAAATTACAGGTTTGCTAGGTTTCTGTGGTAACTGGGTTACGGTAGCTGGCCAAAAGTGCGGCTGAATGAGCATGGAACACCATGATGTCAGCTGGGATGACATGCCTAGCTGATGAAATGTGTTATGGTTTGAGGGTTGGTGAGTTACACCAGAGGCTCTGGCTGAAGGATGGATGGGATTTCCTCTGTAATAAAGTATACTGGTTTTTGGCAACAACACAACATTCCTGTGTAATTCTTTGAGCTGAGCTCTTCAATTGCCACACTGTAGTAGTCGGCAGGATCAGAGGAGATCCTAACACCCACAGGACCTGGCGATGATCTCCCTCATCTTCACTTCGTAAAGACTCAGAGTTTCTGATCAGGATACTGGGTGAGATCTACCCTTTGGGTGTACTTTATCTGCTTTGCAGGAGTTTCCTGTGTTTTTAATCACTTCCCTGGTGGTTGAAGTGAATTTCATCTATATTTGGACCGGGACGTGGGGTGTCAACTTTTCCTCCTGTTTCCCCTCTGATTTGGAAGTTGACCTAGTACTTTTATTAAGCCTTTTTAGCCTCCTAGGTGACGTGTTTGTCACAGTGATTCTCCGCTAGCCTAACGAGCTCCCTTGGAATGTGGCTGGCTCAAACGGCACTGTGAGCATCTGAGACATGGGTTCTGCACAGCTATAGGAATGTGGCATCAAACTCTGCCAAGGTGGCCTTATTGTTCCTGGTTCAGCCGCATCCCGCAGCTACAGGAACGTGGCAATCAATCAATCAATCAGGGAATTGTAAGCACGCTACTCACCCGTGAGGGTCTCAAGGCACTGAGGAGGGGGGATCCGCAGATCTGTTTAGCCGAAGAGCCAGGTCTTGAGGGTCTTCCTGAAGGTGTTCAGGGAGGGGGCGCATCTGATGTCTGCCAGTAGCTCATTCCAGGTCTTGGCTGCAATGTGAGAGAAGGATCTCCCGCCTGCTCTGGCTCTGTGGATGCGCGGGGTTTCGGCCAGTGCGAGGTTGGAAGATCAGAGGTTTCTTTTGGGTACGTGGAAGTTGATTCTGTCATTGAGGTATTTGGGTCCGTTGTTGTGTAGGCTTTTGTAGGCGTGAGTGAGGATTTTGAAAGTGACTCTTTTTCTCCACGGGGAGCCAGTGAAGACTTCGTGAGGTGTTGGCTGATGTGTTACGTGTCGGGGATGCCGAGGGCGAGTCTGACAGCGGTGTTCTGTATTGTTTGGAGTTTGCGGAGTAGGGACTTGTTGATGCCGGCGTAGAGTGCGTTTCCATAGTCCAGTCTGTTGGTGATGAGTGCGTGGGTGACTGTCTTCCTTGACTCAGGGGGATCCACTTGAAGGTCTTGCGGAGGATGCAGAGGGTGTTGAAGCAGCTGGAGGTGGCTGGCGTTGACCTGTCGGTTCATGGTGAGTGATGAGTCGAGTACGATGCTGAGGTTCTTGGCGTGGTCTGAGGGGTAGGTGGGCTTCCAGGGCGGTCGGCCACCAGATGCTGTCCCATGCAGAAGGGTGGTACCGAGGACGAGGACTTCTGTCTTCTTGGCATTGAGCTTCAGGCAGCTGTTGGTCATCCAGACTGCGACGTCTTGCATTCCTTTCTGGAAGTTGAGTTTGGCAGTGGTGGGGTCTTTGGTGTGGGAGAAGATGAGCTGGGTGTAGTCGGCGTAGGATAGGATGTTGAGGCCGTGTTGTCGGACCCGATGGCTGCAGAGGGGCCATGTAGATGTTGAAGGGTGGGGCTCGGTGATGAACCCTGTGGGACTCCGCAGGTGATTTTCATGGGGTCGGAGAGGAAGGGTGGGAGTCTGATCCTTTGGCTTCTTCCGGTGAGGAATGATCAAATCCAGTCCAGGGCTGTTCCTTGTATGCCTGCGTCGTGTAGTCTGGCGACTAGTGTGCGGTGGGAGACTGTGTTGAAGGCCGCTGATAGGTCGAGTAGGATGAGGGCTGCGGAGTGGCCTTGGTCCAGGAGGGTGCGGATGTCGTCTGTGGCAGCGAGTAGGGCGGTCTCTGTGCTGTGGTTGCTTCGGAATCCGGATTGGGACGGGTCGAGGACGGCGTTTTCTTCAATTAATCATGTCAGTTTCCTGATGACTGTTTTCTTTGCAACTTTGGCTGCGAAGGGGAGGAGCGAGATGGGCCGATAGTTCTTGAGGTCGGTGGGGTCAGCTGTGGGCTTCTTGAGCAGGGGTCTGACTTCTGCACACTTCCAGTCGTCTGGGAAGGTGCCTGTTTTGAAGGTGGTGTTGATGGTGCATTGTAGTTCGGGTGCGATGGCGGCCGCAGCTCTGTGGTAGATGTGAAGGGGGCAGGGGTCGGTGGGGGCCCCCGAGTGGATGCTTTTCATGGTCGAGGCGGTGTCTTCGGCCGTGATCGATGTCCAGTTGGAGATGGTGGGCTGGCTGTGTGTTTCTGGGGGGCGGGGGCCATCTGTGGCGCCTGGTGGATGGTCAATGAAGTTGTCATAGAGGTTTTTGATCTTGAGGTGGAAATAGGTTCCAAGCTTGCGCAGAGGTCTTGGGATGGTGTGATGTCTGTGGCTTCGCTGCGTGGGTTGGTGAATTCCTGAATGACACTGAAAAGTTCTAGAGAGTTGGTGGAGTTGGCCAGGATTTTGTTGTGGATGAAGTTCCTCTTGGTGGCTCTGATCTGCTTATGGTAGTCCGTCAAGGCGTCCTTGTAGGTGGTGTGGTTTTCGGTTGTCTTGGTTTTTCTCCAGGCATCTACAGGTGTGTCTGGCTTCCTGGAGAGCGGTGGTGAACCAGGCGGCTTTCCTAGGGCATTGTCTGTCGGGGTTGCGTAGCGAGGCGAGACTCGTCTGCGCAGTTGAAGATCCAGGTGTGGAGTTCTCTGGCTGCGTTGTTTGCGTCGGGTGCCCAGGTGTGGTTGTCTCGGGTGAGGTGGAGTTAAGTTGCTCGTCGGTAACCTTGCTCCAGTTCCTTCGAGGTGGGCGTGGGGCTGGTTTGGGTGCCTTGGGTTTGTTGATGGGGAAGTGTACGCAGTGGTGGTCGGTCCTTGGCTGCTGCGTTGTGTGGCTGAATTGGGCGCTGTTTCCTGCCGCGAAGATGGGGTCGAGGGTGTGTCCTGCTCTGTGGGTCGGTGTGTTGACGAGTTGTTTAAGTCCGATGCTGGCGAGGTTGTCACGAAGAGATAGTGGAGTTGGGGTCGCTGGGGTTGTCGAGGTGGAAGTTCAGGTCTCCAATGAGTATGTAGTTTGCTGAGGCGATGGCGTGAGGGTGCGATGAAGTCGGTGATGGTGGTGGCGAAGGGTGTTCGGGGGCCGGGGGTCTGTAGATGAGGGTTCCTCGGAGAGTGGCGTAGGGGCTGGTCTGGATCTGGAAGTGCAGGTGTTCGGCGGAGGGAAGGTTTCGCTGGAGGTGGTGAGGCAGAGGGTGCTCTTGTGGGCGATGGCGGGGCCCCCTCCTGGGTGGTTGGGGCGGTCTTTCCTCTGGATCTTGTATCCATCTGGGATGGCGGTGCTGATGTCGGGGCGGAGGATGCGTTGGTCCAGGTCTCTGTGAAGAAGGCGATGTCAGGCGAGAGAGAGTCGAGTAGGTTCCAGATTTCCATGGCGTGTTTGTGTACCGAGCGTACGTTGGCAGCGCGCTTGTTCAAGACAGCCTTACCATTTCTGATTCGGCAGCATCCTGCTTGGAGCCATTGTCACTCCTTTGCTGTGTTTCCTCGGGAATCTTAATACTGTGTATTTCGGTGTGCCCTTTCAGTGACACGCACACTAGCACACTGACCCGGGAGGGGTATGTTGCAAAAGAGGAGCTCAGATTTGATCTCACAGTGATCAAGTGTGTATGTTCTTTCAGTGGCACGCACACTAAAGCCCTAACCTGCAGCAAAAGGGGAAAAGTTCCTTTCCTGCACGTCTTCTTTGACACGCTCACTTTAGTTGTGTGCTGAAAAAGAGGAGTTCTGATTTAATCCCACAGCAGCATGTCTTTTTAGTGGCGCGCACACTAGAGAAATATTCTGCAGCACTAAGGGGAAAAGTTTCATTCCTGCAAGTCTTCTGTGATACACTCACTTTAGTTCTTGTGTACTGATTCAGGGGCATAGTAGTGTTTTTTTCTGTGGAGTACAATGATCCACACACTTACACTTCTTGCAACGTTGGTCAGAAAAGGAGCATTGCAGGTTTATTTTGCAGTGCTCTTGTATGTTTCAGTGATCCGCACACTTCTATCTTGTACTTGTCCTTTGCTGTGTCTCTTGCTGGTTGTCCTGCAGTGATATTCACACTCTTATCAGACAGTGCTTCCATCTAGAGTCTCTTGCAGGCTGTCCTGTAGTGATACGCACACTTCATTTCATTGCGGTTCTGGTGGAAGTCAGGTGTTTCAAAGTATCATGCAAAGGATCATGCAAAGTATTTCTGCACCTCCTTTGGCAAAAGTGGCAAAAGGTTTTTGAGAGATACGCAAAGGTGTGTGGTACATCTTTGGGTGCTGAGAGAAAAGCATCTCTCCTGTTACACTGTTTGGGCTCAGAGCAGCAGGAAATCTTTGACCATCTTCCGCTGCCTTCACAATCTGTTTTAGAGGATTTAAATGAGTACAAATTGTGCATTTAGAAAGTTGATGATCACTTCCTGTCAAAGGTCAGCACAATTTTGAGACGCTACCATTTTGCAGGAAGGTTTTAGACGGAAGGAGAATCAGTAGAAGGGTATGTTACTGTATGGCAAAGACTTGCTGTATCTTGCAAATTTGAGGGCATGGGAGATGAACGCATTTGTGACCAGTTTATGGAGGGCTGTGGAATTGAAAGGGTGAGAGATGAACTGTGGCTGAAAGATGAGCCCACTCTGGACGATGTGTTGATTGCTGCTAATTGTGTGGAGCATTCTATGGGAGTGTATTGGTATAATTAAGAAAGAAAAGGAGAAGGAGCCGGGTTGAAGTGTGGTTAAGGAGAAGGTTAAGAACAGTTTTGCGAACCCTGAAGAGGGGAGGCGGTAAGGTAAATTTACTGTGCAAAGGTGTTACCGTTGTGACAAAACTGATCATCTTGCCAATGATAAGAGGCACCCAGCATTGAAAGCTACTTATGTTAAGTGCAAGAAAAAAGGACATTTCACAGCAGTGTGCAAAATGAAAGTTTCAAAGCCAAAGGTCAAAGAGGTGTGGACGGATAGTGATCAAGAAGATGATGACTATGATTTTGTGTGTGGGAAAATTGTCCTTCAAGTTCGCTGTGAAGGAAAAGTCAGAGCCAGCCCTGGTGATACACTCTCTGTGGAGGGTGAATCTACTGATGTATTGTTTGACTCAGGAGCAAAAATATCCATAATTTCCAATCATTTCTTTCAAACTAAATTGCTGAATAAGGTTACCTTATTCAAATTAGATATCATACCGTGTGCGTATAGAGGGGAGCCCATAAAACTACATTGATATTTCATTGGGGTGATTGAGTATATGCAGCGTCTGACTTCTGGTAAGATTCCTGTATCAAGGAGGGTTGACAGCATCATTAGTTGGACTCATCAGGGTGACTTGGGTATTTTGTTGGATCCTTGCAGCTCCTCACCCTTTTGTTTGAAAGAGAGGGAGGCATCTTGCAGTGTTGACACTATTACCAAAGGTAAATTGTTGGAACTGCTTAAGAGTGATTTTCCAGAAGTCTTCAGAAAGGAGATGAAGTCTTATGAGCATGAGATTCATCTGGTTGCTGAAGCACACCCTGTTTGTTGTAAAGTTAGGAATGTGCCCATAGAAATACGAGAGGAAATGTGGGAAGAGATTGGGAAACTCAAGGATGGGGGAGTTATTGAAGAGGTCAAAGGAACTGAATGTCTTGCACCCGTTGTGGCAGCCAGGAAGGTTAATGGAAGTCTACGCATGTGTGTTGACTTGAGGCATCTAAATTAATGTGTGATTGTGGACAGGTATCCTCTTCCAAATATCACATTGTTGCTGGGAGGGGCTACTGTGTTTAGTACCATAGATCTCACCTCTGCTTACCACCAAATTGAACTTAAAGTGTCCTCCAGGGATTTAATTGCATTTGTGACCCACTTTGGTAAATTTTGGTTTGTCAGACTGCCTTTTGAGTTAGTCTCATTGGCCTCGGTGTTACAGCAGGTGATGGAAAAAGTCTTACAGGCTGCCAGTGGGGTTTGTGTTCATCAGGGCGATATATTTTTATTTTTGGTAAAGATTCTGAAGAACATGAGTCTTGCCTGAGAGAGGTCTTGAGGCAATTGGCAGACTGCAATCTCACCATAAGGCCGGTAAAGTGTAAATTTGGTACCAGGTCTATCAATTATTTGGGCCATGACATTTCTGGTGAGGATGTGTTTCTCAAGGCGGAGCTCGTTGGCACCATTTCACGCATGAGCCGCCCACTTCTTATGAAGAAATTATGACATTTTGGGGGATGACTGAAATTTATGCAAAATTTATTAAGGATTTTGCTGATTTGAGTGCCAACATGAGGAGTCACCTAAGGAAGTGTGTTGATTTCGCCTGGCATATCCTCTGTCATGAAGAAGCACCTCAGCGCAGCTCTGAAACTAAAACGTTTTGACCCAATGAAGAGATCGTGGTCACTACTGTTGCCAGTCTCAAAGGACTGGGGGCTGTGCTGCAACAGGAAGGTGAGGATGGCATGAACAACATTATGTTCATTTCACATGGTTAGAAGGACACGGAGTCCAGGTAAACTGTAATTTAGAGGCAGGCTCTAGCAGTCTACTGGGCTGTGAAGAAACAAAAACATTATTTGTGGGGATCAGTTTGTAGTAAGGACCGATCATAAACCCCTGATTGAAGTTTTCAAAAAGAAGGGTGTAAATTTGATATCAGATCAAATAACAAAGTGGGTTATTGCCTTACAAGAATTTGACTTTGCCATTGATTACTAACAGGTGTAAGAAAAACTGTAGCTGATACCCTTTCCAGACTGGTCCGCATTGGTGATGAAGAACCTGATCTTGATGAAACATTGGATGAGGATGCTGAATTTGTATGTGCAGTCAGTGTCATTACAGAAGAATGGTGGGGTGAGGGTTGATCAAGGACGAGTTCTTAAGGAAGTGATGCAGTTGGTGTGGCAGAAGTGGTGGGACAAAAAACAGGGGGTCTGAAGGTGGTTGAGACTATTGGAGCATAAAAGAGGAATGGTCCACTAGCAGGGATTTGCTCTTCAGGGGAATGAGACTTGTACCAATACGCAGCCATAGGGAGGAATTGATCAATATCACCCATGGGGCACATCAGGGCATGTCTAAGTGTAAAAAGAGAATGCGTGGTTTGTATTGGTGACTGGGCATGGATAAAAATGTGGAAAGAGTGGTGCACAATTGTTCCATGTGTGCGCTGAGTGATAAATCCAAACAAACGAGAGTGCAGCTTATGGTTGTCAGGCTCTGGGAAGAAATTACGTTGGATATTGTGGGTCCCATCCATGGTCAGGGGCGGCAGACATTTCTCTTTGTGGTGCTTGACATGTTTTCAAGGTGGCCTGAGGTTTTTTTCTCAACTTCCATAGAGAGCAAGGATGTAATTAAATTCCTTAAGGAACTTATGGTGAGGGAAGGGTTCCCGCACCTATTGCTTATGGATAATGGGGTGCAGCTCACGTCCAAAGAGATGGAAGAAATTTTTGAATGACAGGGGAATAAGGTACAAAAAAGTGTGCATTGTACCACCCGAAATGAATGGAATGAGTGAGAAGCTGAACAGAGTGCTAAAAAAACTATCTATTTAGCCAAGTCCAACTCGTTGAATTGGAAAGAAGAAATAATCAGAATGATTGAAATGTACAGAACCACTCCACATTGCAACGGGAAAGACTTCCTTCAAACTCTTTCGGGGAAGGCGTCCCAATACTTTAATGAAACCTGCCTGGGTCAATAGTTATGAGTCTGAATTGGGAAAAAGGGTAGATAGTTATACATGTGCCAGCATGAAACAGAAAAGGTGAGACAAGGAAAAAGAAACTTGATATTAGGTGATTCCATGATGCTCAAATGTCCTGGAAAGCGGAGTGCTTGCCCTAAGTTTACTGAACCCATTCAAGTCATCAAGACTTTTAATAATGCAACCAAGACTCAGGACCATTGTATATGGAATCTCAGTAGAGTGGTCTTGTACAAAAGATTGGAGGTCACCAGCGGTGCGGAGAGCAAAGTGATAAGGAGCTCTGGCAGAGCAGTGAAGAACACTCATAGAAAATGAGAGGGACCCTTAAGCATCCAAAGGACTAGGGTTCAATCAGAAAAACACAAAAAATTGTCCTTTGTGAATGACTTAACAACTATTGTTATTTGCCTCTTCACTCACATAAACATCCACACCCACATAAGGTTTACTGTTATGACCAAAAAAACAGTGTGTTGGCTCACCAACCTAAATTACAAATTGAATTTATAAATTTGTAATTTGGGTTGGTGAGTCAACACACTGTTTTTTGGTCATAACAGTAATCACTATGTGGGTGTGGATGTTTATGTGAGTGAAAAGGCAAATAGCTAATAGTTGCTAAGTCATTCCCAAAGACAATTTTTGTGTTTTTCAAACAGTGAAGAAACCAGGTTATTTGAAGGACTATGTTTGATTCCCTGTCATATTGTTTGGTACTCTGCAAATTTAACTATGATGCATCTTATCTGCACTGGTTTTGCCATTAGCACACAGGTACAGGTGCTAAACACTTTTACCTCATATAGCTGAGCGGGTAGCTGTGTGAGTATAGTTTTAAAAAAGGAAAAAAATGTAAGTTCCATTTTCATTTGATGTATAACAGTTACCATTTGTTTTGTTTAGTAAAGAAAGGAGGTGTGTGGTAACTGGGATATGGCAGTCGGGCAACAGTGTGGCTGCATGAGCATGGAACACCATGTCAGCTGGGATGTGATGCCCAGCTGACCAAATATGTTATGGTTTGAAGATTGGTCAGTTACTCCAGAGCCTCTGGCTGAAGTATGGATGAGGCTCCTCTGGAATAAAGTAGCCTGGTTTTTGGCAACAGCTCAGCATTCATGTGTCCTTCTTCGAGCTGAGTTCTTCAATTTTTCACAGTTTCCCTAGAGGCCGACTGAGCTAGGGCCCAAAATCCACAGCTTGGCACATTGCTAGAAAAAGGTCAGTTTTCAGTGAAATAATGTGATGTGTCCACGTTGCGTTTTGGGCCTTTTCTTATCGCGGGCACTATGCCTACCCACACAAGTGTGGTACTATTTTTATCAAGAGACTTAGAAAAACACAAAGGGCCTCAGTTGGAGGTCGGTCGGAAAGCCTCTGACCGCAGATCGGAGGCTTTCCGACCAACATTCATGGTTTAAACTCCGACCACCTGATTACAAAGAAGGAGGTCGGAGTTTAAACAGGCCGGTCAAACAACTGGCTTCTGATGGGCTCAAGCAGCCTGTCGGCCAGTCGTAAAATGCACACAATCCTGAATGGACGGCGTTTCCTTCATCGGGATTATTATGTTGGCTTCTGACAGGCTTTCCATGTCGAGCTTTCCGACTTGAAAAGCTTGTTGGAAAGCAACTTTGGGGGCCCCTAGCAGAGCCTCCTTCTCTCTGCAGCCTTCGGTTGAGGGCCATGGAGGGCACCTATGGTGCCTCCTTGACAATCCCTGCACCGTGTGGCAGGCACCACACGGTGCAGGGATTTACACAAACTCCCATTTCTCTGTAGGAGCTTGTGCTGCAGGCACCTATGGTGCCTCCTTGACAATCCCTGCACCGTGTGGCAGGCACCACACGGTGCAGGGATTTACACAAACTCCCATTTCTATGTGGGAGCTTGTGCTGCAGGCGGTTTTTCTTTCCAACTAATATTCAATAATATTTGTATTTCAAAACCAAGGGCCCGGTTACGATGTTGGGTGGACCGCAACCAAATGACCATCAGTTGCGGTCCGCCCGACATCTGACATTGCGGTCCAATATAATTCAGTGGGCGGAGGCATCGGGCGGAGGGACCGTCCGCGGTGCTTCCGATGGGCTCAAGACCATCCCCTAATGATGGCGGAGCAAGGCTTGGCTACTCCGTCGGGATTATGATGACAGTTTCTGACAGCCCTTTCATTTAGGCTTTTCCAACATGGGAAGGCTGTTGGTAAGTGTTTTTGGGGGCCCCTAGCAGCCCCCCTTCCCCCTGGCCCTCTGCAATGGGGGCTGGGGGGCCTAAACATCCCTGCACCGTATGGCAGGTACCGCATGGTGCCTGCCACACGCTGTAGGGATGTTTAAAAACATCCATTTCACAATTGTAGCTTGTGCTGCGAGCCTCACAAGGTACAATAGTGAAATGGATGTTTACGACCGCGCATAGGGCGATCGCATCCAAATACAGCAGATGGAACTGCAGACCTATGGTCGGACGGTTCCATTGCGCTATGATGAGATTCCGACCAACATCATAATTAGGCCCTTAGTTTCTTTGGGAAAACCTTGAAGGAGCTACACAAATGACCCTTTGCTGAATTGAAAATGCTGTCTAGTTTTCTGAAATGTATAGCTTTTGATTATCCACAATGGGTTTTATTCCCATTTCACCACAAAGTGGAAGGAAGTAGAAAGCACAAGAAATAGGAAAAATGGGCTACCTCCCAGTAAAATGCCAAAACTGTGTGAAAAAAATCTGTTTTTCTGAATAAAGTCTTCCTGTTCCTGACAGCAGGGAAGATGGTGATTTTAGTATTGCATACATTTCATTGATGCCATTTGCAGGATTAAAAAACAGACTCTTTCTTCTGCAGAACTTTTCTCCCATTTTTCCCCCCCCGAAAAAACATAGCTGTATTTTGGCTAATTTCTCAGGACCCTCCAAGGGAATCCACAAACCCTGGGAACCTTTAGAATCACCAGTATGTTAACAAAGAAGGACACAAATTTGGCTTGGAAAACTTATGTGAACAAAATGTTATGGAAGCCAAAGTGCAAACTACCCCAAATAGCCCAAAAAAGGCTAAGCACTGTGGGGAGGGGGCCGGGGGTGGGGGGGGGGGGGTGGGGTGGGAAGGAGTCCTAGCAGCGAAGAGATTAAAAACAAATAAAAATATAAACAATACTAAAATTAAAATTTTAAGCAAATATTAAAAAACATACTATTTAATCAATATTATGAAATGTACTGCAGTCTGGGTATAATAGATATACTATTCCCACTCCAGTTTATACAACAATAGAGAAATTGTAGGACATTGGAGGAGTTAAATAAGTTAAATATATTATTCCCACTTCAGTCTGTGCAACAGTAGGGAAAGCACTGGACTTCGGAGAGGTAAGATTTCCTATTGCCACTCCAGTCTATACAACGTTAGGTGAAAGCATTGGACTTCGGAAGGGTAAAATTTACTATTCCAACTCCAGTCTGTGCAACAGTAGGGAAAGAGTTGGCCTTTGGAGAGGTAAGATTTAGTATTCCCACTTCAGTCTGTGCAACAGTAGGGAAAGCGTTGGACTTCGGAGGGGTTAAATTTACTATTCTCACTCCAGTCTAAGCAACAGTAGGTAAACTAATTCACTTAAAACTACATTACATACGTGAATAACCCTATTAATTTAGAAAAAATACATAATTAAGTAACAATGAATAGTTAATTGTAAATTAATCATTACTTAACTTCCCACCCTACAAATCCTGTAGTCTACACCTAAAATATAACTAAAATTCACAATGATTAAACAGACTCTGGAACTCACTCCCCCTTCCATTGCCAACGCAAGCTCTCTTTCGGTTTTCAGGAAACTTCTGAAAACATGGCAATTCCCCTCTTAATCAGCTGTTTGCGCTTCTCCCTCTGCTCTTGTCTGCCCAGCACCTTGACACCTTCAGGTATAGTGCGCTTTACAAATACTATCCTATCCTATCCTATTTGCATAATTATTATTCAATTAAATATTTAATTATACATCAATCATTATTATTTTTAATTATTATTTAATTAACTTCCCACCACATACTCCTACAACCCACACCTAAAACATAAGCAAAATAAATTAATGTTTCATACTGTACATAATTAATAATCAATTCAAACATTAATAATACATAATTAATTCATTGTTAATTAGTTATAAATTAATTAACTTCCCACTCTATACCCCCTACAAATATAACAACCCACACCTAAAATATAAGTATAATAAATCAATATTACATAATATACATAATGAATATCAATCACATATTTCCCTAAACGTATTAATTAATTAATACTTATTTATTAATTAACTTCCTACCCTATCGCCCTACAATCCCAACAACCCTCAATGCCACTTTAAATTACTATTAACAATTAAATAAAAAATTCTAAATCCTTAAAATTGAAAAATATATTTAAAAAAATAATAGCAATTATAGAAACAATACTTACATACAATTTATATGTAAACTAAAACTGATTAAATTATTTAAAAATTGATATTCTTTACAACTATATTATTGAAACAATATTTACAACAATGATATTCTTAACAACGTTATTGCTTACCTGAAAAAATGATATTCTAGATGATATTTCTGCATCATGATATTTTTGCATCACGATATTTCTGTCTCCCAATATTTACAACTCTATATTTTATCCAAATACCATATCAATACTACTAATGCTAAAAATATTAAAATACCAACAGTAATAACAGTAACAATAATGATAACAAAAATATGTGCTAGTACGCATTATAATAGTAAATATTACTAGTATTGCTAGCACTACTATACCTACTAGCACTGTTGCATAATAATAAAAACAATGACACTGTTTCCTCTAATACTATCACTACCATTCCTTCTGCTACTACTACTACTACTACTGCTAATAATATATATATATATATATATATAACAAGGATTGGGGCACCACTGTGTTATTCTGAATTTTTGGTCTCCGCCCACATGGAGCAGTGTGTACACACGTGGGATATTCCCCACCTTTTAATTTGAGAAGAAGATTAGCGTTTCAAGATTCCCTGAGGAGAAAGACTTTTTGTGAGGAGCAGAATCCAGAAGAAGTGTTCGCTATTCCTGATGGAACTTTAAAAGGACAGCAAAATTAGTACTATCATAGTTGGAAGCTGTGGATTTGTTTGACTCTTACATAGCGATTTACCATAGCCCTTCACGACTCTTAATGAACTTTTATACCACCTACCATCTGATTCAATTCCTGTCAGAGCGCCTTACTTAAGCTCCTACCTGCGCTCTTGGAATAGAGTCAGCACAAGTTCATGAATAATTATATATAGAATCGCTCATAGAGAGAAGCAAGCCTACTTGTGGTTCAGGTAGATTAAGGAGTGTGTAAAATTAATCAGAACTAGAGTAGGATAGAGAAAGTCATTGTCTCTCATTCCCCCTACAGGTGTCTTCATAACCTCACCCTGTGTAGAACACACGCTCATCAACCTACACAGGAGAACAGCAAGGAAGTGGGAGGTTGGAAGATACCTGATTCAGGAGGCGGTCTCTCTTTTTCTATTCCCATTCCCCTTTCCCCCCTGTGGGTGTGAGTGTGGACTTCTTGTTCCCACTGGCAGCTGCGGTAGGGACTGAGGAGTTAGTCGTCTGCTCCTGTGGATTCAGGCACGCAGGTAAGATCCTGACAGATTGAAGTGCCAACTTGAATTCCACCTGAGCAGAATGGCAGAGGGGTTAGATGTTAACGCTCTGGGAACTCTAATTGATAATATGCAAAAACAGCAAACCTATACCATAGAAGAGAACAAAGAGCTAAGAGAAGAAATAAAAAGATCCCAGTTAGAAAGTCAACAGCTCATGCAAAAATTAAGTGAACTTACCTTGGGCACCCCTTCCCAGACTAGCAGAGCAATGGGAAAGTCCCCCTCTGCTCCAACTTCTGAGATTACCACCCAAGTTATTCATTCCATCTCTCCTATTATTCCCCTTGCCCCCCCCAGAACGCTTCCATGGAGACCCCCATAAGGCGCAGATATTTCTGACCCAATGTTCATTACACTTCCTTTGTAGACCAGTCATTTTCGCTGATGACCAGTCTAAGACAGCCTTCGTATTGTCTTACTTGAGCGGGGATGCTGCTTCTTGGTCCATGCCCATTGTGTTACGTAATGATCCCGTGTTATATGACTTTGAGAGATTTAAGGCTGAATTCCTTCAAATCTTTGATCGTCGGGCAATCTCTCAAGCAACCGATAATGAGCTTCTAGACCTAAAGCAAGGAAACAGAGATCTGATTTCTTATTTGGCCCAATTCAATAAACTAATTGTGGAGACAGAATGGCCTGAAAGCAAAAGAGCAGCAATCTTCTACAGAGGTCTACGAGAGGAATTAAAGGATGCGTTGGCACAAATTCCTGACCGTCCCACTGAAGTGTCGAAACTAATTGACTTAGTCTTACAAATTGATCAAAGGCTTTTTGAGAGGAGGTCGGAACGGAAACGAGAATTTCACCCAATTCCGCCACGATTCGACAGGAGCAAGACTGAAGGCACCAAGAATACTGAGTCTCACCTTACTGAAGAGCCTATGCAGATAGGCAACATTAGAGGTCCCCTATCAAAAGAAGAAAAGGAAAAAAGAAGAACGGGGAACTTGTGTCTGTATTGCGGACAATTGGGACACTTTGTAAGAGAGTGTCCAAAAAGGCCTAAGATGAATCATTCGGTAAAAGAGAAACACCATCAGTGAAATGGGTTGCCCTGATGGATGTTCAATGAGAGACAACCCCAGATCATCAACAGGTGGCTAATACCTTACAGTCCGCCTCTCCTCATCTAACAGTCTCGTTTCAAATAGGTTTTGGTGAAAACAAATTAAAGGAGGCCTCGATTATGATTGATTCCGGGGTGACTGGAAATTTTTGAGATATTCAGTATGCCAAAAGGAGTGGAATAAACGTTGTCAAAAAGAAAAATGCAGAACCTGTGCGCACCGTGGATGGCACAAATCTATCTTCTGGTCCCATCACGGACGAAGCAGAACCCATAGAGCTAAAGGATCATAGCGGGCATCGAGAAATAATTTCTTTCAATCATATAGATGCGCCTCAGTTTCGATTGATCCTTGGGCTGCCGTGGTTAACTGAGCACAACCCAGAGATAAATTGGAAAGAAGGACTATCCAGTTGAATTCAAGTTACTGCCAGAAACATTGTTATGGTCCTTCTGATAAGGACTTCGAAATCACACCAGCCAAAGTTTTAGCAACCAGGCCTAAAATTGTCTGTGCCTTAGAAGCAGTGGTTATTCCCCCGAATACAAGGAGCTATCAGCTGTGTTTGATAAGGCTAAGGCAGAGAAGCTACCTCCGCACAGGCCCTACGATTGTAAAATCGAACTCGAACCAGGAGCAAATTTGCCTTGTGGCAGGATCTACGCCCTTACGGAAAAGAGAACAAATTCCTTAAGGAATATCTGGATCAATATCTGACCAATGGATTCCTCCTCCCTTTCCAATCTCCAGTCTCGTCCCCTCTTTTCTTTGTCCCAAAAAAGAAGAATGAAGAACTCAGAACGTGCATAGACTATCGAGCACTCAATCTTTTGACAGGGAAGAACCGTTATCCTCTGCCTTTGATTTCGGTATTACTAGATCAAGTGAAAGAGGCCAAGATCTTTACAAAATTGGATCTTCGTGGAGCTTACCACTTAATTCGTGTGGCAAAGGGAGACGAGTGGAAAACCGCCTTTCGCACCAGATTTGGATTATTTGAATACCAAGTCTTGCCCTATGGCTTGTGCAATGCCCCGGCCGCTTTCCAACACTTTGTAAATGAGTATTAAGAGAGTTTCTGGATCGCGTAGCCGTGGTTTACATCAACAACATTTTGATTTTTTCTAAGAATCTGCAGGAGCATGTAGGACATGTGAGAGCAATCCTTAGAAGACTTTTGGAAAACAATCTGTATGTTAAGTTAGAGAAATGCGCATTTCATGTGAACAAGGTGGAGTTCTTAGGATTCGATTTGTCTGAAGAAGGAATTTCAATGGATACAGGCAAGATTCAAGCAATCCTGGACTGGCCTTCTCCCCGGAATTTGAAGGAGGTACAAAGCTTCATTGGCTTTGCCAATTTCTACGGTCGGTTAATTCAAGACTTCTCCAGAAAGATTGTTCCAATTACAAAAGTTGAAAAAAGGAGTACCATTTGATTGGTCAAGTGAAGCTGAAGAGGCCTTCATGTTTCTCAAAGGATCCTTTACTTCAACACCAATCCTTCTCTACCCAGATTCCGAAGAACCCTTTTTTGTGGAAGCTGATGCCTCCGACCTGGCCATAGCAGGAATTTTGTCCCGACGGCACATTGATACTGGGCAACTTCATCCTGTGGCTTTCTGATCCAGAAAACTCTGACACCTCCGGAGGTCAACTATTCAATTGCTGACAAGGAGTTGTTGGCTGTTAAGGATGCCTTCCAGGAATGGCGCCATTATTTGCTGGGAGCTCGACATGTCGTCACTGTGTTCACCGATCACAAGAACCTTCAGTTTTTAAAGTCAGCAAAAACTCTTACGGCCAGGAAGCTTAGATGGTCACTGTTATTTGCTGACTACAATTTTACCATTACCTATCGGCCTGGTTCTGCAAACGGAAAGGCAGATGCCTTGTCAAGATTGGACGCAGGGTCAAAAAGCGAAGAAGCAAAAGAAATTCCAATAATACCAGCAGCTAAATTTGCTTGCGCTTTACAATTCCCAGAAATAAAAGAGAAAATTCAAGAAGTCATGTCTGAAAAAGAAATTCAGAATTGGGTGAAGGAAGATAAGGACAGGAAGATCCATGAGAACCTCCCTTACTACAAAGAAGCCCTGTATTTACCCACTCAGGAGTTGCAAGAGTCAGCCCTACTAGCGTGTCACGATGACCCTCTAGCTGGACACAAAGGCATCAAAAAGACCACAGAGTTGTTAAAGAGATATTTTTGGTGGCCAGCAATGACCCCTCAAGTGAGACAATACATCCATACCTGTGATAAGTGTATACGTGGGAAGTCTAACAGGCAGGCTCCAGAAGGGAAACTCCAGCCCCTCCCTACTGCACCTTATCCCTGGCATACCATAAGCATGGATCTCATTGTAGACTTACCTTCAACTCAAGGCTTTGACACCATATTAGTCTTTGTAGATGCATTCTCGAAAATGAGTCATTTCATCCCACTCCAAAAGATCCCAAAGGCTCCATCAATTGGCCCAGTTATTCTCACAACACATTGTCAGGACACATGGTATTCCTGTAGTGGTAATCTCAGACAGAGAAACCCAGTTTGTTTCTCAGTTTTGGAGATCCTTCATGCAACAATTGGGAATAGATTCACGGTTCTCCACCAGCTACCATCCAGAAATGGATGGTCAGACTGAACGAAGTCAATTAGGAAATTGAACAGTATCTTCGTCTGTATCTTCTAGATCAAGATGGAGAATGGCCAGACCTGATTTGGACTGTGGAATTCGCATATAACAATGCGGTTCATGCCTCCACAGGTTATTCTCCATTCTATTTGAATTCCGGCAGGCACCCGAACATAATCTTGGGAAAATCTGATGATTCAGTCCCTGCAGTGGCTGACTTGAG
Organism: Calotriton arnoldi; assembly: GCA_963921515.1. NCBI lineage: Eukaryota > Metazoa > Chordata > Amphibia > Caudata > Salamandridae > Calotriton > Calotriton arnoldi. The sequence goes on from CAWUFW010003959.1 coordinate 1,405,316, forward strand.
TAGGAGAATCCAACAAACCTATCAGTCTGCTAGAGAACACCTAGTCCAGGCCAAAGTCTCCTATAAAAATACGATGACACTAAAAGAAGGAACAATCCAAACTACTCTAAGGGGATAAGGTTTGGTTGTCCACTCGACATTTACACCTTAAGGAAACAGAAATTCCAACCAAGATATTTGGGCCCCTTTGCTGTGAGCAAGGTGGTGAATCCAGTAGCTGTAAAACTAGTATTGCCTCCCCAGATGAGAATGCAACCAGTTTTCCATGTTTCTCTACTTATGAAAAGCCCTTCAAATGTCAGAACTACTACACCTCCAGATCCAATCATTATAGACTCACATTCAGAGAATGAGGTCAACAGAATTCTAGATTCAAAGATTAAGAAAGGAAGATTAGATTTACCTCATAGATTGGAAAGGTTTTGGTCCAGAAGAGAGGTCCTGAAACCCTCTCAAAATGTACATGCTTCACTGAAAAAACCATAGGTTTCAGGGACGTTATAGTTAGAAATTAGCATTTAAAAAACCTTAGAAATTCACAGAAAAAAACCATAGGTTTCAGGGACGTTATAGTTAGTTGGACATTTCACTCATATAAAACCAGAGAATTCGGCTGTTATAGTTAGTAGAGCTAACTATAACTCACCCCACTAATGCACTGCTGATGACGTCACATATTACATCACTCATGACATGCTCAGTGACATCACTGATGACATCTCAAATGACATCACTGATGACGTCATCCACGTGATCATCTGATGCACCTCCTCACAGCCTAATAAAACCTTTCATACACCCACTCTAAAATACAGACTACCAATATCGAAACCATAGACACACCAATAGCAGTTAGTACATACCCGCTTAGTGATTCATATGTCTACACACACATCCACCCACTAACCCATAAAGTCACTCATACATGCAGTCATTCATCAATACAGCCACTGATATATCCACTCATACACCCATATATACACTCACACACTGCCACTCACCCAGAGAGTTACTCAAAAACCTAGTCAGTCACCCAAAGAATTAATTACACTGCCATATGCTCACCTACAGTTATACACAAACCACGTCACTTATTCATACAGATACGTACTGTCTTCAACAATTACTGACATAAGCACACACTTATCCATGCAGCCACTGTCACAATCACTCACTGTCACATATACTCACTATATACTCCAACACTCACAAATACTGCCTTTCACATATGTAGTTACTTACACATATACCACTAACACATCCATTCACTCACTAACACAGCTAAATGTACACTCACTCACCCATACACTCCCTAACACATGTACTCATAAACGCATACACCCAGTGAATCACCCACTCACACATCCATGCAGGGAGTCACACACCCCACCACCCACACAGACACCCAGGCACCCATACAGGTTCTCAGACAACCAATCATTCTTTGTTATACCTTGGCATATATAGATATAACATTCTTGGAAATTTTTAGAAACACTCAGTCACTGGATGATGTCATCAGTGATGTCATCAGTGATGTTATTTAAGATGTCATCAGTGATGTCACTGAGCATGTCAGGAGTGATGTAATATGTGACGTCATCAGCAGTGCATTGCGGGGCGTGAGTTATAGTTAGCTCTACTAACTATAACAGCCAAATTTCTCTGGTTTTATATGAGTGAAATGTCCAACTAACTATAACGTCCCTGAAACCTATGGTTTTTCAGTGAATATATATATATATATATATATATATATATATATATATATACATATATATACATACAAATTACCTACTGGCGGTCGCCAGTAGGTAGTTATAGTTAGAACCTAGTTTCCATAGGAAAAGCATTTTTTGATTTGCCAATACCTTTGGTGCCATTTGACGAATCTTCGCGAAATTTTTAAAACTAATGGGGCGCTCCGGTCAACTCCTTTCTGGAAAGTTTCGTGGTGATTCGTCAAGCGGGGGCCGAGAAAAAAGGGGGGTCCCAAAACACGTTTTCCCCATGTTAATTTCCATAGGAAATTTTGGAACAGGCTACAGGCTGAACTGCTGAACGGAATTAGACCAAATTTGGCAAAAAGGTAGCTCTTGGTTCAGAAAGCGCCCTTTCTTTAAATGGTGTAAATCCATTCAGTAGTTGCTGAGCAATTTAAAAAATAAAAATATCGGTATCTGAGCACAGAGCTTCCCTCTGATTGGCTGCCAACACTCCAAACCAGGAAGTGTTGGCAGCCATCTTGTGACTCGGTAACCGAGTCACAAGAAAAAGGGTGTAACTTTTTTTTTAAAAAGAAAAGGGGGCAGGGTAGAAACACCCTGACCCCCTAGGCCTGCTCAGGGGGTCCCACATGGACCTCCAGGGCCAAAAAAAGCATTTTTTTAAAAAAAAATCAACTGAATTCGCGGTGGGTGCGCGAATCCAGGCGAGAAAAAAAAAAAAAGAAGCGTATCATTGTACTTAAGCCAGGGCCAGGTCCCGGGGGCAATGCCAAATTATGGAGCGGGGGCCCCCGCAGCCCCGGGGACCGCCACCTCCCCGGGGCACTAAATATTTAAATTCGGGGGTCCGTTACGGACACCCGGCCCCGGGGACTGCCACCTCCCCGGGGCTTTGTTGAAATTTGGTGGGGGGGGCCTCACGGGCCCTCCCAAGTCCCGGGGACCGCCACCTCCCCAGGGCTATAAATAATAATTAGTGTGGGGGGACTCAAGCCCCTGACCACAATGCCCCGAGGACCACGACCTCCCCGGGGCTTTAGAAATTAAGGGAAGGGGGCCGCATGGCCCCCCTCCTGGAGCCCTTGATGGCCCTGGGGACCGCCACCCCCAGGGCCGGCTCCTGCAATGTCCTGGGGTGCCCTCCCCCAGGACATTGCTGTTTGCTATGGCACGGCTCCCGCCCTGTCATAGCAAACCCTGCTTTGGTTTTTGGAAGCGAGAGCAGGAAACCTGCTCTCGCTTCCAAAAATCAAAGCAGAATTGCTTTTGCACAAGGGAGCTGCATGTCAGCAGCTCCCCTTGTGCAAAAGCAATGCCGGCTCCTGCAGGAGACGGGGAGCCGGCGGGACCGTGGGGGCATTAGGGCTCCCCCCACGGTCCCCAATGGTGAGGCCAGGCTCCGGGGGATGGGGTCCCCGGGGCCAGAAGTGGCCCTGGAGGGGGGCCACTCGGCCCCCCTCCTTTTTATTTATTAAAAAATAAATGGCCGGGCCCCGGGGGTGGGGTCCCCGTGGCCGAAATCGGCCTGGGGAGGGGGGACATGCCCCCCTCCCCTATTTGTTTTTTTAAAAAAAAGAGGCCATGCCCCGGGGGGTGGGGTCCCCGGGGCAACTGATGGCCTGAGGAGGGGGGCCACGCAGTCCCCCTTCTTGTTTTTTATTTGTTTTAAAAAAAGAAATCGTTGCAGTCCCCGGGGGATGGGGTCCCCGGGGCGAATACGAAATAATTAAAGGGGATCTTTTTTTTTTGTTTCGAGTTTGGAGTCGCGACTCCAGCGCGGCCCCCCGTGTAATCCCGATGAGTCGCGAATTCATCTTAAATAAATAATTAAGTAGAATTTAATGTAGAAGGTAGTGTTGCAATTGTGAAGTTGTTTTAAAAAGGTACTGTGATTGAAGTTAATGACAAGATTACAATTGATAGAGTTGTTAAAAATATATAAAATTATAAATTAATATTTAACCCCTTCGCTGCTAGGCCTTTTCCCCCCCTGTGCTAAGCCTTTTTTGGGCTATTTGGGGTAGTGCGCGCTTAGGCCCCTGTAACTTTTTGACCACATAAGGTATCCACGCCAAATTTGCGTCCTTTTTTTCTAACATCATGGGGATTGTAAAGGTACCCAGGGTTTGTGGATTCCCCTGGAGGGGACCCAGAAATTAGCCAAAATACAACAAAATATTGTTTTTGGGGAAAAATGCGAAAAAGGGCTACAGATGAAAAGCGTCTTGTTTTTCCCTGCAAATGGCATCAAAAAGGGGTTGTGGTGCTGAAATCACCATCTTCCCAGCTTTCAGGGACAAGCAGACTTTTGTCAGAAAACCAACTTTTTTTACACAGTTTTGGCATTTTTCTGGGACATAGCCTATTTTTGCTATTTTTTGTGCTTTCAACCTCCTTCCAGTTAATGGTAGAAATGGGTATGAAACCAATAATGGATCCTGAACAGCCATACATTTCTGAAAAGTAGACAAAATTTTGAATTCAGCTAGGTGTCATTTGTGTAGATCCTTAAAGTTTTCCTTATAGAAACTAACAGTTAAATGAAGGAAAAATTGAAAAGTAGTTGAAAAAGACAGCCATTTGTGTCAACGTTTTCACCTGTAACTTCTTCTAATTATGACAGCTATTTGAAAGCAATATGCCGTTATATCCGCTGGACCTTTCTGGTTGTGGGGATATATAGGACTTGTAAGTTCACCAAGAACCCGACGAACCCAGAGCCAATAACTGAGCAGCATCTTGCAATGGTTTTTATTATGTACCGGGTATATGGCAATTATTTTGGGAAAATGTATATATGGAAACATTGTTATGAAAGACACCTATGTATTTCTGAAATGGGAACAAAATGTAGATTTTAGAAACAGTAGATATTTGCACATTTCCGAAATTGGGAGTACCCATACTAGCATGAGAATTATAGGTCATTTTTCAAAATGACTTATTTTTACACATTGTCTTTCATTTGGAATGCAGAAATGCATCGAAAGTCAATAGGTAATAGCAGTTGCTCTACAATTCTGTGTTACCCTAAGTCTCCCGATAAAAATGGTACCTCACTTGTGTGGGTAGGCCTAGTGCCAGCGACAGGAAGCAGCGCAAAACGCAACGTGGACGCACCACATTTTCACAGTGAAAAATGACCCTTTTTTGCAAAAAGCCTAGCTGTAGTTTTTTAACCCTAGCTCTGCACGGCACCTAGGAAACCTAGCAAACCTATACATTTTTGGAAACTAGACACGCAGGGAATCCAGGATGGGGTGACTTGACTGCCTCCCACCAGGTTACGTTGCCCAGAATTCCTCGCAAACCTAATAAATTGTCAAAAAAAACACATTTTCCCCACATTTCTGTGGTGAAAAGTTCTGTAATCTGCGTGGATCCACAAATTTCCACCCACCCCGCGTTCCCCAAAGTCTTACGAGAAAAATGGTACCTCACTTGTGTGGGTCGGCCTAGTGCCTGCGACAGGAAACGACGCAAAACGCAACATGGTCACACTTCAATTTCGCAGTGAAAAATGACCCTTTTTTGGCAAAGTGCCTAGCTGTAGTTTTTGAACCCTAGCTCTGCCGGCACCTAGGAAACCTAGCAAACCTATACATTTTTGAAAACTAGACACCCAGGGAATCCAGGATGGGGTGACTGGACTGCCTCCCACCAGGTTCTGTTACCCAGAATCCCTTGCAAACCTAAAACATTGTCAAAAAACCACATTTTCCCCACATTTCTGTGGTGGAAAGTTCTGGAATCTGCGTGGATCCACAAATTTCCACCCACCCCGCATTCCCCAAAGTCTTACGAGAAAAATGGTGCCTCACTTGTGTGAGGTCGGCCCAGTGCCTGCGACAGGAAAACGGCGCAAAACGCAACGTGGTCACACCCCAATTTCGCAGTGAAAAATGACCCTTTTTTGGCAAAGTGCCTAGCTGTAGTTTTTGAACCCTAGCTCTGCCGGCACCTAGGGAAACCTAGCAAACCTATACATTTTTGAAAACTGGACACCCAGGGGAATCCAGGATGGGGTGACTTGACTGCCTCCCACCAGGTTCTGTTACCCAGAATCCCTTGCAAACCTAAAACATTGTCAAAAAACCCACATTTTCCCCACATTTCTGTGGTGGAAAGTTCTGGAATCTGCGTGGATCCACAAATTTCCACCCACCCCGCATTCCCCAAAGTCTTACGAGAAAAATGGTACCTCACTTGTGTAGGTCGGCCCAGTGCCTGCGACAGGAAACGGCGCAAAACGCAACGTGGTCACACCCCAATTTCGCAGTGAAAAATGACCCTTTTTTGGCAAAGTGCCTAGCTGTAGTTTTTGAACCCTAGCTCTGCCGGCACCTAGGGAAACCTAGCAAACCTATACATTTTTGAAAACTAGACACCCTGGGGCTTCCAGGGAGGTATGGCTTGCATGAATCCCCCAACCTTTCCTTACCCAGAATCCCCTGCAAACCTCAATTTTATCTGAAAAAATCACTTTTTTCACACATTTTTGTGTGGGAAAGTGTGGCATCACTGGCCTCACACAAATTTCCCTACCACCCAGCGTTCCCCCAGGTCTCCCGATAAAAATGGTGCCTCACTTGTGTGGGAGGCCCAAGTACCAACGACAGGCAAGGGCCCAAACGTGGTGAGGCGACATCAAAATTGCCTATCTCAAAACCACCTGGTTTTGCAAGGGGGGTCACCTGGGTCTAACTGTTATTTGCTGACTACAATTTTACCATTACCTATCGGCCTGGTTCTGCAAACGGAAAGGCAGATGCCTTGTCAAGATTGGACGCAGGGTCAAAAAGCGAAGAAGCAAAAGAAATTCCAATAATACCAGCAGCTAAATTTGCTTGCGCTTTACAATTCCCAGGAAATAAAAGAAAAATTCAAGAAGTCATGTCTGAAAAAGAAATTCAGAATTGGGTGAAGGGAAGATAAGGACAGGAAGATCCATGAGAACCTCCCTTACTACAAAGAAGCCCTGTATTTACCCACTCAGGAGTTGCAAGAGTCAGCCCTACTAGCGTGTCACGATGACCCTCTAGCTGGACACAAAGGCATCAAAAAGACCACAGAGTTGTTAAAGAGATATTTTTGGTGGCCAGCAATGACCCCTCAAGTGAGACAATACATCCATACCTGTGATAAGTGTATACGTGGGAAGTCTAACAGGCAGGCTCCAGAAGGGAAACTCCAGCCCCTCCCTACTGCACCTTATCCCTGGCATACCATAAGCATGGATCTCATTGTAGACTTACCTTCAACTCAAGGCTTTGACACCATATTAGTCTTTGTAGATGCATTCTCGAAAATGAGTCATTTCATCCCACTCAAAAAGATCCCAAAGGCTCCGCAATTGGCCCAGTTATTCTCACAACACATTGTCAGGACACATGGTATTCCTGTAGTGGTAATCTCAGACAGAGAAACCCAGTTTGTTTCTCAGTTTTGGAGATCCTTCATGCAACAATTGGGAATAGATTCACGGTTCTCCACCAGCTACCATCCAGAAATGGATGGTCAGACTGAGCGAGTCAATTAGGAAATTGAACAGTATCTTCGTCTGTATCTTCTAGATCAAGATGGAGAATGGCCAGACCTGATTTGGACTGTGGAATTCGCATATAACAATGCGGTTCATGCCTCCACAGGTTATTCTCCATTCTATTTGAATTCCGGCAGGCACCCGAACATAATCTTGGGAAAATCTGATGATTCAGTCCCTGCAGTGGCTGACTTGAGTAGGAGAATCCAACAAACCTATCAGTCTGCTAGAGAACACCTAGTCCAGGCCAAAGTCTCCTATAAAAAATACGATGACACTAAAAGAAGGAACAATCCAAACTACTCTAAGGGGGATAAGGTTTGGTTGTCCACTCGACATTTACACCTTAAGGGAAACAGGAAATTCCAACCAAGATATTTGGGCCCCTTTGCTGTGAGCAAGGTGGTGAATCCAGTAGCTGTAAAACTAGTATTGCCTCCCCAGATGAGAATGCAACCAGTTTTCCATGTTTCTCTACTTATGAAAAGCCCTTCAAATGTCAGAACTACTACACCTCCAGATCCAATCATTATAGACTCACATTCAGAGAATGAGGTCAACAGAATTCTAGATTCAAAGATTAAGAAAGGAAGATTGATTTACCTCATAGATTGGAAAGGTTTTGGTCCAGAAGAGAGGTCCTGGAAACCCTCTCAAAATGTACATGCTTCACTGAAAAAACCATAGGTTTCAGGGACGTTATAGTTAGAAATTAGCATTTAAAAAACCTTAGAAATTCACAGAAAAAACCATAGGTTTCAGGGACGTTATAGTTGGACATTTCACTCATATAAAACCAGAGAAATTCGGCTGTTATAGTTAGTAGAGCTAACTATAACTCACCCCCCGCAATGCACTGCTGATGACGTCACATATTACATCACTCATGACATGCTCAGTGACATCACTGATGACATCTCAAATGACATCACTGATGACGTCATCCACGTGATCATCTGATGCACCTCCTCACAGCCTAATAAAACCTTTCATACACCCACTCTAAAATACAGACTACCAATATCGAAACCATAGACACACCAATAGCAGTTAGTACATACCCGCTTAGTGATTCATATGTCTACACACACATCCACCCACTAACCCATATAGTCACTCATACATGCAGTCATTCATCAATACAGCCACTGATATATCCACTCATACACCCATATATACACTCACACACTGCCACTCACCCAGAGAGTTACTCAAAAACCTAGTCAGTCACCCAAAGAATTAATTACACTGCCATATGCTCACCTACAGTTATACACAAACCACGTCACTTATTCATACAGATACGTACTGTCTTCAACAATTACTGACATAAGCACACACTTATCCATGCAGCCACTGTCACAATCACTCACTGTCACATATACTTACTTATATACTCCAACACTCACAAATACTGCCTTTCACATATGTAGTTACTTACACATATACCACTAACACATCCATTCACTCACTAACACAGCTAAATGTACACTCACTCACCCATACACTCCCTAACACATGTACTCATAAACGCATACACCCAGTGAATCACCCACTCACACATCCATGCAGGGAGTCACACACCCCACCACCCACACAGACACCCAGGCACCCATACAGGTTCTCAGACAACAAATCATTCTTTGTTATACCTTGGCATATATAGATATAACATTCTTGAAATTTTTAGAAACACTCAGTCACTGGATGATGTCATCAGTGATGTCATCAGTGATGTTATTTAAGATGTCATCAGTGATGTCACTGAGCATGTCAGGAGTGATGTAATATGTGACGTCATCAGCAGTGCATTGCGGGGGCGTGAGTTATAGTTAGCTCTACTAACTATAACAGCCAAATTTCTCTGGTTTATATGAGTGAAATGTCCAACTAACTATAACGTCCCTGAAACCTATGGTTTTTTCAGTGAATATATATATATATATATATATATATATATACATATATATACATACAAATTACCTACTGGCAGTCGCCAGTAGGTAGTTATAGTTAGAACCTAGTTTCCATAGGAAAAGCATTTTTTGATTTGCCAATACCTTTGGTGCCATTTGACGAATCTTCGCGAAATTTTTAAAACTAATGGGGCGCTCCGGTCAACTCCTTTCTGGAAAGTTTCGTGGTGATTCGTCAAGCGGGGAACCGAGAAAAAGGGGTTCCCAAAACACGTTTTCCCCATGTTAATTTCCATAGGAAATTTTGGAACAGGCTACAGGCTGAACTGCTGAACGGAATTAGACCAAATTTGGCAAAAGGTAGCTCTTGGTTCAGAAAGCGCCCTTTCTTTAAATGGTGTAAATCCATTCAGTAGTTGCTGAGCAATTTAAAAAATAAAAATATCGGTATCTGAGCACAGAGCTTCCCTCTGATTGGCTGCCAACACTCCAAACCAGGAAGTGTTGGCAGCCATCTTGTGACTTCGGTAACCGAGTCACAAGAAAAAGGGTGAAACATTTTTTAAAAAAAGAAAAGGGGGCAGGGTAGAAACACCCTGACCCCCTAGGCCTGCTCAGGGGGTCCCACATGGACCTCCAGGGCCAAAAAAAGCATTTTTTTTTTTTTAAATCGACTGAATTCGTGGTGGGTGCGCGAATCCAGGCGCATGGCCCCCCTCCTGGAGCCCTTGATGGCCCTGGGGACCGCCACCCCCAGGGCCGGCTCCTGCAATGTCCTGGGGTGCCCTCCCCCAGGACATTGCTGTTTGCTATGGCACGGCTCCCGCCCTGTCATAGCAAACCCTGCTTTGAGTTTTGAGGCGAGAGCAGGAAACCTGCTCTCGCTTCCAAAATCAAGCAGAGTGCTTTGCACAAGGGAGCTGCATGTCAGCAGCTCCCTTGTGCACAAGCAATCCCGGCTCCTGCAGGAGACGGGGAGCCGAGGCGGGACCGTGGGGGCATTAGGGCTCCCCCACGGTCCCCAATGGTGAGGCCAGGCTCCGGGGGATGGGGTCCCCGGGGCCAGAAGTGGCCCTGGAGGGGGCCACTCGGCCCCCTCCTTTTTATTTATTAAAAAATAAATGGCCGGGCCCGGGGTGGGGTCCCCGTGGCAGAAATCGGCCTGGGGAGGGGGACATGCCCCCTCCCCTATTTGTTTTTTTAAAAAAAAGAGGCCATGCCCCGGGGGGTGGGGTCCCCGGGGCAACTGATGGCCTGAGGAGGGGGCCACGCAGTCCCCTTCTTGTTTTTATTTGTTTTAAAAAAGAAATCGTTGCAGTCCCAGGGGATGGGGTCCCCGGGGCGAATACTGAAATAATTAAAGGGGATCTTTTTTTTTTGTTTCGAGTTTGGAGTCGCGACTCCAGCGCGGCCCCCCGTGTAATCGCGATGAGTCGCGAATTCATGTTAAATAAATAATTAAGTAGAATTTAATGTAGAAGGTAGTGTTGCAATTGTGAAGTTGTTTTAAAAAGGTACTGTGATTGAAGTTAATGACAAGATTACAATTGATAGAGTTGTTAAAAATATATAAAATTATAAATTAATATTTAACCCCTTCGCTGCTAGGCCTTTTCCCCCCTGTGCTAAGCCTTTTTGGGCTATTTGGGGTAGTGCGCGCTTAGGCCCCTGTAACTTTTGACCACATAAGGTATCCACGCCAAATTTGCGTCCTTTTTTCTAACATCATGGGGATTGTAAAGGTACCCAGGGTTTGTGGATTCCCCTGGAGGACCAAGAAATTAGCAAAATACAGCAAAATATTGTTTTTGGGGAAAAATACGAAAAAAGGGCTACAGATGAAAGCGTCTTGTTTTTCCTGCAAATGGCATAAAAAAGGGGTTGTGGTGCTGAAATCACCATCTTCCCAGCTTTCAGGGACAAGCAGACTTTTGTCAGAAAACCAACTTTTTTACACAGTTTTGGCATTTTCTGGGACATAGCCTATTTTTGCTATTTTTGTGCTTTCAACCTCCTTCCAGTTAATGGTAGAAATGGGTATGAAACCAATAATGTATCCTGAAAAGCCATACATTTCTGAAAAGTAGACAAACTTTTGAATTCAGCAAGGTGTCATTTGTGTAGATCCTTAAAGTTTTCCTTATAGAAACTAACAGTTAAATGAAGGAAAAATTGAAAAGTAGTTGAAAAAGACAGACATTTGTGTCAACGTTTTCACCTGTAACTTCTTCTAATTATGACAGCTATTTGAAAGCAATATACCATTATATCCGCTGGACCTTTCTGGTTGTGGGGATATATAGGACTTGTAGGTTCACCAAGAACCCGACGAACCCAGAGCCAATAACTGAGCAGCATCTTGCAATGGTTTTTTATTATGTACCGGGTATATGGCAATTATTTTGGGAAAATGTATATATGGAAAAATTGTTTATGAAAGACACCTATGTATTTCTGAAATGGGAACAAAATGTAGATTTTAGAAACAGTAGATATTTGCACATTTCCGAAATTGGGAGTACCCATACTAGCATGAGAATTATAGGTCATTTTCAAAATGACTTATTTTTACACTTGTCTTTCATTTGGAATGCAGAAATGCATCGAAAGTCAATAGGTAATAGCAGTTGCTCTACAATTCTGTGTTACCCTAAGTCTCCCGATAAAAATGGTACCTCACTTGTGTCGGTGGGCCTAGTGCCCGCGACGAGGAAGCAGCGCAAAACGCAACGTGGACGCACCACATTTTCTACAGTGAAAAATGACCCTTTTTTGCAAAGTGCCTAGCTGTAGTTTTTAACCCTAGCTCTGCCGGCACCTAGGGAAACCTAGCAAACCTATACATTTTGGAAACTAGACACCCAGGGAATCCAGGATGGGGTGACTTGACTGCCTCCCACCAGGTTAAGTTACCCAGAATTCCTGTAAACCTAATAAATTGTCAAAAAAACACATTTTCCCCACATTTCTGTGGTGGAAAGTTCTGTAATCTGCGTGGATCCACAAATTTCCACCCACCCCGTGTTCCCCAAAGTCTTACGAGAAAAATGGTACCTCACTTGTGTGGGTCGGCCTAGTGCCTGCGACCGGAAACCGCGCAAAACCCAACGTGGTCACACCCCAATTTCGCAGTGAAAAATGTCCCTTTTTTGACAAAGTGCCTAGCTGTAGTTTTTGAACCCTAGCTCTGCCGGCACCTAGGGAAACATAGCAAACCTATACATTTTTGAAAACTAGACACCCAGGGGAATCCAGGATGGGGTGACTGGACTGCCTCCCACCATGTTCTGTTACCCAGAATCCCTTGCAAACCTAAAAAATTGTCAAACAAAACACATTTTCCCCACATTTCTGTGGTGGAAAGTTCTGGAATCTCGCGTGGATCCACAAATTTCCACTCACCCCGTGTTCCCCAAAGTATTATGAGAAAAATGGTACCTCACTTGTGTGGGTCGGCCTAGTGCCTGCGACAGGAAACGACGCAAAACGCAACGTGGTCACACTTCAATTTCGCAGTGAAAAATGACCCTTTTTTGGCAAAGTGCCTAGCTGTAGTTTTTGAACCCTAGCTCTGCCGGCACCTAGGAAACCTAGCAAACCTATACATTTTTGAAAACTAGACACCCAGGGAATCCAGGATGGGGTGACTGGACTGCCTCCCACCAGGTTCTGTTACCCAGAATCCCTTGCAAACCTAAAACATTGTCAAACAAACCACATTTTCCCCACATTTCTGTGGTGGAAAGTTCTGGAATCTGCGTGGATCCACAAATTTCCACCCACCCCGCATTCCCCCAAAGTCTTACGAGAAAAATGGTACCTCACTTGTGTAGGTCGGCCTAGTGCCTGCGACAGGAAGCAGCGCAAAACGCAATGTGGTCACACCCCAATTTCGCAGTGAAAAATGACCCTTTTTTGGCAAAGTGCCTAGCTGTAGTTTTTGAACCCTAGCTCTGCCGGCACCTAGGGAAACCTAGCAAACCTATACATTTTTGAAAACTGGACACCCAGGGAATCCAGGATGGGGTGACTTGACTGCCTCCCACCAGGTTCTGTTACCCAGAATCCCTTGCAAACCTAAAAATTGTCAAAAAACCCACATTTTCCCCACATTTCTGTGGTGGAAAGTTCTGGAATCTGCGTGGATCCACAAATTTCCACCCACCCCTCGTTCCCCAAAGTCTTACGAGAAAAATGGTACCTCACTTGTGTGGGTCGGCCTAGTGCCTGCGACAGGAAACGGCGCAAAGCGCAACGTGGTCACACCTCAATTTCGCAGTGAAAAATGACCCTTTTTGGCAAAGTGCCTAGCTGTAGTTTTTGAACCCTAGCTCTGCCGGCACCTAGGAAACCTAGCAAACCTATACATTTTTGAAAACTAGACACCCAGGGAATCCAGGATGGGGGTGACTTGACTTCCTCCCACCAGGTTCTGTTACCCAAAATCCCTTGCAAACCTAAAAATTGTCAAAAAAACACATTTTCCCCACATTTCTGTGGTGGAAAGTTCTGGAATCTGCGTGGATCCACAAATTTCCACCCACCCCGCATTCCCCAAAGTCTTACGAGAAAAATGGTACATCACTTGTGTGGGTCGGCCTAGTGCCAGCGACAGGAAACGGCGCAAAACGCAACGTGGTCACACCTCAATTTCGCAGTGAAAAATGACCCTTTTTTGGCAAAGTGCCTAGCTGTAGTTTTTTAACCCTAGCTCTGCCGGCACCTAGGAAACCTAGCAAACCTATACATTTTTGAAAACTAGACACCCAGAGGAATCCAGGATGGGGTGACTTGACTGCCTCCCACCAGGTTCTGTTACCCAGAATCCCTTGTAAACCTAAAAAAGTGTCCAAAAAAACACATTTTCCCCACATTTCTGTGGTGGAAAATTCTGGAATCTGCGTGGATCCACAAATTTTCGCCCACCCGCGTTCCCCAAAGTCTTACGAGAAAAAATGGTACCTCACTTGTGGGGGTCGGCCTAGTGCCCGCGACAGGAAACGGCGCAAAGCGCAACGTGGTCACACCTCAATTTCGCAGTGAAAAATGACCCTTTTTGGCAAAGTGCCTAGCTGTAGTTTTTGAACCCTAGCTCTGCCGGCACCTAGTGAAACCTAGCAAACACACACATTTCTGAAAAGTAGACACCAGGGGCTTCCAGGGAGGTATGGCTTGCATGAATCCCCCAACCTTTCCTTACCCAGAATCCCCTGCAAACCTCAATTTTAGCTGAAAAAATCACTTTTTCACACATTTTTGTGTGGGAAAGTGTGGCATCACTGGCCTCACACAAATTTCCTACCACCCAGCGTTCCCCCAGGTCTCCCGATAAAAATGGTGCCTCACTTGTGTGGGAGGCCCAAGTACCAGCCGACAGGCAAGGGCCCAAACGTAGTGAGGCGACATCAAAATTGCCTATCTCAAAACCACCTGGTTTTGCAGAGAGTCACCTGGGTCTTTGGCCCGTGCTCGGCGGCCATCTAGGAAACCTACCAAACCCACACATTTCTGAAAAGTAGACACCCAGGGCTTCCAGGGAGGTATGGCTTGCGTGGATCCCCCAACGTTTCCTTACCAGAATCCCTTGCAAACCACAATTTTAGCTGAAAAAATCACTTTTTCACACATTTTTGTGTGGGAAAGTGTGGCATCACTGGCCTCACACAAATTTCCTACCACCCAGCGTTCCCCAGGTCTCCCGATAAAAATGGTGCCTCACTTGTGTGGGAGGCCCAAGTACCCGCGACAGGCAAGGGCCCAAAACGTAGTGAGGCGACATCAAGTTGCCTATCTCAAAACCACCTGGTTTTGCAAGGGAGTCACCTGGGTCTTTGGCCCCGTGCTCGGCGGCCATCTAGGAAACCTACCAAACCCACACATTTCTGAAAAGTAGACACCCGGGGGCTTCCAGGGAGGTATGGCTTACGTGGATCCCCCAACGTTTCCTTACCCAGAATCCCCTGCAAACCACAATTTTAGCTGAAAAAATCACTTTTTTCACACATTTTTGTGTGGGAAAGTGTGGCATCACTGGCCTCACACAAATTTCCTACCATCCAGCGTTCCCCCAGGTCTCCCGATAAAAATGGTGCCTCACTTGTGTGGGAGGCCCAAGTACCCGCGACAGGCAAGGGCCCAAAACGTAGTGAGGCGACATCAAAATTGCCTATCTCAAAACCACCTGGTTTTGCAAGGGAGTCACCTGGGTCTTTGGCCCCGTGCTCGGCAGCCATCTAGGAAACCTACCAAACCCACACATTTCTGAAAAGTAGACACCCGGGGGCTTCCAGGGAGGTATGGCTTGCGTGGATCCCCCAACGTTTCCTTACCCAGAATCCCTGCAAACCTCAATTTTAGCTGAAAAAATCACTTTTTTCACACATTTTTGTGTGGGAAAGTGTGGCATCACTGGCCTCACACAAATTTCCTACCAAACAGCGTTCCCCAGGTCTCCCGATAAAAATGGTGCCTCACTTGTGTGGGAGGCCCAAGTACCAGCGACATGCAAGGACACAAAACGTTTTGAGGCAACATCAACTTTGCCTATCAAAAATGTTTTGGGCCCTTGCCTGTTGCGGTTGCTGGGCCTCCCACGCAGTGAGGCATCATTTATCAGGAGACCCGGGGATCACTGGGTGGTAGGAAATTTGTGTGAGCCCGATGATGCCACACTTCCCACACAAAAATATCTGAAAAAAGTGATTTTTTCAGCTAAAATTGAGGTTTGCAGATTCTGGTGGAAAGTGGATCCACGCAAGCCTTCCCGGAAGCCCGGTAGTCTACTTCAGAAATGTGTGGGTTTAGGCCTAGATGACCGCTGAGCACAGGCAAAGACCCAGGTGACTCTTGCAAAACCAGGTGGTTTTGAGATAGGCAAGTCTGAGTCTACTACGCTAGCTCGCTTGTCGGCGTACTGGGCCTCCCACGTAGCCCATTTTATCAGACCTGGAGAGCTGTGAGAAATGTGAGTGGGCCAGTGATGCCACACTTTCTCACACAAAATGTGTGAAAAAGTGATTTTTCAGCTAAAATGAGGTTTGCAGGGGATTCTGGGTAAGGAAACGTGGGGGATCCATGCAAGCAACTCCTGAAGCCCCAGTGTCTACTTTTCAGAAATGTGTGGGTTTGGTAGGTTTCCTAGATGGACGCCGAGCACAGGGCCAAACCCAGGTGACCCCCTGCAAAACCAGATCGTTTGTGAAGGCCATTTTGAGGTCGCCTCAATACGTTGTGGGCCCTTGCCTGTCGCGGGTACTTGGCCTCCCACACAAGTGAGGCACCATTTTTATCGGGAGACCTGGAGGAACGCTGGGTGGTAGGAAATTGTGTGAGGCCAGTGATGCCACACCTTCCCACACAAAATGTGTGAAAAAGTGATTTTCAGCTAAAATTGAGGTTTGCAGGGGATTCTGGGTAGGAAACGTTGGGGGATCACGCAAGCCATACCTCCTGGAAGCCCCCGGGTGTCTACTTTTCAGAAATGTGTGGGTTTGGTAGGTTTCCCTAGATGGCCGCCGAGCACAGGGCCAAAACCCAGGTGACCCCTTGCAAAACCATGTCGTTTTGTGAAAGGCCATTTTGAGGTCGCCTCAATACGTTGTGGGCCCTTGCCTGTCGCGGTACTTGGGCCTCCACACAAGTGAGGCACCATTTTTATCGGGAGACCTGGGGAACGCTGGGTGGTAGGAAATTTGTGTGAGGCCAGTGATGCCACACTTTCCCACACAAAAATGTGTGAAAAAGTGATTTTTCAGCTAAAATTGAGGTTTGCAGGGGATTCTGAGTAAGGCGTTGGGGGATCACGCAAGCCATACCTCCTGGAAGCTCCCGGGTGTCTACTTTTCAGAAATGTGGGTTTGGTAGGTTTCCCTAGATGGCCGCAGAGCACAGGGCCAAAACCCAGGTGACCCCCTTGCAAAACCAGGTCATTTTGAGATAATGTGTTGTTTATTTCTGCAGCGTGAAAATTTTGGCACTAATATTGCAAGGAAAATGTGACAGATATTTTGAGGTTTGCAGGACATTGTGGGTACCATAACTTGTTGGGATCCACAAGAGAGATATCACCATGTACTCCCATGGGTGTTTCGTTTCACGACAATATCTACAGTTGGTAGGTTATTCTTAGACGGAATGTACACCTTGGCAGACAGACTAAAAAGACAAAGATTACTGCACAGCCATCTATTCCTCAAGCACACACACATACTGGTTGGAATTGGCACGAGGGCAAGTGATGGTTCAGTATATACAATTTTATTAACAAGAGATTTCACAAAAATGAAATGCACTGTCAATAGTTGAAAGGACAAAAACGGAACCAGTGACTCGCAGCTCGTGAGCTGTAAAGCCACGTCAAGGCCCCAACCGCTTTACAGGCCATTCACACACCTTTCATACGTGATACACACAAGACCATTCACACCACCAGGCACTGAAACAAACACATTACAACATTCACAAAAAGGGACAAGGTACACCCTGCTTGAGAAAGACAAAAAAAAAAAATATTACTGCACAGCCATCTAATCCTCAAGCACACACACCCATACTGGTTGGATTTGGCACGAGGTGAGTGATGGTTAGGTATATACAATTGTATTAACAAGTGATTTCACAAAAATGAAATGCACTGTTAATAATTGAAAGGACGAGAAACTGAACCATTGACTCACAGCTCGTGAGCTGTAAAGCCACGACAAGGCACCAACCTCTTTACAGGCCATTCATACACCTTTCATACGTGTGACAAATACAAAACCATTCACACCACCAGCCGCGGGCCCATCACATTACAACACTCACACCAGCAGACAGCGCCATTCAAGGGCCCATCACTTTCACACGCCCACATTCCTAACACAGCAACCACACAAGCTGATGGATTGCGTGGAGTGTCGCTCGGCTAGCAGTGTGTGCAGTGACCAGCAGCAAGTCACTACTCACACACTGCCAGCCGAGCGCCAGTCCACGCACACCGCCAGCCAAGCGCCACTCCACGCACACCGCCAGCCAAGCGCCAGCCTACACACACCACCATCACATTTAGGATTTTTTTATACAAAAAGAAAACACAAATTGCAAATAGATACAAATCTACTAACACAAAATCAGAAACTAAATACATTGCACTAATGCCAACCTTGAAACAGAACAATAATTCTTAAACATTACAGACCAGGCAGTTCACTTTACCACTCATGGTTGCTCCCAATAATTCTTTTGCTTGTGGTACGCTCTATAACAAGCAGGCACACACAGCCCAGGGTTAGAAGGACACTCAGGGCAGTACATACGAGTCTCCTTCCGCGTACCTCTTCGCCAACAGACTCTACATCTCCTAGTGGGAAAGTCTTTTGAGGGTGTAGGAGGAATGTGATCAGGAAAGTGGCGATCTTTCAATCGAGCCACATCCTCCACCACTCCAACTCTAGGAACACTTGCCTGTTCCACAACAACAAGGCTGCCTATGACAGACTCCTGAAACTGAACAAAAGTCAGCTTTGACGCAGGAGAACACTCCTTGAACACAACAAAAGCATTTAAAGTTGCTAAATTGAAGAGATGGATGGCCAACTTCTTATACCAAATGTAAGACTTACGAATAGCAGTGTAAGGTTCCAACCTCTGATCTACTCTATCAACACCACCCATGTGCTTATTGTAGTCTAAAATGCACACAGGTTTGCGCACTTCAGCAATCTGACCCCAAACAGCCACAGGTGAAGTACTCTCATCATGGATGGTAGTCAGCATGTACATATCCCTCCTGTCCACAAATTTCACAGCTAGCAGTTCCTCAGTACGCAAGGCACTGCACTGTCCCCTCTGAAGTTTTTTTGCAAACAAGCTCTTTTGGATAACCTTTACGGTTAGAGCGGATTGTGCCACAAGCAAAAGTGTCCACTTTGAACAATTCCTTAAACAATTGCACAGCAGTGTAGAAGTTATCAAGGTACAAATGGTGGCCTCTGTTAAACAGTCCTCTAGCAAGATCCCACACAATTTTCTCTGAAACTCCAAAAGTGGACGGACAACCAGGGGGTCAATAGTGGAATCCCTACCAGTGTACACACGCAAATTAAAAACATATCCTGTCCTACTCTCGGACAACATATACAGCTTAATTCCATAGCGTGCCCTCTTGCTAGGAATGTACTGCCTAAAACCAAACGGCCCTTGAACAGGACCAAAGACTCATCAATAGATATTTCTTTCCCTGGAGTATAGATCTCTGAAAATCGATCTACAAAGTGATCAAGAACAGGCCGAATCTTAAAAAGACGGTCACATTCAGGGTGATCTCGTGGCAACGCCAAACCATTATCAACAAAATGCAGCATCCGAAGCAAAAGTAAATACCGATCACGAGTCATAACTGCAGGAAATATGGCCGTTGCCATCAAGGGACTGGTAGACCAATATGAACCCATGGACGGCTTCCTTATCAAACCCATCAAAAAGTCAAACCCAAAAACTTCTTCATCTCTTCCAGATTTGTGGGACTCCACCGGGTAGCTCTAGAATGGGGCCTAAGTCTGGCACTGTTGTCCCTCAAAAACTGTTCAGCATACAAATTAGTCTGCTCAACAATCTCATCCAAAAATACATCATCCATAAACAACTGAAAATACTGTATAGGCAAATAATGTTCACAATCCACTCTACACCCTGCATAACCACTAAAGGCAGGCAACACCGGCTGCACCATGTTTGGATCAACTCAGAGTCCAGCACTTCCAGTAGGAAGCCTAGCAGCCCCAGGCTGCAATCCAGATGCCTCTTGCACCATCGGCACAGTAGTATCCTCCTCTAAATCAGGCACTTCATCTGCACTGAGAGTACCTTCATCATCCGATGATTCCATGTGGAGAAAACTCACTGCCTGAATCTTCCCCTCCCTCCTCTCCCTCAGACGCACTGTCAGTCTCATAATCCTGCTCAGAGGAAGATTCAAGAAGCAAACCAACCACCTGCTGAGCAGTAATTCTACGGCTAGCCATAATGCTTACTAATAAAGGTTACTTGTCAAACAAGTCAACAACAACAAACCCTTTGTAAAAAAAGAAATAAACAAAATGTAGCTTTATCACAAAGACCTATATACTCCAACACTATACCACTCACGTGACAGAAGCAGCTAGACTCACCACCACCTACTCTGCACAGACACAGTAAGGATCAACAATATCCCACTAAAAAGAAGAAGAAAACAAATTACACATAAGACAATGCAAAACATCGCAAAGAATTTCATGCTCTGAACACTAACAAATATGCTGCCATTATGACACCACTTACAAAAAATTCATTCATGCATGACAATAATACTCATTTGGAGTACACACAACAAAAATATTTTTCTTACCAAATAAATGCAATTACGCAAAACTGCAGAACAACCACTGCCGAAACCGCAAACAAGAATCAAAAGCTTTACACTAGAATAAAAAGGAGAAAAAAACCATTACAATCACATATGCAAATAATGGGGCCTAAGTCTGGCACTGTTGTCCCTCAAAAACTGTTCAGCATACAAATTAGTCTGCTCAACAATCTCATCCAAAAATACATCATCCATAAACAACTGAAAAATACTGTATAGGCAAATAATGTTCACAATCCACTCTACACCCTGCATAACCACTAAAGGCAGGCAACACCGGCTGCACCATGTTTGGATCAACTCAGAGTCCAGCACTTCCAGTAGGAAGCCTAGCAGCCCCAGGCTGCAATCCAGATGCCTCTTGCACCATCGGCACAGTAGTATCCTCCTCTAAATCAGGCACTTCATCTGCACTGAGAGTACCTTCATCATCCGATGATTCCATGTGGAGAGAAAACTCACTGCCTGAATCTTCCCCTCCCTCCTCTCCCTCAGACGCACTGTCAGTCTCATAATCCTGCTCAGAGGAAGATTCAAGAAGCAAACCAACCACCTGCTGAGCAGTAATTCTACGGCTAGCCATAATGCTTACTAATAAAGGTTACTTGTCAAACAAGTCAACAACAACAAACCCTTTGTAAAAAAGAAATAAACAAAATGTAGCTTTATCACAAAGACCTATATACTCCAACACTATACCACTCACGTGACAGAAGCAGCTAGACTCACCACCACCTACTCTGCACAGACACAGTAAGGATCAACAATATCCCACTAAAAAGAAGAAGAAAACAAATTACACATAAGACAATGCAAAACATCGCAAAGAATTTCATGCTCTGAACACTAACAAATATGCTGCCATTATGACACCACTTACAAAAAATTCATTCATGCATGACAATAATACTCATTTGGAGTACACACAACAAAAATATTTTTCTTACCAAATAAATGCAATTACGCAAAACTGCAGAACAACCACTGCCGAAACCGCAAACAAGAATCAAAAGCTTTACACTAGAATAAAAAGGAGAAAAAACCATTACAATCACATATGCAAATAATGCACCAGTCCACACACAATCCACCAGCCAAGCTAAGGGGTAGGTGGGCCAAAGAGTATAAATAAAATATTCACCCCCGTAAAAGGGGAGCAACCCTTGCCCTTTTGGCCACTCCCCAACACAAAAATTAAAAAACCCTGGTGTCTAGTGGCTTCTGCCCTCCTTGGGGGCAGATGGGCCTAAAAACATACTGCTATTCTGCCACCCAAGGGGTCACTCTCCACAAATAAATGCCTGGTGGACTAGTGGGAAGATACCTTTATCTTCCGCACACGATCTCTCACTACTCAACTCTACTCTCAACTCTATTCACAACTGGATGTTAGCTCACCAACTCATTCTGAATCCCGCCAAAACTGAATTCCTCCTCCTCTCTACCTCTCTCTCACCTCCTCCTGTTCAATCTTGGATGGATCAGCTGAACCTACTCAACAACAAACCCATCATTGTCGACAGCGCTAAATCCCTAGGTGTCATTCTTGACAAAAGACTCAACCTAATCTCCCACATCAACTCTATTGCTAAGAACGCACGTTACCAGTTGCGCCTTCTACGGGGGATCCGTCAGTTCTTCCCGGAGAAAGACTTAAAAACCTTGGTACAATCTCTGGTTCTCTCAAGACTGGATTATTGCAATTCTCTTCTGACGGGCCTACCCAAATCCCACCTCTCCCCTCTCAAATCCATCCTCCATTCAGCAGCTCGCCTCATTTCAGGGTCTAAATGAAGCGACCACGTCACTCCTATCCTCTCTTCGATGGCTTCCGATCGAGGCAAGATCGATTTACAAAACTGCCTGCATCACACACAAAGCCTTACACACCTCCTCCCTCGTTACCTGGCAAATAAATTGAAATTGTCCGGTGGCTCTCGCCCTTCTCGCAATGCGGAAAAGCTTCTGCTTGAGCCCCCCGTCTTCAAAAAGGGAAAGATCGATGGCGCAATCCTTCTCAGGAAATGCGGTGAGAATCTGGAACTCGCTTCCCCCATTGCTGCATGCCACCTCCTCTACCCGGATCTTCAAAGCTGACCTCAAATCTCTTCTCAAGACACTTTCAGAACTAATACTTTCACTCTCAGCCCCCTCTAGGAAGTTCGCTCTTCATTGTAAATTTTTACTTTTTCCTGTACATTCCTCACCCTTGCGTGCTGGAGTTTATGTATGTATGTACGTGTTCTCCCTCTCTCCCTCTCTCCCTCTCTCCCCCTCTCCCCCTCTCTCCCTCCCTCTCTCCCTCTCTCCCTCTCTCCCTCTCTCCCTCCCTCCCTCCCTCCCTCTCTCTCTCTCTCTCTCCCTCCCTCCCTCCCTCCCTGCACATCCATAAAACCTATTGAAAAGCTTGAATGACGCGGTGCGCCCTGCAGTGCCATTTTATTTAAAATAGTGCCCTTGAATCCTGCTGCCCTAGTGTTTCTGGTGTATAAAACACCACAGCCCTGTAATCGTGTGTGGGCAGCCAGCCCCCGTTGGCATAGCAGCTTGGAAGGGCCTATAAAAGACTCCATTGTATTTCTGGAGTTTACGTCGAGGGCCCAGTGGATAGATGTTTTAAAAAAAATATATATTTTGCTGTTGAATATTTTATTGAGCTCTGCAACACTGTACTTTCGATTGTACTTTTTCCTGTACATCACACACACACACACACACACAGAAAACTCTAATTTCTTTTAACAAGGTTTTCATCTATTTGAACAATGTAAAGCATATTTATTCATGGTGCTACAGTAGAAGAGTTTTTGGCACTACAGCAAGAGTAGCATCTTGGTTAAAAATGAATGCATTTTCAACATTACAATGAAAACAGTGCTTGTAAGGCAAACAGTGGAAGATATGTCAATAGACTGCATAGTTTGAATTACTTGGGGTAGCCAGAGATCCGTAAGCTCTAACAGAAAACAGAGCTATCACCAGGTTACACAAATCATACAGGTGTAAGCTTTACACAGATTTTAATAATGCTCAAGGCTCATGCAGGAAAGCTACTCTTTGCTTTCACATATCTTTCATGCTCAGGCAATCATTCTTCAGACTAAAGGGGTCTAGTAGGCTTATGCCTCAGAGCTTTGTCTCTGGCTGCAGAGATTATACAGACTCATATTTCAGACAGCAAAGATACAACAATGTGACACCGATAGGACCGGCTCAGGCTTCGAACAGGAAAGCTGCCTCCAAGATTACACAATACTACAGGCTCAGGTTACAATTCTTCAGCCATCACCCTTGCTATTCTACTAAGTCAGCCACTCAAGTTACATGGATTTAACAGGCTAAAATCTCATAACAAAGAACTATACACAGATTTCAGTATAGACTTTGCACACCAAAACTTCAGTTTCACATACCTCACAGTCCCCAGTGTCTCATCCTGATGTTATGCCTCATAAGAAACATTTTATAGGTTCAGACTTATTCTTGCACAGCTGTCCTTCAGTGCAGACTGCTTATGGGCTCAGGTACATGACAACAGATTTGTTGCTCAGATTACATTAGTAGCTCATTAAAGATCGGGCCCTCATAGGAACATATTACAGTGGGAGGTTGACCACTTTTGATCAGCCATATGAGCAATCATCTGGCATGAGAGATGGCTGTTTGTCTGGAGTTACGTTCAGTGAAACTGGGGTACTGCCCTTCCTGGGACTGCCAGATGAAAACGATCAAGTAAACACTTCAAACTCTGGGTAATATGATTTTATGGCGCATGTGAGTCCCACGCATGCTAGAGTACTGCAGTCTTTTCCTTGAGACGGGTTCATTTAGTTTCCAACATGTAAGACATTCTAATACAACAGCGTTAAATGTTGAAGGAAAGTCGGAACCTTTTCCCTTCCATCTTTCACAAATGCCAAGTCCATACCTTTGTTTGACTCAAACACCATACAGCTGTTCTAAAACTAATGTGCCCAACACAGAAGTATCATTTGCAGTTCAAGTACAAAGGCTACCAGCAAAGTCACAGATCAATGGCATTATGGCACCTTCTCAGCTGGATCGGAATTCTGACTGTCCTACCCTGTGCACTTGACTGAGGAAATTTGCGTTTTGACCATCGCACACGCACACACACACGCACACACACACGCACACACACACACACACACCCCCTAATGGGCATTCCTGCTGCATGATCGTGCAGCAAGAATGCACAAAAGAGGCATCGGGGGAAAGGAAAACCCTTTCCTTTCCCTCGATGCCTCTTTTGATTCAAACCCCCCCTCCCCGAGCCAAAACTCACCTGATTTCCCCGACGCACTGGAAGCAAATGGCTTCCAGCGCGTCGAGGAAGAAAGACCCTCAATGACGTCCAGCGCGCCTCGTGTGCTGGCGTCGTTGATGGGGGAGGCGGGGGAGGCAGTGGAAGCCCTTCCCCTGCCTCCCCCAAAAAAACTAACGATCGGATTCCCACGGGGGAGCGCCAGCGCTTCCCCGTGGGTGATCTATGACGAGCTGGACTCGTCATGAGCACCACGACCACTGTGTGCCATGACGAGTCCAGCTCGTCATCTGTATCGAAGGGTTAAAGTTGAAAAGTGTGTTGTGTTGTAGTACATTGAGTTTGTGCTTTTGTTTTGTGAATTCGCGCTGGGTGCGCGAATCCCCCCCAAAAAATTTAAAAAATATGTATGTGTAAAAAAAAATTATAATCTGTATTATGTTATAGGGTGGCTCTAAAAAGAGCCCTTGTTTTCATTGTGACTTTTTGTAGCTACATGTAAGTGCCGATGCAGAGCTTTAGGTTGTTGAGAAAGACTCTGTTTCCCTGATTTGTGAAGTGTACTCCATCACCCCTGTATATGCCATCCATATCAAAACGTAGATTGTTGTTATATATGGAGCCCATCCTATGGTCTCTAAGGTAAGCAGAAACAGCTTTATTGACATTCTTTCTAGCTTTCTCAATCTGTGGACAGAATTGATTTGACCACTTCCATTTCTGTCTGTGGCATATGTTAGAGTATACAAAGACAGTTTGAGGTAAAAGCAACATCAATTGTGCAAAGGTGTCCTTCATTAGCATTTCCAGACCTACCCCAGTCAATGTGCCTAGGTCATTTCCACCACAGTGCACAATCATGAGGTCAGGGGGTTGGAGATGCAAAAAGGTTTTAACCAAAGGCATCAATTGGTGTCACTTTAATCCTCTCTGTGCAATCCATTTAATATCCACATTTTGTAAAGCTAGGTTTTTGTCTATACCTCTGCGTTCAGCATACCTTTTGCACCAGAAAACATAGCTGGGTCCAACAATCCACACTGTAAGCATCTTGAAGGGGTCTGGAAGTAACGAAAAGATGTATGTAGCTGAGGTAGTCAGTTGGTAGAATGAGAGGTATGTAAAATGGTGGACAAGATGCTGTTTTTTAAAAAGTAGAGAATTAATTGGCTGTTTAAGAACATTGTACATTGAAAAATAGGGTGCATTTTACTTTTTTTTAAAGCATGTTTCTTATTGGTTAGTAAAATATATTTGAAAGGTACAATAGAAAGGATAAGGTCATATTTTGCAAAGTCAACCACACCTGCTGTTTGCATTTGCAACATTGTGTAGTGAATTTGAAAATATGGTGAACTTGTGACCTGTCAGTTAAGTTGAGTGTTATTATGGAAACTGGCATTAAGCAGAATGGGGGTAGGGTTGAAACTTAACTGTGGACTTAAAATGTAAATTTGTAATTTATATATAAGTAATATGTTATTACAGTAACATTTCCCAAGTCAGTACTATCTTTAGAAGTGATGTGTTATTAAAAAACAGTTGAAAATGTATTTGTAATATCTTTTTGAACTCTCGTATGAATCCGCGGCTCCATCACTCCTTCAAGTACCCAGCCAGTAGCCATACACTTCTCCAATCACCCAGGCACTACACATGCACTCATGCAATCACACAGGCATTACCCATACACTCATGCAAACACTCAAGCATTACCCATGAATTCTTCCAATCACCCATACATTACCTCACTATAACTTCCCTCAAACTTGTGGTTTTTCAGTGATATATATATATATATTACCTACTGGCGGTCGCCAGTATGTAGTTATAGTTAGAACCTAGTTTCCATCGGAAAAGCGTTTTTATAAAAATATCGATATCTGAGCACCGAGGAGGAGTCGCGACTCCTCCAGAGCACGAGCTGATTTCTGATTGGCTGCCAACACTCCAAACCAGGAAGTGTTGGCAGCTATCTTGTGACTCGGTAACCGATTCACAAGAAAAAGGGAAAAACAAGAAAAGGGGGCAGGGTAGAAACACCCTGACCCCCTAGGCCTGCTCAGGGGGTCCCACAAGGAACCCCAGGGCCAAAAAAAGCATTTTTTTTAAAAAATCCGGCCGAGAAAATAAAAACAAAACGAAGCGTGGACTGCCACGTTTCATTATTATTAAGCCTCCAGGTTGGCCAGGTCCCGGGGGCAATGAGGAATTATATAGCGGGGGCCCGCGGGGGCCCCCACAGCCCGGGGCACTGCCACCTCCCTGGGGCTTATTTAATAAGATGTGGGGGGCCTCCCAGGACCCCCCCAAGCCCCGAGCACCAGCCCTCTACCCCCATCATTGTACAGCCCCTCCCCCATCTCTCCACATCGCACCATCTCTCACCTCTTGAGCCAGATACTGCAGCCCCCGCTGCTCCGCTGTCCCATCACCAGGCGAGAGGTTTCCGAGTTGGTCCCGGGGTCCATGGCTGTCCTTGTATGCCCGAGGGGGTGCAGGGCTTTTGAGGGACCTTGTGTCTGGCAGCCGGGGCTCCCCACAGGCTGTGTCCTCCCCTTGGGCTCCCTGCACCCAGACCTCTCCCTTGGACCCCCAAGATTCAGCAGAGACTCCCCGCGCACCCGCAGTCACTCCGTGTGTCTTGCGCAGTCTAAGGGCTACAGTGCACTAACACGGTCCGCTCCCGTGTCGTTGCTCCAGCGCCTCCACCCTCAAAGCCACACTGACACCGAGCGACGACCCCTCACCCCTGCACTGACACTGCATGACACGCACACACCCCTGCACTGACACTTTATGACATGCCCACACCACTGCACTGACACTGTATGACACGCCCACACCACTGCACTAACATCGAGCGGACACCCCTCACTCCCTATACTGACACTGTATGAGACGCACACACCACTACACTGACACTGCATGCCACACAAACACACATTCTACACTGACAGTGCATGACACACACACACCCCTGCACTGACACTGAACGGACAACCCTCACCCCCTGCACTGACACTGCATGACACAAACTCACCGCTTACACTAGCACTGCTTGACACCCATACACCTCCTGCACTGATAGTACATGAGACGCCAGGCGGGAGGTTTCCGAGTTGGTACCGGGGTCCATGGCTGTCCTTGTATCCCCGAGGGGGTGCAGGGCTTTGGAGGGACCTTGTGTCCAGCAGCCGGGGCTCCCCACAGGCTGTGTCCTCCCCTCTGGCTCCCTGCACCCAGACCTCTCCCTTGGACCCCAAGATTCAGCAGAGACTCCCCGCACACCCGCAGTCACTCCGTGTGTCTTGCGCAGTCTGAGGGCTACAGTGCTCTAACACGGTCTGCTCCCGTGTCGCTGCTCCAGCGCCTCCACCCTTAAAGACACACTGACACCGAGCCAAGACCCCTCACCCCTGCACTGACACTGCATGACACGCACACACCCCTGCACTGACACTTTAAGACACGCCCACACCACTGCACTAACACTGTATGACATGCCCACACCACTGCACTGACACGCTATGACACGCCCACACCACTGCACTGACACTGTATGAAACAAACACACTCTGCACCACTAACACGCCCAC
Organism: Calotriton arnoldi; assembly: GCA_963921515.1. Lineage (NCBI taxonomy): Eukaryota > Metazoa > Chordata > Amphibia > Caudata > Salamandridae > Calotriton > Calotriton arnoldi. Next base: position 1,433,771 of record CAWUFW010003959.1, read on the forward strand.
ACCACTGCACTGACACAAAGCAGACACCCCTCACCCCCTGCACTGACACTGCATGACACGCACACACACCTGCACTGACACTTTATGACACGCCCACAACCTTGCACTGACACTGTATGACACACCCACATCACTGCACTAACATTGAGCGGTTACCCCTCACTCCCTGTACTGACACTGTATGACACACACACACACCACTGCACTGACACTGCATGACATGCACACACCACTGCTCTGGCACTGTATGACACGAACACACACCCTACACCATTGACAGGCACACACCCCTGCACTGACACTGCATGCCACACAAACACACATTCTACACTGACAGCACATGACACACACACCCCTGCACTGACACCAAACGGACAACCCTCACCCCCTGCACTGACACTGCATGACACAAACTCACCGCTTACACTAGCAGTGCATGACACCCACACACCTCCTGCACTGATACTACGTGAGACGCAAGCACCTCCTGCACTGGCGCTACATGACACCCTTTCCGTGCTACAGAGCCACTGCACGACACCCTCAAATCTCCTACACCAGCACAAAATGATATCTCCTGCACAGACACTGCATGACACCCCTCACCCTCTGCACTGACAATGTATGACACACACTCCCTTCACCGACACTGCATGACACCCGCACACCTACACTGACACTACATGAGACACACACCTCCTGCACTGGCACTGTAAGACACCTATGCAACTCTTACACTAGCAGTGCACAATACCCACACACCTTCTGTACTGACACTGCACAACACCCACGCACCGCTTACACCTGCAGTGCACAATATATCCACACACCTCCTGCACTGACACTGCATGAAACCAACGCACCTCTTACACTAGCAGTACACGATACTCACACACCTCCTGCACTGACACTGTATGATACCCATGCACCTCTATGCTAGCAGTGCACGATACCCGCACACGTCCGTACTGACACTGCATGACACCCATGCACCGTTTACACCTGCAGTGCACGATACCCACACACCTCCTGCACTGACACTGCATGACACCAATGCACCCCTCACTCTAGTCGTGCATGATACACACGCACACCTCCTGCCCAATGGTGTAACATAAGCTCCTGCAGCCCCCGCGGTGCAGGGGGGCCCAAGTCCAGGTGGCCCCTCAGCAAAATTGCTAGGAGGTGGGCCGGGGAGAGGGGCCCCCCTCCATGTACTTTGCAGGGGGCCTCCTAAAGCTTCGTTACGTCACTGCTCCTGCACTGGTACTGCATGACACCTATGCACCTCTCACACTAGCAGTGCACAATACCCACACACCTCCTGCACAGACACTGCATGACACCCACTCACCTTACACTAGCAGTGCACAATACCCACACACCTCCTGCACTACCACTGCATGACACCCACGCACTTCTACACTAGCAGTGCACAATACCCACACACCTCCTGCACTGACATTGCATGACACCCATGCACCTCTTACACTAGCAGTGCACAATACCCACACACCTCCTGCATTGCTACTGCATGACACCCACGCACCTCTTACACTAGCAGTGCATGATACCCGCGCACACCTCCTGCATTGACACAGCATGATACCCACGCACCTCTTACACTAGCAGTTCACAATACCCACACATCTCCTGCACTGACACTGTGTGACACCCACGAACCTTTTACACTAGCAGTGCACGATACCCACACACCACCTGCACTGACACTGCATGACACCCACGCCCCTATATACTAGCACAGCATGACATCTTGTTACCTCTTACATCAGCACATCTCCTCACCTCTAGCAATGAATGAAACCTTCACACCTCCTACACTAGCACTGCATGACCTCATCTACTAAACTAGTGCTACATGAGACCCTGCCACCTCCTACACGAGCAATGAATGACTCTCACCTCCGACACTAGCACTGCATGGCACCTACAAACCAGATTTATACACCAGCACTGCATGACACCTCTTCAGTGCTTAATTTGAGAAGGTCATTTCTGGTGCTCAGCACAGGCACTTAATTGTCCCGGCACCAGCACTTATGATAGCTGCCACATGGTGGCAATGTTTTTGTAATTTAAAGATGAGCAGAAGAACAGTTGATTATTAATTCAATATACAAATAAAATGACTAATACCTGCCACCTGAGCCATCCACTGCTGGCAGGGGCAATGGATGGTGCGAGCTGCAGCAGCCTCCTGATGAGGGCCCTGGCACTTATTCTTTTACAAACTAGGCACTGAACCTCTTTATCTCCTGCACTAACACAACATGACACCAGCTCATCTCGTACACCAGCACTCCACAAGACCACTTCAGCTCCTACACTAACTACACAACAACTCGTCATCTCCTACCTTGGGCTTGCATGAAACCATCTCCCCTCCTACATCACTAGTACTGCACTACTTCCTGAATGACATACCCTCACACTGCAGGACCCCCCTTCCCACCTACACTAGCACTGTATGACACCACCACCACCCCGCTTTCTACACTGATACTGCCTCACCGCCCACACTTGCATTACTAGACACCCCCCTCACTAACTACACTGGCACAGACAGTGACATACCCCCACATTGCATGACATCCCCTCACATCCTGCACTAGCATTGCATGTCACCATTTCACTGCCTACAATAAGTTGGGGGATTAAGTCCCCTTGAATCTTGCCTCTCTCTCCACTCCTCTTCCCTCTTTCTGCACTTCTGTTGCTTCTTTCTGGACTTATCTTGCTTCTTTCTGCACCTCACTTGCCTCTTTCTGCATTTCAATTGCCTCTTTCTGCAGTTCTCTTGCCTCCTTCTGCACTTCACTTGCCTCTTTCTGAAACTCTCTTGCTTCTCTCTGCACCTCTCTTGCCTCTTTCTGCACCTCACTTGCTTCTTTCTGCACCCCTTTTGCCTGTTTCTGCACCCCTCTTCGCTCTTTGTGCAACTCTCTTGCCTCTTTCTACACCTCTCTTTCTTCTTTCTGTACCGCTGTTGCTTCTTTCTTCACCTGTATTGTCTCTTTCTGCACCCTTAGTGCCTCTTTCAGCACCTCTGTTGCTTCTTTCTGCAGTTCTCTTCCTCTTTCTGCACCCCTCCTGCCTCTTTCTGTACCCCTCTTGCCTCTTTGAGCACCTCTCCTATCCCTTTCTGCACCCCTCTTGCCTCTTTTTCCACCTCTATTGGTTCTTTCTGCACCTCTTTTGCTTCGTTCTGCACTTCACTTGCCTCTTTCTGTACCCTCTTGCCTCTTTCTGCACCTCGGTTGGTTCTTTCTGCACTGCTCTGGCTTCTTCCTGCACCTCTGTTCCAAATTTCTGCATCCCTCTTGCCTTTTTCTGTACCCCTCTTTCTGCACCTCTCTTGCCTCAGTCTGCCAACCTGTTACCTCTTTCTGCACCCCTTTTGCCTGTTTCTGCAATTCTCTTGCCTCTTTCTGCAGTTCTCTTGCCTCCTTCTGCACCTCACTTGCCTCTTTTTGCTCCTCTGTTGGTTCTTTTGCACTGCTCTTGCTTCCTTCTGCACCTCTCTTGCAAATTTCTGCACCTCTCTTGTACATTTCTGCACCCCTCTTGCCTCTGTGTGCACCCCTTTTGCCTGTTTCTGTAACTCTCTTGCTTCTTTCTGCAGTTCTCTTGCCTCCTTCTGCACCTCTGTTGCTTCTTTCTGCATTTCTCTTGCCTCTTTCTGCACCCCTATTGCTTCATTCTGCACTTTCCATGCTTTTGTCTGCATCTGTCTTGCTTCTTTCTGCACCCCTGTTGTCTCTTTCTGTACTTGTCTTCCCTCTTTCTGTACCTTTTTTGCCTGTTTCTGCATCTCACTTGCCTCTTTCTGTACTTTTCTTGCTTCTTTCTACACCTCTGTTGCTTCTTTCAGCAATTCTCTTGCCTGTTTCTGCACTTCTCTTGCCTGCTTCTGCACCCCTCTTTCCTCTTTCTGCACCCGTCTTCCCTCTTTGTGCAACTCTCTCACCTCTTTCTACACCTCTCTTCCCTGTTTCTGCACCTCACTTGCCTCTTTCAGCACCTCTGTTGCTTTTTTCTGCAGATCTCTTGCCTCTTTCTGCACCCCTCTTTTCTCTTTCTGCACCTCTATTGCCTCTTTCTGCACCTCTGTTCCCTGTTTCTGCACCTTTCGTGCCTGTTTCTGCACCTTTCTTGCCTCTTTCTGTACCTCTGTTGCCTATTTTCTGCACTTCTCTTGCTCTTTCTACACCCTTCGCGCCTCTATCAGCACCCCTGTTGGTTCTTTCTGCACTGCTCTTGCTTCTTTCTGCACCTCACTTGCCTCCTTCTGCACTTCTGTTGCTTCCTTCTACACCTCTGTTGCTTCTTTCAGCAATTCTCTTGCCTCTTTATGCACTTCTCTTCCTTCTTTCTGCACCCCTCCTGCCTCTTTTTGTACCTCTCTTGCCTCTTTCTGCACCTCTCTTGCCTCTTTCTGCACTTCACTTGCTTCTTTCTGCACATCTCTTGCCTCTTTCAGCACATCTCTTGCCTCTTTCAGCACCTCTGTTGCTTCTTTCTGCACTTCTCTTGCCTCTTTCTGCACCTCTGAGTTAGAGGTTGTTTTAATCCTCCTGCCCTATTATGTACTAGGGCCTTACAGGGGAGGTCATGCCAATCACAGGGGTACCCCAACCCATAGTGTACCCTAGTGTATGTAGCTGTTTTCACTGTATTCTAAGTGTCTTTCAGGATAGCACTGGGTCCGGGCCTGGTTAGTCAGAGTCAGTTACCACCAGTACCAGTCAGCAAAAAGTTGTCTGCACAGGATGACCTTGCAACAAGGCATCTTTCTGCACCTCTGTTGGTTCTTTCTGCATATCTCTTGCTACTTTCTGCACCTTTCTTCGTCTTTCTGGACTTCTGTTGCCTCTTTCTGCATTTCTTTTGCTTCTTTCTGCACTTTTCTTCCTCTTTCTTCACATGTCCTACCTCTGTAGGAATAGTTAAAAATTAGCTTTTAAAAAACCTTTGAAATTCACTGAAAAAACCATAGGTTTCAGGGACGTTATAGTTAGAAATTAGCATTTAAAAAAACTTTGAAATTCACTGAAAAAACCATAGGTTTCCGGGACGTTATAGTTAGAAATTAGCATTTAAAAAACCTTTGAAATTCACTGAAAAAGCCACAGGTTTCAGGGACGTTATAGTTAGTTGGAGATTTCACTCGTACAAAACCATAGAAATTCAGCCGTTATAGTTAGTTGAGCTAACTATAACTCGCGCCCCGCAATGCACTGCTCATGATGTCACATATTACATCATTCATGACATGGTCAGTGACATCACTGATGACATCTCAAATGACATCACTGATGACATCATCCATGTGATAATATGATGCACCTCCTCACACCCTAATATAACCTTAGATACACCCACTCTAAAATACAGACTACCATTTTTGAAACCATAGACACACCAATACCACTTACTACATACCCACTCACTGATTCCTAGGTCTACACACACATCCACTTATTCACCTATAAAGTCACACATACATGCAGTCACTCATCAATACAGCACTATCATATGCACTCATACACCTATACAGACACTCACACACCACCACTCATCCATAGTGTTACTCACACACCTAGTCAGTCATGCAAAGAATCAATCACACTCCCATTTACTCACCTATATAGTTATACACACACTACCTCACTTATTCATACAGATACTAACACATACAATCACTAATACAAGCACACACTCATCCATACAGCCACTCTCACAATCACTCACTCTCACATATAGTCATTTATATACTCCAATACTCACATATACTGCCTTTCACATATGGAGTTACTCACACATGTACCACTGAGACATCCATTCACTCATCAACACACTCATACACACACTCACCCACCCTTACTGCCCAACAGAGATGCACTCTTGAACCCATACACCCAGTGAATCACCCACTCACACATCTATGCACAGAGTCACACACCCCCCTACCCACCCACACAGACACTCAGGCACCCATACAGATACTCAGACAACCAATCAATAACCCATATAGACACTCATTTTGCTACTCACCAACCCATGCAACCGCTTACACACCAACTGACAGACTGATACAGACATTTACACAGTTTAGTCACTAACCAATGCATTCAGTAAGACACGTTTAATCACTCACTTATACAGTCAGTCACGCACCTACTAAATCATCCATTCAGACACTTATATACCCACTCATTCTTCAATACACCTTGGCATATATATATATATATATATATATAAAACATATTTAAACTTTACAGAAGCACGCAGTCACTGGATGATGTCATCAGTGATGTCATCAGTGATGTCATTTGAGATGTCATCAGTGATGTCACTGACCATGTCATGAATGATGTAATATGTGACGTCATGAGCAGTGCATTGCGGGGGCGCGAGTTATAGTTAGCTCAACTAACTATAACGGCCGAATTTCTCTGGTTTTGTACGAGTGAAATGTCCAACTAACTATAACGTCCCTGAAACCTGTGGTTTTTTCAGTGAATATATATATATATATATATATATATTACGTACTGGCGGCCGCCAGTAGGTAGGTATACTTAAGACCAAAGTTTCCATAGTTTTTTTGATTTACCAATAACCATGGCTCCGCTTGACGAATCGTCACAGATTTTTCACTAAACTTCCCCTTTTTGGGTCAGCTGCTGTGTTGAAAGTTTCAGAGTGATCCATCAAGAGGGGGCTGAGATAAAAAGGGGGGCCCAAAATGCATTTTCCCCATGTTCTGTCTATGGGGATTTTTATTTTTTTTAGCACGACTACGGCCCGAACTGCTGAGCGGAATTACATCAAATTTGGCAGAAAGCTAGATGTTGGTCCAGAACATGATTTGGCGTAAAACCATTCAGTAGTTTCAGAGATATTAAAGTTAAAAAAATATAGATATCTCGGGACGAGAGTCTTTACAGGGGACTCACGGATCTTTCTAAAATTTGATTGGCTGCCAACACCTCAAACAGGAAGCGTTGGCAGCCAACTTGGGACTCGGCTTCAAGCCGAACCCCAGGGGCATGAGGGAGCGTGGCTCATGGGGCCACCTAACAAGCTTATGCAAAGCCCTGGGGACTACCACCTCCCTATGGCAGTAAAAAAAAAATATGGGGGGACCTGCTCGGCACTCTGCAGCCCTGGGGACCACCACCTCCCAGGGCAATAAACGCTACAAATGCGGGCCCCGCTCAGCTGCTGCCTCCGTTGCTGCTGCTGACCCTTTGGTCAGGAGTTTGAGGCCCTCCTCCACCCGTAGGCGCCCGCCTGCGCCTCATCCCTGGTGGTCTAGTGGTAGAGCGTCACTGCTCTGCTGCTGGGCTGCCCTTCTGTCTCTTTTTTTTCTGCTTTTGCTTTTTTTTCTGTTTTTGCCTTTTTCCTGCCTTTTGCCGTTTTCTGTTCCTTTTTGCACTTTTTCCTTTCCTTCACTCTTTTGCTTCGCTGACCTTGCTGCTGTGATCCCCTGTGGCACCGCCCCCCCTTCAGTGACTCTTTCCCGCTCCCCCCATTTCCTGCCTCCCAGCCCCCCGCATACTACTTAATGGCGGCCACTGCGCAGTGAAGGTGCATTCCACTGCCCTTACTAGATGAGCTCCGTCCCTACACAGCTCCGCCTGGTAGCTGCTGCCCCGTTGCTGCTCCTGACCCTCTGGTCATGAGTTCAAGGCCCTCCTCCACCTGCAGGCACTTGTATGTGCCTCATCCCTGGTGGTCTAGTGCTAGAGCGTCACTGCTCTGCTACTGGGCTGTACTTCTGTCTCTCTTTATTCTGCTTTTTCTGCTTCTTTTCCCTTTTTTCTACTTTTGCCTTTTTCTGCTTTTTTCTTTTTTAAACCCCTTTTTGCACTTTTTCCTTTCCTTTGCTCTTTTGCTTCACTGCCCCCCGCGGCCCGCTCCCCTCCAGTGACTTTTTCCTGCTCCCCATGTTTCTCATTTCCCAGCTGTCCAGCCCCCAGCACACTACTTAATTGCAGTCGCTGTGCAGCTGCACAGTGGGTGCGCTGCTGGCGTGCTGCAGGCGTGCCATAGGAGAAAGCTTGTCTGTACCTGAACGGGACCCAGTGCCACAGACCCTGGATCTTGGACCTCCCACCTATATGAAACCAGCACCCTCCTCGCCCTCAACACAGGACGCCATGCAACCTGCCACCTCGCATCACCAAAGGACATCCAAGGATCCTTCTCCTTCCGAAACTGCAGCTACACCCTCGCCCACCTCCACACGCCAGCTCCTCTCGCCGCCTGCCAACCAACAGCGCACCCAACCGGCTCAGCTGCATCCTCCTCAACACGTGCTCCCTCCACAAACATGCCAACAAAATCTGGGACCGCCTCGACATCTCCTCTCCTGACATCGCCTTCCTCACGAAAACCTGGACTCGCCCCGGCTCTGGCCCGGATATCGCCACCACCATCCTCGACGACTACAAAATCACCCACAAGGTCCGCACCGACTGACCAGGAGGAGGCATAGCCATCATCCACAAGAACACCCTCCGCCTGACCACTCACTAGGATGACCCAACGACAATCATGGAACACTTCCACTTCCAGATCCAGACAAACCCCAACACCACCCTCCGTGGAACCCTCATCTACAGGCCTGCCAGCCCCCACCCACCCTTCACCGATGCCATTGTCGACCTCATCGCACCCCAGGCTCTTACATCCACAGATTACATCCTACTCAGTGACCTCAACTTTCACCTGGACAACACCAGTGACCAGAACACCGCATCTCTTCTGGAGAACCTCGCCAACATTGGACTCAAGCAGCTGGTCACTGCTCCGACCCACACAGCGGGACACACGCTCGACCCCGTTTGCTCCACAAGTGGAAACATCATCTACAGCCACACCACCAAACTCCTCTGGACCGACCACTACTACGTGCACTTGGCCTTCACCAAACCCACCGTACACCACCGCCCTCACCGCCCCCGTCGTAGCTGGAACAAGGTCACCGAAGAACATCTCACTGCCTTCGTCAGCACTAACATACAGCGGACATCAGCAGGCGCTAACACCTCAGCACACAACCTCCACCAATGAATCTCCAACTGCGCTGACACTCTGGCACCCCATAAGAAGGCACCCGGTAAGCAACACTCCAAGAAAGCCAGCTGGTTTACTACCGCTCTCCACGAGACGCACCTGTAGACGACTCGAGAAGAGATGGAGGAACAACAAAACCCCGGAAACCCACTCAACCTTCAAAACCGCCATCAATGCACACCACCTCCTCCTCAAAACCACAAAGAAAATGGCCCTCCAAGACAGAATCAATGTCAGCGCACACAACAGCAAAGAACACGTCGTCATCATCAAGGAGTTTGCCAGGCCCAACAGTGAGACCACAGACATCTCACCCTCCCAAGACCTCTGCAACAAACTCGGCACCTTCTTCTACTACAAGATCAGGCAGATCTATGACAGCTTTGACCCCCAAGACCCTCCCACCATGCCTGACACCACCACATGCAACCACACCGCACCCCAACAGATCCTGCTCAACTGCAGTCCCCTCACCACAGACATCACACTTAAGACCATGAAGAGCATCCACACCGGAGCCCCCTGGAACCCTTGCCCGTATCACATCTTCCATAGAGCAGCCACCTCCATTGCCCCAAGCTTTGCCGCACCATCAACTGGTCCATCGAGACCCCCTCCTTCCCCAACGTCTGGAAACATGGAGAGATCAACCCCCTGCTAAAGAAGTCATCTGCCCACCTGACAGACCTCAAGAACTTCAGACCACTCTCCCTGCTCCCCTTCTCAGCCAAGGTCATTGAGATGCCCATCAACATCCAACTCTCCGAGTTCATCTAAGGGAACCATGTCCTGGACATCTCCCAATCTGGCTTCCGAAGCAACCACAGCACTGAGACCGCACTCCTTGCTGCCAAAGATGACATCCGCTCCCTCTTCAACCAAGGTGAAACCACAGCCCTCATTCTACTGGACCTCTCGGCCACCTTCGATACCGTCTCCCACCTCACCCTGATCACAAGACTCCACGATGCCTGCATCTACAACAAGGCCCTAGACTGGATCCACTCCTTCCTTACCATCCGAAAACAGCAAGTCAGACTACCTCCGTTCCTCTCCAAACCTACATGGATCAGCTGCGGAATGCCCCAGGGCTCCTCCCTGAGCCCCACTCTCTTCAACATCTACATGGTCCCCCTCGCTGCCATCATCAGGAACCATCGACTCAACATCGTCTCCTATGCCAACGACACCTAGCTGATTCTCTCCCTCACCAACGAACCCACAGCCACCAGAATCAACTTTCACAGTGGGATGAAGGCCGTTGCCAACTGGATGAAAGAGAGCTGCCTCACGCTAAACTCAGACAAGACCAAAGTACTCATCCTGGGTCCCACCCCCTCGGCCTAGGATGACTCCTGGTGGCCCCGCTGCACTGGGAACCCCCACGGACCATGAACTAAACCTCTGCATCATACTGGCCTCCTTGCTCACAATGAACTGGCAATGCCGTATCCTCATCTTCCATCCACACACTCCACCTGCTTCAAAAGACATTCAGATGGATCCCCACAGAATCCAGAAAGATGGTCACCCATGCACTCATCACCAGCAGATTAGGCAATGCATTCTACGCCGGCGTCACCCAGAAACTCCTCAGGAAACTGCAGAATGTTCAAAATGTCGCAGCCAGACTAGTCCTCAATATCCCTCGCCACAGCCACATCACCGAACACCTTCGAGAACTCCACAGACTCCCAGTCAGCAAAATCACCTTCAAGCTCCTCACACATGCCTACAAAGCTCTCCACGACGCAGGACCAGCTTATCTGAACAACTGCCTCTCATTCCACATACCCTCTAGATACCTTTGCTCCACCCAACTGACCCTGGACACCATCCCACGGATTCACAAGACCAAAAGAGGAGGAAGATCCTTCTCCTACCTCGCCGCCAAGACCTGGAACACCCTGCTGCTCCACCTCAGGCAATCTCCGTCACTGACCCAATTCAGGAAGGATCTCAAGACCTGGCTATTCGTCTGAACCCGTACGCCCAGATGGATCAGCAGCCCCCCCACATCAGCGCCGTGAGACCCTTATGGGTGAGTAACCCCACTATATAAACCCCTGATTGTTTGATTGATTGATTGATTGATTGAAACAGACAAATTGCTTTGAGATCCTAGGGATCTGCATGTTTAGCAGCTCCCTAGGTCGCAAAGCAATGCCAGCTGCCGTAGGAGGTGGTAAGCCGGTAGGGACCATGGGGGCCTTGTGGCTCCCCCCACAGTCCCCAACAGTGAGGCCAGGCCCCAAGAGATGGGATTCCCGGGGCCAATATCTGTCCAGGGAGGGGGGCCGTGCGGGGCACCTCTCCCAGGGCAGAAATCAACTCAGAGAGGGGGCCGCGTGGCTCCCCTAGCCCATTCAAAAACATCATGGTCCCAGGGGATGGGGTCCCCAGGGCCTGAATTGGCCCAGGGAAGGGAGGCAACGGAGCCCCCTCCCCTAATACATAAATTTAAAAAAAATCAGACCAGCAAGTCACCGAAGCCCATCCTCCATTCTTCACCACTCTGCAAACACACTGGTTGGGGGATGAAGACCCCTTGGATGCTGAGGTTCCTTGGGGACCAACAAGCCCCCCTGTTACCTCCAGTAAGTCCCACATAGTGGGATTGCTGAAAGGTCTTGCAAATGCGCAACCTGGCGTACTGCTGGTTGGGGAATGAAGTCCCATTGCTTCCTGAGGGCCTCAGGACTAATGTGGTCATATTCACCAAAACAGTATTGCACCAGGAGGTGTGTTTGCAGAGTGGTGGAGAAAGGGGGTGTGGCTTCAAAGTCCTCTCAGCAATCCCGCTGTCTGGGACTTACTGCAGGTAATAGAAGGGGTTCCTGGATCCCAAGGACCATCAGCATCCAAGGGGACTTAATCCCCCAACCACCACTGCACCAGGAGGCGCGTTTGCAGAGTAGTGGAGAAAGGGAGTTGGCCACCAGCGACTTTTGGTCGCATTTCTTTTTTTCTTTATTTTTGTGGGGAGGTGGGTGCATCCCCTAGGGCCAGGCCTTTTTATAATGGGGGAGAGGGGCTGTGCGGCCCCACTCTCCGGGCCAATTTCGGCCCCTGGGACCACATCCCCTGGGGCCAGGCCATTAATAGGAGGGGGGAAAATGGGCCACCGCTCCTCGGACTTACTAATGCCCCAGGGACCACCACCTCCCTGGGGCTTTTTAAAGTATCAAAGTGGGGGAGGTCCGTACTGCCTCCCCCATCGCCCCGGGACTGCCACCTCGCTGGGACTTATTTCATTTTAAGTGGGGGGAACTCTCTGACCCCCACCTCCCCTAGGCTTCATTGTAATTTGTATGTATCCCTCCGAAGCCCAGGGGACCGCCAGCTCCCGGGGCAATACGTTTAAATTAAGTGCAGTGGCTGTGCGGCCCCCCACAGCCCTGGGTAGCACTACTTTCCCGGGGCAAATTAGATTAAGGGAGGGGGTTGCATGGCCCCCTCCTGGAGCCATTAATGGCCCTGAGGAACACCACCCCCCAGGACCGGCTCCTGTAGTGTCCTGGGGTACCACCCCCTGGACACTGCAGTTTGCTATGGCTTGGCGGGAGCGTTACCACGCCCACCAATCCTTAGCAAACAGTGCCCCGCTTTGAGCAAGTGGGAGCATGGAGAACTTTAGATAAAGGCAGCCAGTCTGCTGAAATGTGTCTCTCTTATGTGCTTGGTCGAGGGAGGACCAACACAATAAAGATATTCTTTAGATTCCACAGACTTCGTGTGCATGCCCTTTCCTTTCGGGAAGCAGGATATATATAAATATCATCAAACAAAGCTTCCCCAGTTTGAAGACTACTCTGAGTCTTCCTGAGTGGAACAGCAGAAAAAAAGAAAAATAAACTGAAAATGTTCCACTGGAGGGCTCTTTAATGAAATGAACACTTTGACACAGCTCAGAAACCTACTATAGGTAAAGGAATTTTGAAAGTGCACTACTGATCCCAGCATGCAACACTTAGTTGATTTCACCTGTGAGGCCCACTGAGGGCTATTTAAATGGACATGCAGAGGGGAGTGCCTTTTCACCATTTCTGTGCAGTATCATCATGCCTGTGATCAAGAAGCTGAGTGCTTTGAAACGCGTAAGGCAAATAAATGTATCTGAATGAAAATGCCAGTTTCCTTTGAATTCATCTGCTCTTCGAGTGCGTCTTCAAACTGGGGAAGCTTTATTTGATGATTGATATATATATTATCTACTGGCGGTCGCCAGTAGATAGTTATAGTTAGGACCTATTATCCATAGGAAATCCGCGACATTCTATTTGAAATAACGTTGGCGCCGGTTGACGAATCTTCGCGAAAGTTTCCAACTTGCTGGGGCGCTCCGCTCCGCTCCTACCCTGAAAGTCTCGGGGTGATACGTCAAGCGGGGGCCGAGAAAAAAGGGGGGTCCCAAAACGCGTTTTCCCCATACATTTTTCCATAGGAACCTTTAGTCGCAGCTACAGCCCAAACTGCTGAACGGAATTACACCAAATTTGGCAAAGAGGTAGCCCTTGGTTCAGACTGGTGCCTTTTGCTTAAATGGTGTAAATCCGTTCAGTAGTTCCTGAGAAATTCACAAGTAAAGTCACATATATATCTATGGGCGCGTCGGATCCGCGTACCCTCAGCGCACCCTGCGCGCACCGTCCCGATCACAAGCTGCATGCTAATTGGCTGTCAGCTGGCTGTCAACATTCCGATTCAGGAAGTGTTGGCAGCCGTTTTGTCCCTCGGTAGAACCGAGGGACAGAAACAAGTGCTCAAAGCGCACAAAGGGGGCAGGGTAGAAACACCCTAACCCCCTAGGCCTGCTCAGGGGGTCCCACAAGGACCCCCTGGGCAAAAAAAAGCATTTTTATTTTTTTTTAAATCGGCAGGATGCGCTCAGGGTGCGCAGATCCTGCCGAAAAAAAAAAAAAATCGAAGCGCGGTCTCCTGCGCTTCAATGTAAATTTGTCCCGGGGGCATGCTGGGGGGGGTTTATTTTATATATGGGGGGCCTCTAAGGGCCCCCAAGCCCGAGGACCACCACCCCCGGGGCTTTTTTTTTTTTTTTTAAACCTGTGTGGGGGGCTCCAGCCCCCACACGCCCCGAGACCACCACCTCCCCGGGGCACTAAGAAAATTGAAAATGGGGGTCCGTTTTGGACCCCCAAGCCCCGGGGACCACCACCTCCCCGGGGCTTTCAAAATGTAGGGAGGGGGCTGCGTGGCCCCCTCCTGGAGCCCTTGATGGCCCTGGGGACCACCACCCCCCAGGGCCAGCTCCTGCAATGTCCCAGGGTGCCTACCCCGGGACACTGCTGTTTGCTATGACAGGACGGGAGCCTCGCGGCTCCCGCCCTGTCATAGCAAACTTAGTTTGCATTTTGAAAGAGAGAGCAGGAAACCTGCTCTCTCTTTCAAAATGCAAACCAATTGCTTTCCACATGGGGAGCAGCATCTTAGCTGCTCCCCATGTGGAAAAGCAATGCCGGCTCCCATAGGACGCGGGAGCCGGCGGGACTGTGGGGGATTGGGGACCCCCACAGTCCCCAACCAGAGGCCAGGCCCGGGGGATGGGGTCCCCGGGGCCATAAGTGGCCCGGGAGGGGGCCACGCAGCCCCCCTCCCCAAATAAAAAAAATAAAATAAAATAAAAAAATAAGGGCAAGTCCGGCCTCGGGGATGGGGTCCCGGGGCCTTAAATGGCCTGAGGAGTGGGGCCACGCAGCCACCCTCCATATTTTTATTTAAAAGAGGGCATGCCCCGGGGATGGGGTCTCCGGGGCCAATAGAGGCCCAGGGAAGGGGGCCACGCGGCCCCCTTCCCGTTTTTTTTTAAATAAAACAAAAAAAATGCTCAGGCCCCGGGGGATGGGATCCCCGGGGCCAAAAGTGGCCGAGGGAAGGGGGCCACACAGCCCCCTCCCATAAAAAAAAAAAAAAAAACGGCATCGTGCCGGAGGCCCCGCCCCCTCCCTGCAGTACTCTGCAAACGCGCCCCCTGGCGCGTTTAAGAAGGGAAGTAATTCCCCTTGAATACTGGGGGTCCCTGGGGGCCAACTAGCCCACCAGGAACCTCCAGTATGCGCCAGGGGCTGCCTTGCAGAGAGGTGTACAGAGGCCACGCCCCTTTTACACCTCTCTGCAACGCAGCTCTGTGGCGCTTAATGGAGGTTAGCTGGTGGGCTAGTTGCACCCCAGGGACCCTCAGGATTCAAGGGAGTTAATCCCCCGACTTAAAACGCGCCACGGGGCACGTTTGCACAGTGGTGAAGGGAGGGCGGGGCCTGAGGTGACATGTGTGCAAACAGGCCCCGTGGCGCGTTTTAAGATGGGGAATTAAATCCCCTTCAATCCTGAGGGTCCCTGGGGGCCAACTAGCCCAACAGGTACATCCAGAAAGCGCCACAGAGCTGCGTTGCAGAGAGGTGTAAAAGGGGTGTGGCCTCTCTACACGTCTCTGCAACGCAGCCCCTGGCGCATACTGGAGGTTCCTGGTGGGCTAGTTGGCCCCTAGGGACCCTCATGATTCAAGGGGACTTAATCCCCCAACTTAAAACGTGCCACGGGCGCGTTTGCACAGATGTCACCTCAGGCCCGCCCCCTCCCTTCACCATTGTGCAAATATTCCTCTAAAATCTGCCGAACTACGAATTCTGATTTACTCACCTGTTATCAGGAGAGACCTCAGTGCTGCATCTTTCAGCCCAGTACTAATCCTGAAAAGTAATTTTAACCGTACTTACCAGTAACTTGAATTTCCTTCCATAGGATATCATTGCCTGCTTTTTGCTGAAAAAGTTTCTAAGTGTTGATTTTTGAAACATACAAATATTCCTCTAAAATCAGCCGAAATACGAATTCCGATTTACTCACCTGTTATCAGGAGAGACCTCAGTGCTGTATCTTTCAGCCCAGTACTGGTCCTGAAAAGTAATTTTAACCGTACTTACCAGTAACTTGAATTTCCTTCCATAGGCTAACATTGACTGGTTTCACTTGGAAATTCTTCTAAGTGTGGAGTTTTGGAACTTTAAAATATTCCTCTAAAATCAGCCGAAATACGAATTCCGATTTACTCACCTGTTATCAGGAGAGACCTCAGTGCTGCATCTTTCAGCCCAGTACTGATCCTCAAAAGTAATTTTAACCGTACTTACCAGTAACTTGAATTTCCTTCCATAGGATATCATTGCCTGCTTTTTGCTGAAAAAGTTTCTAAGTGTTGATTTTTGAAACATACAAATATTCCTCTAAAATCAGCCGAAATACGAATTCCGATTTACTCACCTGTTATCTAGAGAGACCTCAGTGCTGCATCTTTTAGCCCAGCACTGACCCTGAAAAGTAATTTTAACCGTACTTTACCAGTAACTTATATTTTCTTCCATAGGAATCGATTGTCTGGTTTTCAGCAGAAAAGTTTCAAAGTGTCGATTTTCACAAACTACAAATATTCCTTAAAAATCGCCTGTATGACTTAAAAGCATTCTTTCAACTGTTTACAAGAGATGCACCAGTGCTGGATCCAGGATCCAACACTGAGTAAGAAAAAGTAACGATAACAGTTTTTACCTGCTAAGTGAATTTCCTTCCATAGGATAACATTGGTGATTCTATGAGAAAAAGTTTCAAAGTGTCAACTTTTAAAATACAATAATATTCCTTAAAAATCACTACTGTAACCAAAACGCTTTTACTCAACTGTTTACAGGAGATGTCCCAGGACTGAATCTAGGATCCAGTCCTGTGGTTAGAAAAGTAATCCATAAAGTAACTAATTGCATTTAACTAGAAATTCACATTGAGCTGAATGTTGCATTGTGTTTGAAAATGTGTTGCCCATTGCAACAACTGTAACTACTGTACTTAAAAGTCTATTGCCTATGTGCAAAGTATTTAAACTAAATTAATTCATTCTGAGAAAGTATTTTTTGTAATGTATAATGTAATTACAATGTAATTTAAAAAATAAAATATGTAAAAAAAAATTGTTTCTAAAAATGTAGTAAATCAGTATGAAAAAAATAAATATAACAATTAATACATTTAAAAATTGTCATTTACAAAACCTTTGAAATTCACTGAAAAAACCGTAGGTTTCAGACATGTTATTGTTAGGAATTAGCATTTAAAAAACCTTTGAAATTCACTGAAAAAACCATAGGTTTCAGACACATTATAGTTAGAAATTAGCATTTAAAAAACCTTTGAACTTCACTGAAAAAACCATAGGTTTCAGGCACGTTATAGTTAGAAATTAGCATTTAAAAAACCTTAGAAATTCACTGAAAAAACCATAAGGTTTTAGGGACAGTTATAGTTAGTTGGACATTGCACTCGTACAAAACCCGTGAATGTCCCCCGTTATAGTTAGTTCAGGTAACTATAACTCGCGCCCCCGCAATGCACTGCTGATGACGTCACATATTACATCACTCATGACATGGTCAGTGACATCACTGATGACATCACTGATGACATCTCAAATGACATCACTGATGACATCATCCATGTGAGAATTTAATGCATCTTCTCACACCCTAATATAAGTTTTGATACACCCACTCTAAATTACAGACTGCCATTCTCAAAACCATACACACTCCAATACCAATAAGTACATACCCACTCACTGATTCTTAGGTCTACACACACACATCTACTCACTCACCCGTACAGTCACTCATACTTACAGTCACTCAGTACAGGACTATCATATGCACTCATACACCTATATAAACACTCACACAACGCAACTCATCCATAGAGGTACTCACACACCTAGTCAGTCATGCAAATAATTAATCACACTCCAATTTACTCACCTATACAGTTATACACACCAGCTCACTTACTCATAAAAATACTAGCACATTCTTACGCTCCTATGCAATCACTGATGCAAGCACACACTCATCCATATAGCCACTCTCACAATCACACACTCTCACTTATAGCCATTTATATACTCCAACACACATATATACTGCCTTTCACATATGTAGTTACTCACACATGTACCACTGAGATATACATTCAATCACTAACACACCCATACACACACTCACCCACCCATACAGTCCATCACAGACGCACTCTTGAAACCATGCACCCAGTGAATCACCCACTCACACATCTATGCACAGAGTCACACACACTCCACCCACACAAACACTGAGGCACCCATACAGATACTCAGAGAACCAATCCATAACCCATATAGACACTCATTTAGCTAGTCAGAAACCCATGCAGTTGCTTACACAACAACAGACAGACGGATACAGACATTCACACAGTTTAGTCACTCACCCATGCATCCAGTAAGATACGTTTAATCACTCACTTATAGACTCAGTCACGCACCTACTAAATCATCCATTCAAGCGCTTCTACACCCACTCATTCTTCAATACGCCTTTCCCAATATATATTAAACATATTTAAACTTTACAGAAACACACAGTCACTGGATGATGTCATCAGTGATGTCATCAGTGATGTCATTTGAGATGTCATCAGTGATGTCATCAGTGATGTCACTGACCATGTCATGAGTGATGTAATATGTGACGTCATCAGCAGTGCATTGCGGGGGCGCGAGTTATAGTTACCTGAACTAACTATAACGGGGGAATTTCACGGGTTTTGTACGAGTGCAATGTCCAACTAACTATAACTGTCCCTAAAACCTTATGGTTTTTTCAGTGAATATATATATATATATATATATCACCTACTGGTGGTCGCCAGTAGGTAGTTATAGTTAGGACCTAGTTTCCATAGGATGAGTGTTTTTTGATGTAACAATAACTTTGGCGTCGTTTGACGAATCATCGCAAAATTTTCAAAACTTTCGGCGCAGTCACTTCAGCTGCTATCTTGAAATTTTCGGGGTGATTCCACAAAGTGGATTGAGAAAAAAGAGGGGGTCCCAAAATGCTTTTTCCCCATGTTAATTTCCATAGGAAGCTTTAGACACGGGTACAGCCTGAACTGCTAACCGGAATTACACCAAATCTGGCAGAAAGGTAGCTCTTGGTCCAGAAAGCATTATTTTTGTTAAATGGTGTAATCTGTTCAGTAGTTTCTGAGAAATTTAAAGATTTCTCAGATATACAACTGTGGCAGCGGTGGATCCACGACCCCTGCCGATCTCGTGCCTGAGATCTGATTGACTGCAAACACTTCAAACCAGGAAGTGTTGGCAGCCATCTTGTGACTCGGTTGAACCGAGTCACAAGATAAAGGATTGAAATAAAGGAAAAGGGGGTAGGGTAGAAACACCCAGACCCCCTAGGCCTGTTAAGAGGGTCCACAGGGATCCCCAGGGCCAAAAAAAGCATTAAAAAAAAAATTCAGTGGCAGTTGCAGTGAATCTGTGCATCCCGCAGAAATTCTTTTTTAAAACGAAGCACGGGCTCCAGCGCTTTGTTTAATATAGGCCCCCAGGTGGGCCAGGTGTTAACCTTCACTCACCTGAAATCCAGGCGTTCCAGATGAGAGATGAGAAGATATTTTCCTATGCCCCCTAAGACCTAGTTCCTCCTAAGCCTTTGTCAATTATCAGCTTGGATTCTTAGGTCCTCGGGGGAAGGGGAAAAAAGGGACAAAAGAACCAAAACGATAAATAAAAGGACACTCTCGCCACTCTCTTCACTTCAGTAAGAACACATCTGACGGCAACCTCTGTCGCAGTCCATTGCCTATAAAACAATAAACAACAATGAGTGCAACACTATTTACTTCTAAGACAGTCATCCACATGTATCTATCATTAATGCTATTCTTTGCCCTGTCAATACTTTTGCGTTTATCCTTTGTATTCAGAGATGAAGTTAAAATGCTTGTCTCTCTCTCTTTCTCTTTTCTGCAACAAATATAAACACATCAGTTCAGACGATTCGTATTGCACCTTACATAAATATACACCACGTTTTTAGACCACTTACACAACGTCAGGTTTCTTTTGACGCTTTACAAATGCCCCAAATAAGAAACAAAGTGAGCGAAATTGTTCTTTGCAATGATTGATTCACAGAGCCTTCTTTCAGTAACTCTGTTGTAACCCTTGCGTTGTTTTTCTCTTTTGTGTGTCTTAGGTCTTTAATTAGAAGATCGCAGCAAGAAGGCTTACTTCAGCCAAACAGTTTTGAGATAAGTATCTCCTTTCTCTTTTTACATTTCAATTGTCTTTCATGCATGCATGCGAGCGCGCTCCGCAAGCGGAACGTTCTTACTTTGTTTGTTGATTCTGTTTCTTCTTTCTTTTTCTCTGTTGCAGGTCGGGTGAAGAAACTGGACCAGGAAGTGAGCGCCGGAAGATTAACAGGGGACGGACCAGGAACTGAATTCGCCAAGGCAGAGGAGTGCAACGAAAGCTGGAAGAAAACCGGAAGTCGAAGAGGAGACCTGAGCGTGCAGCGTCGTCGGGAGATTCCAGGTAAGTGGAGATGCTGGATAGCGGTAAACGAACACAAGCATGCGTAAGCGGGGGCAGCAGTCTTTTATAGCTGCAGAAGGGTGGGGTTTCTCTGCACGTTGCTAGACACGCGTCTAGCAGCGTAAAAGGAAAGCAACGTGCACACAAGGCAGCGCACCTGTTCCCTGTTGTTCGAGTCCAGTGACAGTCTTATGGGAACAATAATAAAGCACAGACAAATACAAATACAAATAGCAGCAGAATCGGAAGCTCAATCATTTTACCATGGGCTTACAAGAAGGGCAACATGACCAGTTACAAAGCAATGCTGACCATAGGGATGGTGTTACCACAGAGTAAACCTGAACAGTCAAACACAGCTTGGTCAAGCTTACCTTGCTGTGTTTAACACTTGGTCATACAGTTCTTTCCAATTTGAAACTGGAGGGCAATTATGACGGCTGCGCTCTACAAACCCCAACAGTCGCTCCCCTCAAAGGCCTCCCCACTGGTCGTGGTTTGTGTGGGTTTCTGAGGTAAAAGGCTCTAATCAACCGAGAAGCATGCACTGCCGAAGCTGGTTCCCAAGAGTTTTCTTCTACTGGATACCCTTCCAAGCAATTAAGTAGTGCAACTTCCCTTGCAGTCGTTTCGCATCTAGGATTATCTGAACTTCATACTCTAAACGCCCATCTATGACAACAGGAGGAGGAGGGGGTCTTGTCTAGTGAGCGGATTATAAGTTTTTAGTAACGATACATGAAAGGTAGGATGCACAGAATACTCGGGGGTAAGAGTAGTTTTACCGATACGGGGGTCAATATTTGAATGATGCTAAAAGGCCCAATATATTTTGGCTGCAGTTTCCTAGGTCCTGCTAATAGTAAATTCTTGGTGGACAACCACACCTTGTCTCCTACCTTAAAATTAGGGGCTGGAACTCTATGTTTATCAGCTTGAGTTTTCATTCGTTCCTTGTACTTTGTTAAATGTTTCACTGCTCTTGCCTGTATGTCTAATAAATTGTGTAATCGATCCGTTACGGCTGGTAAACAAGACCGTTCTACAGACAGAGGTAGCGATTTGGGATGAAAACCTTGTAAAAAGTAGAATGGGGAACATTGTGTAGACACATGAACGCTATTGTTGTAACAGAATTCAGCTAGAGCTAAAGCTTTGTCCCAGTGACTAGTGAATTCTGCCATTAGGCAACGTAGGGTTTGTAATAAGGTCTGGTAAGCCCTTTCCGTCTGACCATCAGTTTCTGGATGATAAGCTGTGGACAGAGCTACCTTTACCTTCAATAACTCACACAAGTGTTTCCAGAACTTTGACACGAATTGACTACCTCTGTCCGAAACAATCTTATTTGGCAAGCCATGTAATCTCACAATCTGCGATAGAAAGATATGACTAAACTCCATTGCAGAGGGGAGTTTTGATAAGGGAACAAAATGGGCCATTTTGGACAAATAATCCACCAACACCAAAATTGTGTTGTGACCATTTGACAGCGGAAGTCCAGTGATAAAATCCACACTTATCGTGTGCCAGGGTTGGGGGGACAGGTAAGGGTTGGAGTAAACCAGCAGGAGCGGTGTGGGAGGATTTATTACTGGCACAAATGGGACAGGTTGCCACAAATTCTTTAACATCTTTTACTAAAGTAGGCCACCAAAAATGTTTTCGACAATTGTCTAACGTTTTCTGAGCTCCAGGATGACCAGCAAGAGGTGACTCATGATTCCACTGCATAACCTTTAGTTGTAAGTCTGCACTAGGTACATATAACAAATCTTCATGGTAAAGTAGACCTTCTTGGAGGGAATTTTTCGAGTCTTGCAACCACTCTTTCACTCGTTCCTTTAAATGTAGTTGTCTAAGCTGAGTCATAAAATCAGGGGAACTCAAGGGTGCTACAATTTTTTGTGGTGGAATAATAGAGGGATTATCTGTTTCTTTCTTAGACTCAATTGTGTGCCCGTACCTAGACAACAGATCCGATAACACCTGTTTGGTACCTGGTCTGAATGTGATTACAAAATCAAAGGAGCTAAAGAAATTCAACCAACGCATCTGTCGAGGAGTGAGAGCTTTTACCGAACTAAAAAATTGCAAATTCTTATGGTCGCTAAAAATTGTAACCGGGAATTTGGCTCCCATCAAATGATGACGCCATTCAGTAAATACTAATTTGATTGCCAACAATTCTCTTTCCATGACTGTGTAATTTTGCTCTGCTGGAAGCATCTTCTTTGAATAAAAGGCCACGGGATGCAACTGACCATCCTGTTCGTCCCTTTGAGAGAGAACACCCCCACAGCCACCTGTGAAGCGTCAGCTTCCACAAAAAATGACAAATCTGGATTAGGATGTCGGAGCACCGGTGCTGACGTAAATTTTTCTTTTAAGGTTTGAAAAGCCTGTGAGGCCTCCTTAGACCAGTCGAATGGCTGTCCTTTCTTTAACAGTTTTGTAATGGGAACCACTGTTTCCGCAAATTGAGGGATGAAGCGTCTATAAAAATTGGCAAAGCCCAAAACTCGTTGAACCTCTTTCACAGAAGAGGGTTCTGGCCAATCTAGAATAGCACTCACCTTTTTCTTGTCCATCATAATACCAGCAGGTGAGAGACAATAACCAAGGAATTCCACCTGTCTTGTGTTAAACACACATTTTTCAAGTTTTACAAAGAGGTGGTTGTCTTGCAATTTTGCTAACACGGCCTTAACTTGCTGTATATGTTCTGCTTCATTCTTGGAATAAATCAAGATATCGTCAATATATACGATCACGCTTATGTCCAGAAATTCGTTTAGCACTTCGTTAATAAAAAACTGAAATGCAGCGGGGGCATTGCACAGGCCAAAGGGCATGACGGTGTACTCATACAATCCAAATTTAGTTCTGAATGCCGTCTTCCACTCGTCATGCTCCTTTACTCGTACAAGATGATATGCCCCCGCAAGTCCAACTTGGTATAGATTGTTGAATCTCTCAACTGGTCTAACAATACGGGTATTAACGGTAAAGGATATTTATTCTTTATAGTGATCTTATTCAATCCACGATAATCGAGACAAGCCCTCAAGCCACCATCTCGCTTCGGGATAAAGAATAAAGGCGAAGAGACAGGGGACGTGGAATGACGGATGAAACCTAAATCCAGAAGTTCATCCAAATAAGATCTTAGGTATTTTGTTTCTTCCTCAGATAGCGCATACACTCTACTGTTGGGTAGAGGAGCTCCTGGTATCAAGTCTATGCGACAATCATATGGTCTGTGAGGGGGCAGAACAGTGGCCTTGATAGGGTCAAACACGTCTGCAAAGTCCTGATACTCGGGTGGAATGAGACTTGCGGTGACTAACGAATTCGCACAATGAACAATGGTTTCGAACTCTTGGTGGGCTACTTGGTAGCATTGGGCCTTGCAGAATAGAGAATTCAGGGTTACTGTTCTAGTCTCCCAATTTATTAATGGGTTATGTGTGATAAGCCAAGGAACTCCTAATATAACCCCAAAGGCAGGGGTATCAATCAGATCAAAACTAATGGACTCCGTATGTCCATTTTGACAAACCATGACCATAGGCTCTGTTTGATGGGTTATTTCTCCTGAAGACAGAGCAGTGCCATCTACAGCGCATACCGGTTCTGGTTGTTCTTTAAGTCTAACGGGCATCTGAAGTTTCTGGGCTAGTTGAATATCAACGAAATTTCCGGTTGCTCCTGAATCCAATAGGACTGACACAGTATGTCTGATTTGGGCATTCAATATTAGAATGACTTGAATTATAAAATGTTTTGGTATTCTGGGTACAAACTTGAGTCGAGATTGGGAGATCTTAGTCTGATGCTGCCTCGTGCAAGTGATCTCCTTCCTTGACGAGTTACCTAGTTTTCCTGCTCAGAAGGGTTCTTTGCTGCTACGCTAACCTTTTTAGGGGTTTTTGGTTTAGTAGGACATTCTTTTGCAAAGTGACCGGACCGTCCACAATACAGACACAGATTTAATTTTCTACGACGTTCTTTTTCTTCTGGAGTAAGTGGCCCCTTAATTATACCTATCTGCATGGGTTCTGACTCGGTTTGTTTTACTTCGGCCTCTTTCTTTTCTGACTTTAGCCACGTTAACCTACTTTCAACTCTGATCTTGTCACCTTTTCTTTCGTTTAGCCTATGGTCTAATTTAACCACCAGATCAACAAAGTCGGAATATTCATCTGGAAGGTCCACTATGTGGGCTAAGGCGTCTTTTAACTCATCCCGCAATCCACGATAAAACAGAGATATGCGCTTTTCTTCTGGCCATTGAGTCTCTGTTAACAGACGATTGAAATGAGTTAAATACGTCAAAAGGTCTTTACCAGATTGTTTCAAGTTCAGCAGCTCGTTGTCACTAGCTTGTACATACGTATGTTTAGCAAACAATTTAGTCATAGTTTGTTTAAACAATGGCCAATTATATAGCACCTGATCATTTCTGTCTATATAAGGGATCGACCAGTTTGCAGCAGTGCCTCCCAGGTATGAAAGCACAAACGCCACCTTAGCTGCGTCAGACACAAAAGCCTGAGGTTTACACATAAAATGTAATTGGCATTGGCTAATGAAGATATTAAACTTTGCACTGTCACCCAAAAACCGTTCCGGGGCTGATAAAGGCACCGTAGGCGGAACTGCAACTGTGCTCTCTTCGGTATTCCTAAAAGAACCTGTCGTTTTAGGTTTGGTTCCTGTCTCAAAGGATGAGGTAAAGGGGGAACTGTTATATTTGACCAAGTCAAATCCCTGGGTTTATAACGTATGACTTCTTGTCGCAATTCTAAGTTTTCTTGCTTTAGCTTCTGCATTTCTAACTGCATAGACTGTAACAATCCTGCAACAGTTCTATCAGTCTCGGTATCCTCAAATAAGGCTTGCGCCATGTCACGGGTATCTATATGATCTCTGTTTGGGTCCATCTCTCAACTAGAACTTAAATGTTGTGAAGGCTTGTGTTTCTGTTAACCTTCACTCACCTGAAATCCAGGCGTTCCAGATGAGAGATGAGAAGATATTTTCCTATGCCCCCTAAGACCTAGTTCCTCCTAAGCCTTTGTCAATTATCAGCTTGGATTCTTAGGTCCTCGGGGGAAGGGGAAAAAGGGACAAAAGAACCAAAACGATAAATAAAAGGACACTCTCGCCACTCTCTTCACTTCAGTAAGAACACATCTGGCGGCAACCTCTGTCGCGGTCCATTGCCTATAAAACAATAAACAACAATGAGTGCAACACTATTTACTTCTAAGACAGTCATCCACATGTATCTATCATTAATGCTATTCTTTGCCCTGTCAATACCTTTGCGTTTATCCTTTGTATTCAGAGATGAAGTTAAAATGCTTGTCTCTCTCTCTTTCTCTTTTCTGCAACAAATATAAACACATCAGTTCAGACGATTCGTATTGCACCTTACATAAATGTACACCTCGTTTTTTAGACCACTTACACAACGTCAGGTTTCTTTTGACGCTTTACAAATGCCCCAAATAAGAAACAAAGTGAGCGAAATTGTTCTTTGCAATGATTGATTCACAGAGCCTTCTTTCAGTAACTCTGTTGTAACCCTTGCGTTGTTTTTTCTCTTTTGTGTGTCTTAGGTCTTTAATTAGAAGATCGCGGCAAGAAGGCTTACTTCAGCCAAACAGTTTTGAGATAAGTATCTCCTTTCTCTTTTTACATTTCAATTGTCTTTCATGCATGCATGCGAGCGTGCTCCGCAAGCGGAACGTTCTTACTTTGTTTGTTGATTCTGTTTCTTCTTTCTTTTTCTCTGTTGCAGGTCGGGTGAAGACACTGGACCAGGAAGTGAGCGCTGGAAGATTGACGGGGGACGGACCAGGAACTGAATTCGCCAAGGCAGAGGAGTGCAACGAAAGCCGGAAGAAAACCGGAAGTCGAAGAGGAGACCTGAGCGTGCAGCGTCGTCGGGAGATTCCAGGTAAGTGGAGATGCTGGATAGCGGTAAACGAACACAAGCATGCGTAAGCGGGGGCGGCAGTCTTTTATAGCTGCAGAAGGGTGGGGTTTCTCTGCACGTTGCTAGACACGCGTCTAGCAGCGTAAAGGAAAGCAACGTGCACACAAGGCAGCGCACCTGTTCCCTGTTGTTCGAGTCCAGTGACAGTCTTATGGGAACAATAATAAAGCACAGACAAATACAAATACAAATAGCAGCAGAATCGGAAGCTCAATCATTTTACCATGGGCTTACAAGAAGGGCAACATGACCAGTTACAAAGCAATGCTGACCATAGGGATGGTGTTACCACAGAGTAAACCTGAACAGTCAAACACAGCTTGGTCAAGCTTACCTTGCTGTGTTTAACACTTGGTCATACAGTTCTTTCCAATTTGAAACTGGAGGGCAATTATGACGGCTGCGCTCTACAAACCCCAACAGTCGCTCCCCTCAAAGGCCTCCCCACTGGTCGTGGTTTGTGTGGGTTTCTGAGGTAAAAGGCTCTAATCAACCGAGAAGCATGCACTGCCGAAGCTGGTTCCCAAGAGTTTTCTTCTACTGGATACCCTTCCAAGCAATTAAGTAGTGCAACTTCCCTTGCAGTCGTTTCGCATCTAGGATTATCTGAACTTCATACTCTAAACGCCCATCTATGACAACAGGAGGAGGAGGGGGTCTTGTCTAGTGAGCGGATTATAAGTTTTTAGTAACGATACATGAAAGGTAGGATGCACAGAATACTCGGGGGTAAGAGTAGTTTTACCGATACGGGGGTCAATATTTGAATGATGCTAAAAGGCCCAATATATTTTGGCTGCAGTTTCCTAGGTCCTGCTAATAGTAAATTCTTGGTGGACAACCACACCTTGTCTCCTACCTTAAAATTAGGGGCTGGAACTCTATGTTTATCAGCTTGAGTTTTCATTCGTTCCTTGTACTTTGTTAAATGTTTCACTGCTCTTGCCTGTATGTCTAATAAATTGTGTAATCGATCCGTTACGGCTGGTAAACAAGACCGTTCTACAGACAGAGGTAGCGATTTGGGATGAAAACCTTGTAAAAAGTAGAATGGGGAACATTGTGTAGACACATGAACGCTATTGTTGTAACAGAATTCAGCTAGAGCTAAAGCTTTGTCCCAGTGACTAGTGAATTCTGCCATTAGGCAACGTAGGGTTTGTAATAAGGTCTGGTAAGCCCTTTCCGTCTGACCATCAGTTTCTGGATGATAAGCTGTGGACAGAGCTACCTTTACCTTCAATAACTCACACAAGTGTTTCCAGAACTTTGACACGAATTGACTACCTCTGTCCGAAACAATCTTATTTGGCAAGCCATGTAATCTCACAATCTGCGATAGAAAGATATGACTAAACTCCATTGCAGAGGGGAGTTTTGATAAGGGAACAAAATGGGCCATTTTGGACAAATAATCCACCAACACCAAAATTGTGTTGTGACCATTTGACAGCGGAAGTCCAGTGATAAAATCCACACTTATCGTGTGCCAGGGTTGGGGGGACAGGTAAGGGTTGGAGTAAACCAGCAGGAGCGGTGTGGGAGGATTTATTACTGGCACAAATGGGACAGGTTGCCACAAATTCTTTAACATCTTTTACTAAAGTAGGCCACCAAAAATGTTTTCGACAATTGTCTAACGTTTTCTGAGCTCCAGGATGACCAGCAAGAGGTGACTCATGATTCCACTGCATAACCTTTAGTTGTAAGTCTGCACTAGGTACATATAACAAATCTTCATGGTAAAGTAGACCTTCTTGGAGGGAATTTTTCGAGTCTTGCAACCACTCTTTCACTCGTTCCTTTAAATGTAGTTGTCTAAGCTGAGTCATAAAATCAGGGGAACTCAAGGGTGCTACAATTTTTTGTGGTGGAATAATAGAGGGATTATCTGTTTCTTTCTTAGACTCAATTGTGTGCCCGTACCTAGACAACAGATCCGATAACACCTGTTTGGTACCTGGTCTGAATGTGATTACAAAATCAAAGGAGCTAAAGAAATTCAACCAACGCATCTGTCGAGGAGTGAGAGCTTTTACCGAACTAAAAAATTGCAAATTCTTATGGTCGCTAAAAATTGTAACCGGGAATTTGGCTCCCATCAAATGATGACGCCATTCAGTAAATACTAATTTGATTGCCAACAATTCTCTTTCCATGACTGTGTAATTTTGCTCTGCTGGAAGCATCTTCTTTGAATAAAAGGCCACGGGATGCAACTGACCATCCTGTTCGTCCCTTTGAGAGAGAACACCCCCACAGCCACCTGTGAAGCGTCAGCTTCCACAAAAAATGACAAATCTGGATTAGGATGTCGGAGCACCGGTGCTGACGTAAATTTTTCTTTTAAGGTTTGAAAAGCCTGTGAGGCCTCCTTAGACCAGTCGAATGGCTGTCCTTTCTTTAACAGTTTTGTAATGGGAACCACTGTTTCCGCAAATTGAGGGATGAAGCGTCTATAAAAATTGGCAAAGCCCAAAACTCGTTGAACCTCTTTCACAGAAGAGGGTTCTGGCCAATCTAGAATAGCACTCACCTTTTTCTTGTCCATCATAATACCAGCAGGTGAGAGACAATAACCAAGGAATTCCACCTGTCTTGTGTTAAACACACATTTTTCAAGTTTTACAAAGAGGTGGTTGTCTTGCAATTTTGCTAACACGGCCTTAACTTGCTGTGTATGTTCTGCTTCATTCTTGGAATAAATCAAGATATCGTCAATATATACGATCACGCTTATGTCCAGAAATTCGTTTAGCACTTCGTTAATAAAAAACTGAAATGCAGCGGGGGCATTGCACAGGCCAAAGGGCATGACGGTGTACTCATACAATCCAAATTTAGTTCTGAATGCCGTCTTCCACTCGTCATGCTCCTTTACTCGTACAAGATGATATGCCCCCGCAAGTCCAACTTGGTATAGATTGTTGAATCTCTCAACTGGTCTAACAATACGGGTATTAACGGTAAAGGATATTTATTCTTTATAGTGATCTTATTCAATCCACGATAATCGAGACAAGCCCTCAAGCCACCATCTCGCTTCGGGATAAAGAATAAAGGCGAAGAGACAGGGGACGTGGAATGACGGATGAAACCTAAATCCAGAAGTTCATCCAAATAAGATCTTAGGTATTTTGTTTCTTCCTCAGATAGCGCATACACTCTACTGTTGGGTAGAGGAGCTCCTGGTATCAAGTCTATGCGACAATCATATGGTCTGTGAGGGGGCAGAACAGTGGCCTTGATAGGGTCAAACACGTCTGCAAAGTCCTGATACTCGGGTGGAATGAGACTTGCGGTGACTAACGAATTCGCACAATGAACAATGGTTTCGAACTCTTGGTGGGCTACTTGGTAGCATTGGGCCTTGCAGAATAGAGAATTCAGGGTTACTGTTCTAGTCTCCCAATTTATTAATGGGTTATGTGTGATAAGCCAAGGAACTCCTAATATAACCCCAAAGGCAGGGGTATCAATCAGATCAAAACTAATGGACTCCGTATGTCCATTTTGACAAACCATGACCATAGGCTCTGTTTGATGGGTTATTTCTCCTGAAGACAGAGCAGTGCCATCTACAGCGCATACCGGTTCTGGTTGTTCTTTAAGTCTAACGGGCATCTGAAGTTTCTGGGCTAGTTGAATATCAACGAAATTTCCGGTTGCTCCTGAATCCAATAGGACTGACACAGTATGTCTGATTTGGGCATTCAATATTAGAATGACTTGAATTATAAAATGTTTTGGTATTCTGGGTACAAACTTGAGTCGAGATTGGGAGATCTTAGTCTGATGCTGCCTCGTGCAAGTGATCTCCTTCCTTGACGAGTTACCTAGTTTTCCTGCTCAGAAGGGTTCTTTGCTGCTACGCTAACCTTTTTAGGGGTTTTTGGTTTAGTAGGACATTCTTTTGCAAAGTGACCGGACCGTCCACAATACAGACACAGATTTAATTTTCTACGACGTTCTTTTTCTTCTGGAGTAAGTGGCCCCTTAATTATACCTATCTGCATGGGTTCTGACTCGGTTTGTTTTACTTCGGCCTCTTTCTTTTCTGACTTTAGCCACGTTAACCTACTTTCAACTCTGATCTTGTCACCTTTTCTTTCGTTTAGCCTATGGTCTAATTTAACCACCAGATCAACAAAGTCGGAATATTCATCTGGAAGGTCCACTATGTGGGCTAAGGCGTCTTTTAACTCATCCCGCAATCCACGATAAAACAGAGATATGCGCTTTTCTTCTGGCCATTGAGTCTCTGTTAACAGACGATTGAAATGAGTTAAATACGTCAAAAGGTCTTTACCAGATTGTTTCAAGTTCAGCAGCTCGTTGTCACTAGCTTGTACATACGTATGTTTAGCAAACAATTTAGTCATAGTTTGTTTAAACAATGGCCAATTATATAGCACCTGATCATTTCTGTCTATATAAGGGATCGACCAGTTTGCAGCAGTGCCTCCCAGGTATGAAAGCACAAACGCCACCTTAGCTGCGTCAGACACAAAAGCCTGAGGTTTACACATAAAATGTAATTGGCATTGGCTAATGAAGATATTAAACTTTGCACTGTCACCCAAAAACCGTTCCGGGGCTGATAAAGGCACCGTAGGCGGAACTGCAACTGTGCTCTCTTCGGTATTCCTAAAAGAACCTGTCGTTTTAGGTTTGGTTCCTGTCTCAAAGGATGAGGTAAAGGGGGAACTGTTATATTTGACCAAGTCAAATCCCTGGGTTTATAACGTATGACTTCTTGTCGCAATTCTAAGTTTTCTTGCTTTAGCTTCTGCATTTCTAACTGCATAGACTGTAACAATCCTGCAACAGTTCTATCAGTCTCGGTATCCTCAAATAAGGCTTGCGCCATGTCACGGGTATCTATATGATCTCTGTTTGGGTCCATCTCTCAACTAGAACTTAAATGTTGTGAAGGCTTGTGTTTCTGTTAACCTTCACTCACCTGAAATCCAGGCGTTCCAGATGAGAGATGAGAAGATATTTTCCTATGCCCCCTAAGACCTAGTTCCTCCTAAGCCTTTGTCAATTATCAGCTTGGATTCTTAGGTCCTCGGGGGAAGGGGAAAAAAGGGACAAAAGAACCAAAACGATAAATAAAAGGACACTCTCGCCACTCTCTTCACTTCAGTAAGAACACATCTGGCGGCAACCTCTGTCGCGGTCCATTGCCTATAAAACAATAAACAACAATGAGTGCAACACTATTTACTTCTAAGACAGTCATCCACATGTATCTATCATTAATGCTATTCTTTGCCCTGTCAATACCTTTGCGTTTATCCTTTGTATTCAGAGATGAAGTTAAAATGCTTGTCTCTCTCTCTTTCTCTTTTCTGCAACAAATATAAACACATCAGTTCAGACGATTCGTATTGCACCTTACATAAATGTACACCTCGTTTTTTAGACCACTTACACAACGTCAGGTTTCTTTTGACGCTTTACAAATGCCCCAAATAAGAAACAAAGTGAGCGAAATTGTTCTTTGCAATGATTGATTCACAGAGCCTTCTTTCAGTAACTCTGTTGTAACCCTTGCGTTGTTTTTTCTCTTTTGTGTGTCTTAGGTCTTTAATTAGAAGATCGCGGCAAGAAGGCTTACTTCAGCCAAACAGTTTTGAGATAAGTATCTCCTTTCTCTTTTACATTTCAATTGTCTTTCATGCATGCATGCGAGCGTGCTCCGCAAGCGGAACGTTCTTACTTTGTTTGTTGATTCTGTTTCTTCTTTCTTTTTCTCTGTTGCAGGTCGGGTGAAGACACTGGACCAGGAAGTGAGCGCTGGAAGATTGACGGGGGACGGACCAGGAACTGAATTCGCCAAGGCAGAGGAGTGCAACGAAAGCCGGAAGAAAACCGGAAGTCGAAGAGGAGACCTGAGCGTGCAGCGTCGTCGGGAGATTCCAGGTAAGTGGAGATGCTGGATAGCGGTAAACGAACACAAGCATGCGTAAGCGGGGCGGCAGTCTTTTATAGCTGCAGAAGGGTGGGGTTTCTCTGCACGTTGCTAGACACGCGTCTAGCAGCGTAAAAGGAAAGCAACGTGCACACAAGGCAGCGCACCTGTTCCCTGTTGTTCGAGTCCAGTGACAGTCTTATGGGAACAATAATAAAGCACAGACAAATACAAATACAAATAGCAGCAGAATCGGAAGCTCAATCATTTTACCATGGGCTTACAAGAAGGGCAACATGACCAGTTACAAAGCAATGCTGACCATAGGGATGGTGTTACCACAGAGTAAACCTGACCAGTCAAACACAGCTTGGTCAAGCTTACCTTGCTGTGTTTAACACTTGGTCATACAGTTCTTTCCAATTTGAAACTGGAGGGCAATTATGACGGCTGCGCTCTACAAACCCCAACACCAGGTCCTGGGGCAATAACAAATACTGCCACAGTGCTAATTCACTGAAATGCGGGGGTCCATATGGCCCCCACAGCCCCTGGGACCGCCACCTCCTCAGGGCTATATTTAAAAATATTGCGTGGGGGGCTCCAGCCCCCATGCAGTCGCCGGGACCGCCAACTGTATACTGAATTATATACAGGGGTCGCACAGCCCCCACAGCCCCGGGGATCACCATCACCCTGTGGCTTAATTTTTGTTGGAGGGGGGCCATGCAGCCCCCCTCATGGAGCCGTAAATGGCCCTGGGGACCGCCACTCCCAGGGCCGGCTCCAGCAATGTCCCAGGGTGCCCAACCTGGGGACATTGGTGGT
Organism: Calotriton arnoldi; assembly: GCA_963921515.1. NCBI lineage: Eukaryota > Metazoa > Chordata > Amphibia > Caudata > Salamandridae > Calotriton > Calotriton arnoldi. Next base: position 1,467,062 of record CAWUFW010003959.1, read on the forward strand.
AATGCCCCAGTGGATGGGGTCCCCGGGGCAATATCGGCTTGGGGAGGGGGGCCGCGCTGGCACCCTCCCAATTTAAAAAAAAAATGATGAAGCCCTGGCCCCGGGGGGTGGGGTCCCCGGGGACGAAATAGGCCTGGGGAGGTGGGCCACGTGGCCCCCTTCCATTTAAAAATAAAGGGCAGGCCACGGGGAATGGGGTCCCCGGGGCCAGAGTTGGAAGAGGGAAGAGGGCTATGCAACCCCCTTCCCTAAAAAAACAATTTAATTTTTTTTTAAAACTTCGGCAAGTTGCTGGAGGTCACGCCCCATCCTGGTGTAATAGTGGTTGGGGAATTAAATCCCCTTGAATGCTGAGGTTCTTTGGAGACCAGCAAGCTCTCTTGTTACCTCCAATATTCCCAGAGAGCAGGATTTCTGAGAGGACTTGAAGACCACGCCCCCTTTCTCCACCACGCTTCAAACACGCCTCCTGGCACGTTACTGGTTGTGGAATGAATTCCACTTTACTCCAGAGGGCCTCAGGACTAAAGTGGACTACTTCCCCTAACCAGAAAAGCGTCAGGAGGTGCATTTGCAGAGTGGTGGAGAAAGGGAGCATGGCCTCTGACAACCTCTCAGCAATCCAGCTGTGTGGGTGTTACTGGAGTTATCAGGAGGGGTAGTTGGCCCCCAAGGACCCTCAAAAGCCAAGGGGACTTCATCCCCCAACTAGTAGTGCACCAGGAGGTGCGCTTGCAGAGTGATGGAAAAAGGGGGTGTGGCCACCGAGCATCTCACAGCAAACCTACTGTGTGAGACTTACTGGAGGTAACAGGAGGGGCAGTTGGCCCCCAAGGGCATCCTTGAGGGCCAACTACCCCTCCTATTACCTCCAGTAAGTCCAACACAGCTGGATTTCAAAGAGGTCTTTGGAGGCCACGCCTCCTTTCTCCACCACTCTGTAATGCGGCTCCGCTCATGGTGCATTAATGGTTGAGAGATGAAGTCCACTTTACTCTTGAGTGACCTTAGGAGCCAAGAAGCCCTCCTGCTACCTCCTGTAAGTCCTACACAGTGTGATGCCTGAGAGCTGGTCTGAAGCCCAGCCCCCTTTCTCCACCACTCTGAAAACGTGATTACTAGTTAAAAAACCATCGAAATTCACTGAAAAAGCCAAAGGTTACAGGGTCATTATAGTTAGGAATTAGCTTTTAAAAAACCTTAGAAATTCAATGAAAAAAACAAAGGTTACATGGACGTTATAGTTAGCAAATAGAATTTAAAAAACCTTAGAAATTCACTGAAAAAACCACAGGTTACAGGGACATCATAGTTAGGGTCAGATTTCACTCGTACAAAACCAGAGAAGTTCAGCAGTCATAGTTATCTGAGCTAAATATAACTATAACTTATGCCCCCGCAATGCACTGTTTATGACCTTACAGATTACATCACTCATCACATGGTCTGTTACATCACTGATGCCATCACTGATGACATCATCCACATAACCACTCACACACCTACTTATACCCCCATAAAACCTCTTGTACGCCCACTCACACACCCGCACAACCACTGACATACCCATTCACAGGCCTATACCAGTACTCACACACCCACTCAGTCCTCCATAGAGCCACTCACACACCCACTCCCTCACTCTTACACCCACTTACAAAAACATTCACTCACCCATACACCCACTCAAACAACCAGTTACTCACCCATACTGCCAGCCACATAACGACACACTCACCCAAACAGCTACTTACACATCCACTTATTTACGTACAGTCACAGACCCACTCACTCAATCAGCCTCTCAACACAGTCGCTCACTCACCCATAGAAGCCCTCATACACTCACTCACACAACCACTTAGATACCCATTCACATATCCATATAATCACTCACACATTCCTGTACTCACCCACAGCTGCTGTGTGGAAAGTTTCGGGTTGATTTGTCAAGCGGGGGCCGAGAAAAAGGGATTCCGAAAATGCATTTTCCCCATGCAAACTCTCATAGGGTTTTCAGGCACGACTACAGCCTGAACTGCCGAAATGGAATTACACCAAATTTGGCAGAAAGGTAGCTACTGGCCAGAAAGCAACCTTTTTGTGAGTTGGTGTAAATCCATGCAGTAGTTTTTGAGATATTAAAAGCAATCCAAATTTGTATATCTAGGGATGCGGATCCGTTACGATGCCAACGCCAAGCTTTGTGAACCCACCTGCCATCAGACGTGCTGTGATTGGCTGGCCGGAGCCAGTAAAGAAAGTTGCGGCTGCAATTTTGTAAACCAGTACCATGTCCCGGGGATTGAAAAGCAAGATTGGAAACTATAAAAGGGGTCAAGGTACCCTGACCCCATGGGCACATTGTAGGGGTGTCTGAGGGACCCCTTATAAGTAAGAAAATGGCCTGATTTGGGTTATTTGCCACGTGAATGGAGTCGCGGACCCATCACAATGCCCAGCTTAGCCCCACCCAGTGTAGCATTGTGGCGGAGTTGAGAACTTAGCCAAAATATTATTTTTAAAATATACATTCACTCATACACTAATGCATGCACTCAGAAGGACCCACTCAGAAACATACACACCAAGTCATAGACCCACTTAAAAATTAATGTGCCCACTCACAGACCCACTCAGACACTCACAAACCCACTCACAGATCCACACAGGCACTCACACACCCAGTCAGACTCTCACACACCTAATCACTGACCCAGTAAGACACTCTCGCACCCACTCACAGACCCACTCTGACACTTATGCACCCACTCACAGATCCACTCAGATACTAATGCACCCACTCACAGATCCACTGAGAGACTCATGCACCCACTCCGAGATGCACTCACACTCACACACCCACTCACAGACCTACTCTGAAAGAGTCATGCACCCACTCCCAGACCCACTAAGATACTTAAGCACCCACTCGCACATCCACTCGGAGACTCATGCATCTATTCCCAGACCTACTCAGAAACTTACCCCCCTATCACAGACCTATTCAGAGACTCATGCTAGCACTCACAAACCCACTCAGACACTCATATACCCACTCACTCACCAACTCAGAGGATCATGCACCCTTTCTCAGACACTTACGCACCCACTCACATACCCACTCAGGCACTCATTCACCCACTCACAGATCCATTCAGACACTCATGCACCCACTCACAGATCTACTCAGGAATTCAGGCACCTACTCACAGACCTACTCGGAGGGTCATGTACCCACTCCCAGACCTACTCAGACAATGACTCACCCACTCAAACATCCACTCAGAGACTCATGCATCCACTCCCATACCTACTCATGCACCCACTCACAGATCCACTCAAAGATACATGCACCCATGCCCCGATCCTCTCAGACACTCATGCACCCACTCACAGACCCACTTAGGCACTCATGTACCCACTACAGACATACTCATGCACTCATGCACCCACTCACAGACCCACTCACACACCCAGTCAGACTCTCACACACCTAATCACTGACCCAGTAAGACACTCTCGCACCTACTCACAGACCCACTCTGACACTCATGCACCCACTCACAGATCCACTCAGATACTAATGCACCCACTCACAGATCCACTGAGAGACTCATGCACCCACTCCGAGATGCACTCACACTGACACACCCACTCACAGACCTACTCTGAACGAGTCATGCACCCACTCCCAGACCCACTCAGATACTTAAGCACCCACTCGCACATCCACTCGGAGACTCATGCATCTATTCCCAGACCTACTCAGAAACTTACCCACCCATCACAGACCTATTCAGAGACTCATGCTAGCACTCACAAACCCACTCAGACACTCATGTACCCACTCACTCACCAACTCAGAGGATCATGCACCCTTTCTCAGACACTTACGCACCCACTCACATACCCACTCAGGCACTCATTCACCCACTCACAGATCCATTCAGACACTCATGCACCCACTCACAGATCTACTCAGGAATTCAGGCACCTACTCACAGACCTACTCGGAGGGTCATGTACCCACTTCCAGACCCACTCAGACAATGACTCACCCACTCAAACATCCACTCAGAGACTCATGCATCCACTCCCATACCTACTCATGCACCCACTCACAGATCCACTCAAAGACACATGCACCCATGCCCGATCCTCTCAGACACTCATGCACTCACTCACAGACCCACTTAGGCACTCATGTACCCACTCACAGACATACTCATGCACTCATGCACCCACTCACAGATCCACTCAGAGACTCATCCACTGTTGGAAACTGGGCTTATTAGCAGATGCCCCCCACTTTTGGCCCCATTTTAGACTTCTAGATGCAGGTTTTTGGCTCTGATAGTGCATTGGGACCTGCTAACCAGGCCCCAGTTCCATTGCTCTTTCCCCTAAAAGTGATGTGAATTGGTACACCCAATTGACAAGGTCCTTTGCCCCTTATAACTTCATAGTAAATGGTACCAGTGGCACCCAGGTTGGCAAGGGTGGTAAAAGGGATCACCAGGGCAGCAGCACTGTATTATGCCATCCTGTGTGACCTAAGTAAAAGTGCAGTCTTGCACAAGCAGACAGTCTGCTCGAGAGTGACTCTATTCAGACCATGTGCTGCAGAGCCACACCACTGCTTTAATATAAGTAGGTAGATAGAGTGCATTATATTAAAGGTATGGATATATCTGTTTATACATATATATCTCTACAGTAACCTTGTGAAGCAAGGTTTTGCTGTACGTGACCAACGATCCATAGAGTAACATGGGCTGGCTACCAAGGAAACTCGAGATAGTCAGCTCAATTACGGAATGACCGAATTGTGTCATGTTTGGTGTCAAACGCTGTGCTTTTTCACCCCCAATTTGATTCTCGTGTCAAAGTTGAGCTGGCATGCAAGTAGGTGCCACCATGAGTGGGTGCCCACCTAAGGTTTAGTGCTCCAGTGCCTTGGCGGGCTTCCCTGAGCCATTTGCCACCAAGACAAGAGTCTGCCCTCCTGGTGGGATGTGCTAGCACTTCCCCAGGATGGAGACAAAAGCCTGGGCAGGAAGGAGGTTGCACCTATATCCTCCAAGGATGGCTAGTGTTTACAGTAATCAAGGTGGTGAACCTCAAAGGCTTTCACCGCCTTGAGGTGTAACTCTTCATCCCCCCACTCGAGGACAAAGCCCTTCCCGACCTATCCAGTCTGACAGGTGTTAAAATGTGTTATTCTTGAGGCGTACACCTGCAAAAGGCTAGCCACACCTTTGGGTGGGCTAGGAGGTCTGTACAGACAAGGAAGGGTTCTGCCATGTTAGAAAATCCTAAATTAGAGGGCTCTGGGTAGAAAGGTGATGTACACTCACAGGATGTAATCACCTGAGGGGCGGGTTAGCCACAGGTACAAGTAGCCCATTGGCCGCTGTCCCTCATGCCCTTAATGCCCCCTAAACTATGGTTTTAGGGGCTCATCTGACACCATAACCTTAGTTCTGACTTTAAATCCAAGAAGATGCAAAAAAAAAAAGACACCATCACCCACAATAGGATTTTGGACTCTGCCACTGTGCGAAGATAGGACACTTAAGTGCCTGAAGAGACCATTTACTGGAACCGTGTGTTCGACGTGTGTCCATGGTGAAAGCTCATTTCTTCTAGCAAGAGGGACACCAGTGGATGCCAAAAACTGAACCAGACTCCCTTGGATTGGTGGGACCAGTCCCCTGCAAGCTGCTGGAAAATCGACATGCTATACAACAAGAATTGATACCGGCTAGGTCTGTCAAGAGTCAGCACAAAGAGAAGTGGTGTCCTACTAGCCTGGAGTAGTAGTTGAACTTTCACCAAGTTTCAAGCCACTACTCCAATCCTGTCAAACTCCAGTTGCCCGAAGTAACTGTGGACTACATTTGCCACAGCCAAGGCTTGGTGATCGCCAGTCGGGTGATCGAACCCTTGAAGGACATCTCCAGCCTGAGAGCACCCCACAGCGATAGCGACCAACATTGGCAACAACTCTGCTTCTGTGTTCCTGCATCCTGAAGTTGGAGTCATTGAGTGTGTGACAAAGCATCTTTGGCACAACCTGCCCCAGTGATTGACCGCTGCCAGCTACCTCTGCACCTGGAGCCGCTGAGCAAGGTAGAAGAAATCTGGCTGTTGACAGCTCCTGAGGATCCGGTTTAGTGCCAAGGACAACCATGTCACCACTGCACCCGGACTCCCTGGGCAAGATAACAAAGTAATGACTGTGGGAACTTGCTATAGGGACACGCATAATCCTATCCACAAGAGGGTTCATAAGCAAGTAAATGAGTCTCACCTGTGTTTTCTGCCATTCATTTCAATGGGACCAGTTTGACAGATGTATAGCATCTATTTTTGAAAGCTTTAAAAACCCACAATTCTGGTTGTATGTATGATACAAAGTTTATTTTGGTGTCTATATTTAAATAAAATTAAGCTCTATTTTTTATAGATCAGTGTCATATTTCTTTTGAGTCGTCTCAATTACTTAGGCACCACAGTGTACTGTATAATGCTTAACACGTTCCTGCTCTTTGCCATACTTCCATGACTGAGCTAAGGATTATTGTTTTTCAATCCATCTCTGTGTTTTGTGAAACTATTGCATGGTAAGGCCTCCCAGCCGTACCACATAATATTCTACCTTTCAACATCCACCCATTCCCAGACGATTATGTACCTACTCACAGACCCACTCAGAAACTCACACACTCACTCACAGACCTACTCAGACACCCACTCACAGACCCACTCAGACACTCACATATCCACTCAGGTACTCATTCATCCACTGATAGATCCACTCAAACACTTGTGCACCCACTCACAGATCCACTCAGAGAGTCATGTACCCAGTGCCAGTCCCACTCAGACATAAATGCACCCACTCATACATCCACTCAGAGAGTCATGCACCCACTCCCAGACCTACTCAGACACTCACGCTCTCACTCACAGATCTACTCAGAGACTTATGCACCCATTCCAGACCCACTCAAACACTCATGCACCCACTCACAGACCTATCCAGAGAGTCACATACCATTCTGAGACCTACTCAGACACTCATGCACCCACTCACGACCTACTCAGAGACTCATGCACACACTCATAAATGTATTCAGACACTCATACACCTACTGACAGACCCACTCAGGCACTCATGCACCCACTCACATACCTACTTAGAGACTCATGCACCAACTTAGAGACCCACTCAGAGACTCACAAATATACTCACACACCAACTCAGACACTCAAACACCCACTCACAGACCCACTCAGACATCCTCACACCCACTTACATACCCACTCAGGTGCTGTTGCACCCATTCACAGACCCACTTAGACGCTCATGCACCACTCATAGATCTACTCAGAGACTCATGCACCCACTCCAAGACCCACTCAGACATTCATGCACCCACTCACAGACCTACTCAGACATCCTCACACCCACTTACATACCCACTCAGGCACTCTTGCACCCATTCACAGATCTACTCAGACACTCATGCACCTACTCACAGACCCACTCAGAGACTCATGCACTCATTCACAAAGCCACTCAGATATACATGCACCCACTCACAGACCCACTCAGGATCTCAAGCACCCATTCACAGATCCACTTAGGTACTCATGCACCCACTCATATACTCACACACACGCTCACAGACCCACTTAGAGACTCATGCATCTACTCACAGATCCACTCAGAGACTAGTCTACCCACTCCAAACCCACCCAGATATATATGCCCCCTTCACAGACCCACTCAGACACTCACACACCCACTCAGACACTCACATATCCACTCACAAACCCACTCAGACATCCTCACACCCACTTAAATACCCACTCAGGCACTCTTGTACCCATTCACAGATCTACTCAGACACTCACACACCACTCACATATCTACTCAGAGACTCATGCACCCACTCCAAGACACACTCAGACATTTCTGCACCCACACACAAACCTACTCAGAGTCATGTACCCTTTACAAGACCCACTCAGACACTGACATACCCACTCACAGACCCACTTAGAGACTCACACACCCACTAAGGGACTCACAGAATCACTCACTGACCCACTCAGAGACTCATGCATCCACTTTCAGATCCAGTCAGACACTCACAGAACCACTCACAGACCCACTCTGGCACTATCATACCCACTCAAAGACACACTCAGAGACTCAAGCTCCGACTCTCAGACCCACTGAGACACTCATGGACCTACTCACATACCCACTCAGAAAGTATTGTATGTACAGATAGATCCACTGAGAGACTCATGCACCCACTCCCAGACCTACTCAGGGACTCATGCACCCCTTCACAGACCCACTCAGACACTCACATGCACTTAGAGACCCACACAGACCTTCATGCACCCACTCATAGACCCAGTCAGACAGTAGTGCACTCTCTCACAGACTAACTTATATAATTTCATGCACCCACTGAGGCACTCATGCACCCACTCACACACCCATTCAGAAGGTGACATATGTACTCACACACCCACTAACAGACATATGTACCAACTTACACACACATTTAGACACTCACATAACTACTCAGAGAGCCATTGCCATATTAATTGAATCAAACTGAGAGTTATAAATGTTAAATGTGGTGTCATACATTGAATTCCTGCTTTTGCTTTGCAGATCCGTGACAGAGTCGCGATTCTGAAATCTATTTTGAAAAAAGGATTTAAAATTTTAAAAAAATTGTGTTTGGTACTAGGGTGGATCTTAGAAGATCTACACACAAAGGGCAACTGGGTTTTTGGGAAAAAAACAAGGTTACAAGAACCACTTAAAAACCTACTGGTAAATCCAAAGATTTTGGAACAGTCGCCTCACCCACTAAATAGTGATGTTATGTACCCCAAACTGGGCCTAAGTAGCAAACAACCTTTCACCTACATTTTGTCCTACCTTGCTCTGCATAACAGTTCTAGCACTGACCTTTTACCGAACTATGTGCTGAATAAATGTCAATTGGTTTCCTTGAAACTAGCCTAATTTATTATCAATGAGGATTCTTAGAAAGGTCCCCTGCACATGAGTTACATAACATGATTAACATACTCTGTATAAAAGTCATGGTCATCTTCATGCTATGGCAAAAGAGCTACTTTGCATAATTGCAGGTATTGATTTAGGCTCATTTACATAATCGTACTCACAACATATCGATTGTGGTAGGAACCCTGAAGTTATCTTTATAGTATAAAAGAACCATACCTTCACTAGATAGATGGAGGAGATGCTTCCACACTGACACAAGACACTGGGGTCCCAGCCTGCAGAAGCTTCAACACGCAGTGGTCTGGCATCCCTTGGGGGTGTTCAACTCGAGACCAATACGGAGTCCTTCATTCTCTCCCATCAGGTAATGGGGTTTGCTCTTTCCTAGGGGATTCTTGTCTCTACACCCACATACATGCTAGGTACATTTAGGTGCACTTAGATAGGGTGCGCATAGTAGGAGTACGCTTGATTACTGTCAAGTATATATGCCTGCGTATATTCACTATGTTAGCACCATGGTAGAATTCTACCTTCTATTTACTCTGTTGGTGCTTGTAAGCTCTCACATTAGCTTCTGTCTATTGATTGTTGCAACACATATGTTTTATACTCGAATGATGTTGGTTCAATAAATGCTTATTGAAAATGTCCCCATCATTTATTCTGTGTATCTCTCTAAGACTAAGGGGCCAATTCCGATCTCGGCCAATAGGGCTCCGAATCGGATTCGGCATAACCGGATCCGATTCGGAGCCCTATTTCCCGACCGATTCGTACGCGCGTCCGGACGAGCGAGTACGATGCGTATTCGCCGACCGACTCGTACGGGCGTCCCAACCGCTCCGACCGACTCGTTCCCGGGTCTAACCACACTGACCGACTCGCTCGGACACGACTCGCACCGCGCAATGGAGACGTTCCCCGGCCGGGTAAGTACGATGCGCGCCACGAGCAGTCCGTCCGACACGCGCCGTCCGGCTCAAAAGAGCAGTCGGAGCCGTACTTCAGGGGTCTGTGTCGGACCCCACTGTATGCGTATCCGCGCGAGTCGCACACAAGGGGGACCCATGGGTCCCCCCTACCTGTGCGTGTACGGCGCGAGTCACTTTGCCGCGTACCCGCTGTAGGGGGCGCCCTTGTTCGCCTCGCACCCATTGAGGCAATGGGAGCCCGCGTACGCGTTGTACGACCGGCTCCCATTGACTTCAATGGGAGTCCGACCCGACTTCGAGTACGATAGCATACGGACGCATCGTACTCGTTCGGTCGGGCTGCATGGGTCCGATTCGGTCGGAAATCTCTCCGGGTCCGGCTCGGTCGGAGAGATTTCCGGCCCGAATCGGAATCGGCCCCTAAGTGAGCACGATTCACTGAGCGAATGGTACTGTACTGTACTCAAGGGTTGTCATGTTCGATAGTTGCCAGAAACTATTCTCTCCTTGGTAAGGTTAGAGGGCTTATAGTGGCACTGTGAGCTAGCTGGTCTAAAGGCTGACATATCCTGTGGGGTGTCCGGAATCAGTCTAGACACCAATCCCTTAGTTTATGTTGTCCAAACGTGCAGATCCTATGTATTTGTAGGAACTACACGACATGGCGCCCAACGTTGGTTTGGTTCTTATTTAACGGTCAAATCTGACTAGTTCAGTCGTGCTTTCTCAGAGACCCCTACTCACATTTAACCAGAGACATTTGGAGTGGGAAGGGAAATCCGCCGCAGCTGAGTAGGTATATCCTATGTATTGGCTGTAGGTTTTTCAAGCTAGAAGGTTGATAGTCCCCCACATTGTGCAAAATCTTCTCTCTTTTCCAATAACACTTCCTCTCCCAATGTCTGTCCAAGAAGACGGTGGTACGAATGCAGGGAAGGAAGATCAGGATGTTGCTCTTAACATTGCAGACATGCAGTTACCATGAGATTAGTAGAACACAGCCTCCCAGCAATGGGTGGTAATGTTACCTTCGTGATTGAGGCACACGAGGCATTCAGAACAGAGGTATTATATTCTTGGGTTAAATTCCCACCTGCAGATGCATGCACACACTTGTTTCATACTTACATTGTAGATGAGACACCTGAAGAATACTTTCCATACGTGGACGAATCACTGACTAAATATCGAAGGTCACAATATCGACCTACAAAAATATTGCAGCAAAAATATCGAAGACAAGAATATCGACATCCTATCTACATTAAGGTAAGTAAAAAAATATCGAAAAAAAATATTGATGTCAAAAAATATCGTTAAAAATATCGTTTTTAATTTAAGTTTAAAAAATATTGTAAAATAAAGTAAATAATACATATAATTAAAAGAAACATAGTTAAAAATATTTTAAAATGCTTAAAAATTATAATTAATATATATAATTTGAAAATACACTAAACATATAGATATAATATATAATATATATATACTTACTTATTAATGTTTTAGTATTTATTTTAATAACTTATAAATTGTTTAATTTATTTTTATAAATTATAAATACATCTATACACATAAAACAATAATATAAATAAAAATTAAATAAATAAATGTAACAAATTTTAAAAAATTAAAATTATTTTAAATCTTTTTAAAAATAATTATACAGTACATTAGCTAAAAAAATACAAAATATTAGATAGCGGAGGAAATCAAATTACTATTCCCACTCCAGTGAGTGCAACAGTAGGGAAAGTGTTGGATAGCGTAGGGGTAAAAATTACTATTCCCACTCCAGTGAGTGCAAAAGTAGGGAAAGTGTTGGATAGCGTAGGGGAAAAAATTACTATTCCCACTCCAGTGAGTGCAACAGTAGGGAAAGTGTTGGATAGCCGGGGGGGTAAAAATTACTATTCCCACTCCAGTGAGGGCAACAGTAGGGAAAGTGTTGGATAGCGTAGGGGTAAAAATTACTATTCCCACTCCAGTGAGTTCAACAGTAGGGAAAGTGTTGGATAGCGGGGGGGTAAAAATTACTATTCCCACTCCAGTGAGTGCAACAGTAGGGAAAGTGTTGGATAGCGTAGGGGTAAAAATTACTATTCCCACTCCAGTGAGTGCAACAGTAGGGAAAGTGTTGGATAGCGTAGGGGTAAAAATTACTACTCCCACTCCAGTGAGTGCAACAGTAGGGAAAATGTAGGATCGCGTAGGGGTTAAATTAACATACTTATAAATTTTTGAATAAATAACATATTAATAATTATTTAACCAAATAATTATTAATAAATACCTATTAAATTAAATTAATATTTACTTAAATAACATTAAATTACTTCCCACCCTATTCCCCTATAAACACACAACGCGCCACACATAAAAAAGAACACAATTAATTTAATTATCAATTAATCAATTAATAAAAATTAATTACCAATTAATAATTAATTAACAATAAATTAATTAACAATAACAATAAATAAAAAATAATAATACATTAATTATCATTAATATAATTTTTAATTAACCAATTAATAAAAATTAATTACCAATTAATAATTATTTAACAATAAATTAATAATAAATAACAATAAATATACACATATTAACTAATTAATTATATTTAAAATACTACCCACCCTATTCCCCTATAAACCCACAACCCGCTACACATTAAAAATAACATAATTAATTTAATTACCAATTAATCAATGAATTACAATTAATTACCAATTAATAATTAATTTACAATAAATTAAATAACAATAACAACAAATACAAATTAATAATACATTAATTATAATTAATATAATTATAAATTAACCAATTAATATAAATTAATTACCAATTAATAATTAATTAACAATAAATTATCAATGAATAATAATAAATAAAAACACATTCATTAATTAATTATAATTAAATTACTTCCCACCCTATTCCCCTATAAACCCACAACCCGCTCTGATTCTAAAACGCAAAATTTCCTTTAAAAAAAATGACTATTTTCTAAACATTTAATACATATATTTAAAAATAATGAAAAAACTTTAAAAAAATGTTAAACATACATATAAAATACATAACACAAAAAAAAAATCGATATTATTAACAACAATATTTTTGCTAACGATATTAATGACTTCGATATTACTTACTTCGATATCAAAAAATCGATATTACTTACCTTAAAGTCGATATTCTGGTCAATGATATTCTTGACTTCGATATTCTGTCCCTACGATATTAAAAACTCGATATTAGTGTAGGTCGATATTTAAAATTCGATATTTTGACTGCCCACCTACGTGGACATAGAAGTCCCGTTAACTTACCAAGAACATATTAATTGGTTTAAAAGCACCCTTCCCCACACCACAACAAATGTGAGACTCGGTCCGCTCAGCAGAGAATCAGCGACTTGGCCTGTCCTTGCTTCTTACAGTCCGCATCCAGAGATTGATAGATTGCCAGCAGCAGACTTACGTCACTTTACATAGATATAGTAAAACTATACAGAAATCGCACACAGTTCGTAATGTGAACACTTACAATTCAACCTGCGAGGGCTATTCCAGCTGGTCAACCTCAAATGACTACGACTAAGATCAGCCCACAAACGCTGAATACGATTATGGGAAGAATGCCCACCAAACATGAGCAAATGCCATTCTGGATAGCACAGAAAATAGCACAGCTTAAAGCAGTATTTGCCCATACTGGCCGAAGGAAAAACACAGAATACTAACAATTTGCTTGCCAATGGGGATAGCTCACCTGATAGAGGATTGTACCGCTTGGGATACAGTTTTTGCTGCCATTTATACCATAACTCATGGTACACCCTCAATAGCAGTTATACCAGAGGTATTGAAACAGATACAGAATGAGTATGGGGCAGAACCTGCCCTGGACTTGGGGATGAAACTGATGGGCAATTTTGCCCAGGTATCAGCAATTATGTTCGGGAACATAAAAGGGGAGGCAGCAGCTGTGGCTATACACCAATGCCTGAGGGAATCCGCTCATGCACAACAGGAGCAAGAACTACCAAAGATTATCGATGATACCTATGCTTCGCTGGGTAGAGATAACTTGGGAGCTAGACCTGTAAAACCACAAGTAACGAATAATCCTGAAAAGGATAACTCAAAGCAAGCGCCTGATTCTTCTAAAAAGAAATGGGATAACAAACAATAAAAAATATTAAGCAGAATGCATCACAATCACTGGATGGGTCTCCTCAACAGGAGCCCTCTGATAGAAAATACAATCTTAGGAACCGTGATGATATTAAAATACCTGACAGGTATCAGGATACTGATACACGTTCCTCTCATTCCTTTCAGTGTTCATCAAAAAACTCGGACAGGGAAGGACGGTCAGAACACAGATCAGAAGAGCTAGTCAAGTTTCAAAAAGACATACATCGCACTTCAGACTACATTATCAAACAAGAAGATAAATCCAAAATTAAACCTCATTTTAAAAAGAAGAAGGTAGCTGGCCTTAAAATAAGAAATGCCCAGGCTACTGAGGACTCTACTACTGAATGGGGAAGGTGCTCTGACGATGTTAGACAGCGCAGCAGAAGTAATAATAGCTCACCAGAATCTAATGGAATTTCTGGTGACAGCATCGTTGAATGGACATATCACAGTGGAAACACCTTATACAAGGGTTAGTCTCCCACATCGTTAACACACGATTGCGCTTCAAATGGAGGGGGACATACCCAGGAAAATGAAAGGTCTCTTTTGGGAGAACCTAACATATGGATACTACATCTTTATGACTGAGAGAGATTGGCCACCTGAGTCCAGAGTCACTAAAACATTCATACGCACAGGAGTGGGCGATAGTGTACTCTTACACCACAGAGGCAGTACCCAATAAAACATGACAAAAGAAACAAGTCAGGGAGATCCTAGATCAACTTGAATACCAAGGTGTGATTGAAAATTGCACCTCTTCCATGAATAATCCTTTGTTTCCCGTAATGAAACCCAACAATTCATATCGTCTAGTTTTAGACTTCAGTCATTTAAACACAGGCACACGAACATTTACAGTATAAAATGCACACAGCGCCGCATTAATGAACAACATTGTGTGGAAAAAATACAAAAAGCACTAGATATCTCAAATGGATTCCTTGGCCAAAATATAGCGCCTGAAAGCAGATATTTGACATCATTTTCAGCGCTCAGCTCTCAACACCAATTCTGTAGACTGCCCCAATGGTATAAGAATAGCCCGGGGTTGTTCTCAGCAAGAGTATCAAAGTTACTCCAAAATTCTGATGAGGAGGCATTGTCTTACATAGATGATATTTATCTGATGGACAATGAGTTATTGGTTCATTTGAACAGGGTGAACAACATAATTTTAGGGTTCGCCACAATGGGCTATAAATGTCACATTAAAAAAACAAAAATTGCCCACCTCAATGTCCTTTTTTTGGGATATGAGCTATCAAGTGAAGGAAAAAGCCTGACAGCTAATTTTTTAGAAAAACCTCCAAAGAGACTGAAAAGTTAAAAATCCATTTTAAGATTCCTAAATTTTGGCAGAACATAAATTTTAGATTACACAGAAAAAGTTAGACCTTTCTACGACCTAAGCAGACCTGATTTTGCAGTCCAACATTGGACACAGGAACTCACAGAAATTCTCTGTTCCGTACAAGCTGACATGATAGCTTCCAAACACTTACACACACGTGTAAGCACTACAAAGTTGGTGATCCGTGTAGTTGCGGGTCAGTCAGGGTACACTTACCTAACCTTCAATGTAGGCAAAACGGTACAATTAGCTTACAAATTCCATTTGTACCCAAACGATGAAATACGTTTTGCATCCATGGAAAAAATAGTGACAGCAATAGTGAGAGAAAGTTATATATAAAAAAAACAATGATACCTGTGGAGAAAATAAAACAGTAACAATAATACTTATAATAATGGTATTTGTTGAGCACAATGGCGATAATTAGGGAAAAAGATGTACCAGCTCAGAAAATACACTCAAAAAGCCTAAGAAGTAAAATGCATACTTATTTATAAAGAAAAATCATGTAACAATAGAAAGGAGGAGTAAGGTGTCCCAAGTGGAATTAGAGCCTATATATACAAGTGACATACATTAAGGTTTCCAAAATACAAAACAATGACAATCTAATCAATTTACAATATTCATTTACAGCCTTCTGTGACAGTGACGAAGGCTGAGTACATTGGTTCGTTTTACTAGCTTGTCGATGACGTTTCGACCTCTCATAAGGTAGGAGATCTCATCAGGACCTGGTTTTAGAATGCTATTCTGTCAGAGCGGTGAAGTGCACACCCATAAGAAAGTCATTAAAATTGAGTTAAGGGAGGGAAATTACTTACATGGGGCCCAGCCGGGCTCCCTGTAAGTGGGAGGTTATCTGACAGTCTGTTCAGCGTGTATCCAATTACAAGTCTTATGTTTAAATAAGGGATTAGTCAACGAAAAGTCCTTATTGGTGTAGTACTTCGCAAGTGGAGATTCCTATTTCTTTAAGTTAATTTTCATCAGGGAAGTAAGGACAAAAATTGTCAGCCGGGCAGTTTTCGAATAAGTGTGCCGCTGCGAGGAGGACCACTTCTGTCTGCCTCCGTCAGGATACTGAGAGAAAGAGCACTAGCACAGGGAAAATGCATAATAGTCATGAATCCAAGACCAGCCTTAGAGGCTGTTACAAAAGCAAGTGTTCCAAACGCAAAAGCACTGCATCCACAATGGATACAATGAGCTAATTCTCTCACTGCAACAGTGTAGACTACAAATTTGATTCTATATTAAAAACACAAGCATTCCTGCAGTACGCACAAGAATATCCTCTTCCAAATGAGATATTGCCTCCAGCCCAGTACGAATACATCATTTATACCGAAGGGTCTGCCCAGCCTGCCATAGGAAGTAAACAGCAATACAGCACAGCATGTGTGATTGTAAAGGGATGTATGCGGCGCAGCAAGTACCGTCCTAGCAATGCACAGACGCAGTCTCTAGGAGATTGCACGGCACAGCTGGCAGAACTAAAAGCCCTGATACTGGCACTATAAAATACTGATCGGGAATTCCCCACACTCATTGTGTGCGATTCGTTTTATTGTGTCTAGTCTTACAATGAATATCTATACTATTGGGGCCAGAATGGTTTTAGAGATTCCAAAGGTTGCACAATAAAGCACAAGTTGCTTTGGGAACAAGTGGCAAAGCTGAAAGAATGCTTACCCCGGGCTCATGTAATTCACACATTGAGTCATCAGCGTGTTGGCGTGCACGTTGAAGGGAATTCATTGGCTGATGAAGCCGCCAAGATGAAAGTGCGGACTGCTGCCGTTGCTGCAATCACATGTTCTAGCACAAGGATAGACAGACAATAATGATAGCTGTGAAGAATATATACCACTACATCGCATGCGTTGGAAACAACCGCGTTGTTACATCGCAGTACCTTTACTACGCAAGTAGTTACAACAACTTGCTGTAGGGGGTGCTGGATGTTGGAATAGTATAATTTACTATTCCAACTCCAGTGTGTGCAACAGTAGGGAAGGTGTTGGAATAGTAAATTATACTATTCCTTAGATTAGAGCACCCCCTACAGCAAGTCGTTGTAACAACTTGCGTTGTAATGGTACTGCGATGTAACAATGCAGTCGTTGTAATGACCGCGTTGTAATCGCATGCATTGTTATGCATGCAATGTAATGGCTGTTTCCCAGCTGTGAATCGCTACGCGCAACAGCTCAGTCTTGCCAAAAATGTTTTCCACTCAAGTACTCCTACAAGTTAGATGCGCAAAACATTCCGTATGCTCAAATTCCAGGAGTGGGGGATAGAGTAATACCAAACATGGATCGCAGATTAGGATTAATTCTAGCTGCACACGAGGGTCTGGGTTCAGCACACGCACGTACCGCTGCGACTATTTTGCTATTAAAGCAGCGTTACTGGTGGCCAGGTCTTACTAAACAGACCAAGAGTTTTGTCCTTAAGTGCGACATCTGTCAGCAGATGAAGGGTTCCACCGTAGCACGTCCACCACAAACACCACTACTGGTCGACCCCTCACAAGGACGCCAAGTTCAGAAGACGACAGTGTGCATATACAAAGTGAATGTTTTAAAATCTATATCGGCAGCACAAAAAGAACTTTGAAGCTCAGAATACAAGAACATAGTTGAGCAATAATCAATATGGACATGAGGTCACCCATATACCAGCATATTAGAGACAATCATGCTGATAAAAAGAAAATCAGATTTCATGGTATACAAAGAATTATTCCCAATGTGAGAGGAGGTGATTGGGAATTGCGATTAAGGAAACAGGAAGCAAGATGGATCAGCAAGTGCAGATCAGTCACACAGGGTTTAAATAGTGATAATGAACTACATTATTTTTTGGAGTAGGACCTTGAGGGTGGCTGGATTGATTATAAGCACTTGAAGAAATTGTGGATCACTGGGTTATGTGATGATATGGAGATTGGAAATATGTTGTTCCAATTCATGAGATTGTAAAGAGTAGATAGGTTCATTTGTGACCAAGAAGGACGGAGGACGGAAGATGGAGATAGAATTTGTCTAATTGTGGAACACGATGACGCAGGTATATTCAGAGGTATGACTTTACTGAATGTTCACCTCGGATTCTAAATTAAGTGAGATGGATAATAATTGAGTGGACATGGATCGAGTGGGATTGATGAACTTCACGGGTCTGAGTAATTATTGTGACCATAGGGAGTATGATTGTCTCACGGACAGTAATGAATTTAGGACTTATATTGAAAGAGAAGTGGTTTTTGCTTGTAGACTTAGAAAGTGCACAACTTAGTTATTGTTTTAGCGGAGTTATTAACAGTTACTTAATTAATCAATACATTAGACATTTGTGTTTGAAATCGGAACCATGGTTTTTTGCTTAAATTGAGCAGAATAGTATATACAGAAAAAGTCTTTTAAAATGTTCGGCATGTGCACATTAATTTATGCTGCGAAAGAGTTCTTGGTTTGAATATGAGACTGGAGATTAGAGAACGAAGTAGTTTGAAATGAGGCAGTGGTGATTGGTCCACGTGATATCACCTAACTGGTAGGCCAGGCCCAACGACAGGCAGGTCAGGCCGGGAGCGGATTGGCTCACCCGGTTTACTGCTTGTCATTTTGTAGGATAAAGCACAGTGGAGGACCTGATGGGAAACCAAAAATTATTTTCGTCAATTAGGTGCTTTCAAATGCCTGGTTCTGATTGGCCCTTGATATATTAATATAGTAAGGGGTTTTACCTGTAGGAACATGAGATAGTAATTTTTGGCAAGTGAGGGATAGGTGAACGAGGGAGCTTAAAAGGAGGCTTCCTCGTCTATAATTACGTAGGTGCCGATTTTCAATAACGTACGATGGTGGCAAAGATGTAATTGGACCAGAATAGAAAAAGGTTAAGTTGTGATTGGTCCATTCAATAGTATTTAACTGGTAGGCCATAATTACGTAGGTGCCGATTTTCAATAACATATGATGGTGGCTAAGATGCCATTGGATCAGATTAGAAAAAGGCTAAGTTTTGATTGGTCCACTCAATAGTATCTAACTGACAGGCCATGCCCAACAACAGGCAGGTCAGGCCGGGAGCGTATTGGCTCTCCCGGTGCATATCCTGTGAGTGGCAGGATGAAGTATAGTGGAGGACCTGAGAGGGAACCACGCACAGATTATGTTAATGAGGTGCTTCGAAATATTCGATTTTGATTGATTCCTGGGATATTTAAATAAGGGCCAAAGGCGGGAAACTGATTCATAGCGGGATTTATCGGACCGGCTACCGCGGAATTGTGTAGAATAGCTGAACACGGCGAAGAGAGGTGAGATAATGACCCTACGAAGTAGGAGTTGGTGACAGCATTTTTTAAATTGGGGGGGTCAGAATACGGTATTAAAAGGACAATATATTTTTTATTATATTGTTTGATGGGAGACTGACTCGTAACGGGATTGCTCGGACCGACTACGGGGGAATCATGCAGAATAGCTGAATACAATCAAGAAAGGTCAGCTATTGGCTCGGCGAAGTAGGAATAGTTGACAGCATTGTCTACTAAGCTACCTTGGGGTTGGGCTGAATACGGCATTCAGGGGACTATGTATGTTTATTAGATCGTTTGGAGAAGTGAGTTAGGTAATATGAAGTCAGACACTGGGAGTAAACAGCGCTTTTTCTTTGCAAAGGGTTATACTAAGATGAGATGGATAAATAAGGTCAAATAGTAGGCTTGGCAGGTCTGGACATGTTGGGCATTTATAGTGTTTGGAAACTTTGTTTGATTTAATATATCGCCTGAGGCTATGAGTAATCTGGACGGGGTATTGAGTATAGTGGGACACTTCCATCAAAGATAGCACTTTTCTTTAAAAATATGTATTTTACATAGAAATAATTTGCCATGAATGGGAGGAACAGGGAGAATTGATGGATATCTTTGACGAAAGAATTGATATGAAATAATAAATCGAGGTATGTCTTGAATTACTATATGGTATATTTGGAATGAGTGAAGGGGGACCTGGGTTGAACAGCAAATGATTATAAAAATATGGTTCAAGGGGAACATATTGGAGGTTCCTTAATAGGAATCACTTGAAAATCAGATAGGAGGGTCTTTTTATAATTAATGATGTGGTCTGGAATATATTTATATGATGATTTATTAATTGGAATTAGGGGAATCATGAAGATTGTATATAGGCAGGCTTCCTTTTCCTGTTGCTTTTCGGTGATTGTCGATTAATATACATGTACTTGTTTACTTGTTGTTCACAATGGAAACCAAATTATGTAGATAGCACATAAGAATGTCAATTCTGATATGTATATTATATTTTTCTTTTTTTCAGCCCTGATGACGTCCAAGAGTGGACGAAACACGTAGGATGATTGAATTAATGACATTAGAATTTGTTGAACAATCTGTATGTTTGCATATGAAATACAGAATCTTTTGAACTAAGAAAGGAAATAAAAAACAGAACTTGTTGAACAACGAAGTTTGCCTGTGAACTGAATCATTAATGAAGTCAATAATTGATTGAAAACACCAAATAATGACATACCTCTCCTTTCCATGAACAAATGTTTGTATAAGGACTGTGGCTTAGCAGCGGTGCACCACAGGGAAGTTGAGCGTTGATCTAATATTGATAAATTGTGACTAATTTGGGATACTCACCAGTGCACACAGTGTGAAGCCCTCACCGCCTTCTCAAGGTGCACTGCTACCATGAACTAAACGTATGTGAAGAATTGTATATATCCCTGGGCCGATGGGACAAATGTGAGAATTGGGAACACACAAGTTATTACATTTTCTCTTGGCCAGAGAGGGGGCCACATTCTCTGTTACACCTGAGGCACCTACAATATTGGGAAAATATAAGATCATGCCCTGAGGAAGTCCACTGGCAGTGGACGAAACGTGTTGGCTGTTTTACATGCTATTCCTAAGAACAATAAAGACTAACATGGACACAACTTGGATGAAAAGTATCATTGATTGTTGATATTTGATCTTGCGGTGCATCCCACATTTATGTGTTGAACTTTTCAGATCTTTTTGGATTGTTCCTTGGAAACAGTGGGAGCAGCCGGTGTGCATGCGATGTTGCTTTCAATATTTTGTTTTGGACTTTATTTCGGGAAATTTGGTGCGAAGTGCAAAAGGTCTATGAGCTTGCTGTTTCCTTGTTTTGTATATACGCAATTGGCACATTGCATTCCGACTGTGGCCCTGCATTTAGCTCACAGGCTTACAAAGAAGCCATGGAGAGTTTGGGTGTGGCCTTACAGTACTCCTCCCCATATCATCCTGAGGGAAATTCGATTGTGGAGAGTAAAAACCAGGACTTAAAGCAATCCTTAACAGCTAGGGTATTAGGCTCGGGTGGCAGTTGGGTCAATCACCTATATGGGGTCCAGAGGGCACTTAAAAACATGGCAAGAAAGTCCCTAGGGGGCCGTACTCCATATGAAGTGCTGCTTGGGATATGAATGGTACCTGACCTCGACTGTGTCAGCACAGCGGCGGATGAAAAACCATTTGACATCAACAATCGTTTGGCTGTTTTATAGGAACTCAATGAATTCCGGGCATTACAAAGCAAGGCCCAAGTAAAATGCACTACCACTGGAGAGGTGAAATCTGTTCCGGCAAGACCTGCCTGGGTCCTGAAGATTGGGGACCTAGTAGGGCCTGTACCTGTCCTGGTTGTCGAAGGAACAAGAACAGTACTTCTCCCACCCCTTGCTGGCAAGAAAAAGAAGAGATTTGTCTCAATTGATCTGATCAAACCACACTATTTGGCTGATACTCAATAGTAGGCTACGTGTGCTCCTGGGTAGCCACTGATCTCCTCTCGCTACCATACAGGAAGTTCAGACAGAAAGATTAATGACTTTTGAAGATTCCACTTCGCAAAATGAAGGAGTACCCGACAATGTAATGGAACTTGTACCTGTTGAAATTGAACAACAACAAACTACAAATGAAACACAGATCTCAATCTGGCCTAATACCGACATCTATGTGAATATGTCTCAACAGGAGGCATCTACCAGTTCCACAAAACCTGCTGAGCTACCAAAGATAGATCGGACTGCATCTGGCTACTTCATCGATTTTTACAATTTCTCATTGGATCCAAGTTAACCCGAGTCACCACCAGCTCCTGTTCCCCACAAACAAATAATTTGTGATTTCTACCTTTGGCTGAAAAACACTTACTTTGTTTCTCCCTGGCAACAGCTCTGGATTGCAATTGGTCTACTGTTCCTAGTCCATTTGATAGGTGTAGTGACTGTCTTTTTTCTTGCTCCTGAATGGACATTATCTCTCAGAACGCTCTGCAGTACAACATGTGAACTTGGTCCTGAAACCACATGCATCATCACACCGTGAACAGAGGGACCTGCCCTTAGTGAACATTATAGCAGTTCCAGTTCCTGAATGAATAGCGTGGGACAGAGTTTCCTATGATGTGTATGGTCCAACTGAACATTTAAAAATACCACATTTATTTAAAATTTCTCTTAGTGATATCATCACCTCTAGTACTTTCTCTGATGATTAGGACTTTGAAACTGTAAATACTATGTTGTCTGATTTAGAACAATCTGCTGCATTTTCAAATGATGAATTGTATGATGATACATCTAATTTATTTTGACACCATGTTTTGTTACCAGCACTATGGTCACCATTTTTGGCACAAAGCAAGTATCCCATGTGAGGTTTTCACTTACTATCAATGGGAACATTGCCCAACTCCGCCGAAAGGTAGTTCAACAACATTTGCACAAAAGTTTGCTTACTTTTCTGGGTTTAACACTGCAGACCCGGCCTCTTATTATTATAGGCTTGCACCTACACCGGCAAAGAAAAATATGCTTACTAACACCAAGCTGATATACTCTGCTTCTTTTATTTCCCAACTGTCTTTACAGGGTTTCGACTTTTGGAGAGACATTATAGAGTATAGACACAAAATCTTTCTGGGGGGCTAAACATTGGCAGGTTCAAGGAAGTGAGGCCCAATTTAGAGCATGCCTCATACCACATCAAATGCTTTTCCTGAATGACACAGTGCAACAGACTTCCTGTCTTGGGCTAGCCAAGAACAAGGACTTGAACACACCTCGGATTCCCTCGCTTACACACTTTGGGGGTTGGCAAAATTACACACGACACAGTGCGGATACATTGGATACCATACTAAACACTTACAATTCATCAGACCCAAATTGGGAGGGATGGTTGGTTTGGCCTATTGACACAAATAGGTGTCAGTCAAGATTCAGGGGTACCACCAAAGGGTTTAGTATCCATAGGCCTGATCAATGTACAATCAGAATACTTAGGGGTGGTGACATCTTACAGTGTTGGGAAGTTATGCCTATAGTGGCTGAAAACCTTGACACTGTCCCAAGTGAAACTACACTTGTCCCTTCTCTCAAATGACATGGATCTTAAGGATTTTCTGTTAGGTCCCCAGAAGCCACGTCAAAAGTGTTTCCTATATGCTATTTACAGTGAGCTGTGGAAAATCTCTCAACTGGAGGCTGCTGAGAGGTTACGTGAAATTGACAGGGTTAACCTAGAAAAGTCTTTGGCTGTGGTCAACAATGGTATGACCACACTATCTTCTCTGATTTATTGACTGGGCAGCATTGTGTCTTCTGCAATAGATATAATGGAACAGGATTTGTCTATTCTCCAACATGGACAATCGCGGTCCATTATACTGCTAAGCTGGATGCTGCAATCATTGCGTTCTGGTCACGTGCCCTGGCATTATATCAACAGCACAACTCTATTTTCTGCATACAATCTAACAGAAAGACAGATAGTAATGGCATGAAGAGATGCAAAATATATCATGTTGCACATTGAAAAATTGGACCAATTACCTTTCACCATGGCTGAGTCACCTTCCACAGAATGATTGACCCATGGCTACATTACACTGCCAGTCACGACTTTCCAATTTCTGTACTGTCTCCAGTATCACCAGGTAGGCAGATATGAAGCGCTAGGAGAGGGATACATACACAAGTTCTAGGAATTACTGTACAAATTTAGAGGCAGGAATGGGGACACTGAAGTTTTTCTCAGCAGTTCAAACTGTGAAAGTGCTTTAAGTGGGTCTCTAGTATGTAAGGATATTTCGCTCCGTGGAGCCTGTAATGCTTTGGTTGCTAACTTATCCTGTTACTTGAAGGATTTCTCAGCTGACGTGATTCATCCGGTGTTTGAGTTGCTCTCGAATAGGAACTATTTGATGCTGAATGATCAAGGCTGTTGTGGGATGGTACCAGGCATCGCATATCTAGTGCAAAACACACAAGATGATGGACGGAATGCTGCACATTGGCAAACATTCACCCCCAGTCACAGATCTGGGTTTAATCCATCGTTATTTTGCTTCACCACGCCACCCCAGTTCAGACATAGCCATATGCAAATCAGTCTTGACCCTGTGCCTCATGGGAACAGTCCAGACCGAACTGCCAAGCCATGTCTTCCCTGGACCGGAATCAAGCATCCTAGGACCGGTTTCAGGCTATCAGCCTTCATCAGCCAGGATAGCTTGACTCCAGTGGCGTAGTGAGCACGGGACCCACGTCTGGGCATACCCTTCCCACTTAGGGCAAAATGCAAAACACACAAGATGATGGACGGAATGCTGCACATTGGCAAACATTCACCCCCAGTCACAGATCTGGGTTTAATCCATCGTTATTTTGCTTCACCACGCCTCCCCAGTTCAGACATAGCCATATGCAAATCAGTCTTGACCCTGCGCCTCATGGGAACAGTCCAGACCGAACTGCCAAGCCATGTCTTACCTGGACCGGAATCAAGCATCCTAGGACCGGTTTCAGGCTATCAGCCTTCATCAGCCAGGATAGCTTGACTCCAGTGGCGTAGTGAGCAAGGGACCCACGTCTGGGCATACCCTTCCCACTTAGGGCAAAATGCAAAACACACAAGATGATGGACGGAATGCTGCACATTGGCAAACATTCACCCCCAGTCACAGATCTGGGTTTAATCCATCGTTATTTTGCTTCACCACGCCACTCCCAGTTCAGACATAGCCATATGCAAATCAGTCTTGACCCTGTGCCTCATGGGAACAGTCCAGACCGAACTGCCAAGCCATGTCTTCCCTGGACCGGAATCAAGCATCCTAGGATCGGTTTCAGGCTATCAGCCTTCATCAGCCAGGATAGCTTGACTCCAGTGGCGTAGTGAGCACGGGACCCACGTCTGGGCATACCCTTCCCACTTAGGGCAAAATGCAAAACACACAAGATGATGGACGGAATGCTGCACATTGGCAAACATTCTCCCAGTCACAGATCTGGGTTTAATCCATCGTTATTTTGCTTCACCACGCCACCCCAGTTCAGACATAGCCATATGCAAATCAGTCTTGACCCTGTGCCTCATGGGAACAGTCCAGACCGAACTGCCAAGCCATGTCTTCCCTGGACCGGAATCAAGCATCCTAGGACCGGTTTCAGGCTATCAGCCTTCATCAGCCAGGATAGCTTGACTCCAGAGGGGTAGTGAGCACGGGACCCACGTCTGGGCATACCCTTCCCACTTAGGGCAAAATGCAAAACACACAAGATGATGGACGGAATGCTGCACATTGGCAAACATTCACCCCCAGTCACAGATCTGGGTTTAATCCATCGTTATTTTGCTTCACCACGCCACCCCAGTTCAGACATAGCCATATGCAAATCAGTCTTGACCCTGTGCCTCATGGGAACAGTCCAGACCGAACTGCCAAGCCATGTCTTCCCTGGACCGGAATCAAGCATCCTAGGACCGGATTCAGGCTATCAGCCTTCATCAGCCAGGATAGCTTGACTCCAGTGGCGTAGTGAGCACGGGACCCACGTCTGGGCATACCCTTCCCACTTAGGGCAAAATGCAAAACACACAAGATGATGGACGGAATGCTGCACATTGGCAAACATTCACCCCCAGTCACAGATCTGGGTTTAATCCATCGTTATTTTGCTTCACCACGCCACCCCAGTTCAGACATAGCCATATGCAAATCAGTCTTGACCCTGTGCCTCATGGGAACAGTCCAGACCGAACTGCCAAGCCATGTCTTCCCTGGACCGGAATCAAGCATCCTAGGACCGGTTTCAGGCTATCAGCCTTCATCAGCCAGGATAGCTTGACTCCAGTGGCGTAGTGAGCACGGGACCTACGTCTGGGCATACCCTTCCCACTTAGGGCAAAATGCAAAACACACAAGATGATGGACGGAATGCTGCACATTGGCAAACATTCACCCCCAGTCACAGATCTGGGTTTAATCCATCGTTATTTTGCTTCACCACACCACCCCAGTTCAGACATAGCCATATGCAAATCAGTCTTGACCCTGTGCCTCATGGGAACAGTCCAGACCGAACTGCCAAGCCATGTCTTCCCTGGACCGGAATCAAGCATCCTAGGACCGGTTTCAGGCTATCAGCCTTCATCAGCCAGGATAGCTTGACTCCAGTGGCGTAGTGAGCACGGGACCCACGTCTGGGCATACCCTTCCCACTTAGGGCAAAATGCAAAACACACAAGATGATGGACGGAATGCTGCACATTGGCAAACATTCACCCCCAGTCACAGATCTGGGTTTAATCCATCGTTATTTTGCTTCACCACGCATATCTAGTCACAGTAAGTTTCAGGGTTACGCTATGGGCTTCGTTGAATGTTTCCTTTATACAGTTTGATACTCTGAGCTGACTGAAAGCCATGCTTTTTCCGAAGGATGTGGCCTTAACCTCAGCCCGAGAAACTTTTGATCTCCAGGTTGCCAGGTCTTCATCTGAGATACAGGCACTAGTCCGTATGAACTTCCCGCTCCATTTCATGGAAATAGTTCATCGTATCTTTAACATGTCTGATACGAGGGGGATCGTGCACCTATTTGAACGTATAGATTCTGAGCTATTGAGCTCCTTTCAGACAATCTACAGAGTTTTTTCAGCATTTATACACTCTGTATTGGGAAGCATTTTTGGAGGGCTTCCGCTGGTCCTACTACTTGTAGTTGGCATCCTGGTTTTAATTTTCCTGCTTCGCAATGAACGTCCCAGTTTATCCAGAGATGGAAATGGCACTGCTAGTGCCACGTTGTTGTGAGCGCATAGTGCTTCATCTGGGCACACCTCGGCTTCGGGATCTAAGTGAGCATTGGTTCCTATCATTCAGACCAGTCTGGATTGACTGCATCTTGTCTGTGTTCCGCTAACTAGTCTGCGGATAGGAATGCGTCTTGGACCTGTGTCTGACCCTTCCATCGGTTACACCACCTTACATAGCAGTACTACTGGACCCCTTAAAGGCCCATGTGTATCAGTGTCCACAGCGTATTCCCATGTTGATGACGGCATTCTAAGAGCCTCCATGGGATGCTTCAGCTCCTGTAGGAACGGACAACAGCTCTACAACAGGCTTGCAGGTATCGAGTGTTTCCTCAGCGGCTGCTGTGGGAACTGAAGAAAATCACCTTTGCACCATTGACTCGATACAAGAGGTGTTACAGGGACCGCCGTCTACGAATGCGAGCAACAGTGATGTTGCGTCTCCCAAACAGGACACATAAACATTTGGCTCTCCATGTGATAAGAACAATTCAACCTTTTTCCAAAACAAGACCAAATTGGAATGAAAACATTGTTTTGTTCTATTTTTCTTCTGCTCTCACTGAGCACCATGGCTTTCAATGTGCTCAGTCAGTCTGATCATATATTGACTCCTTTTTAGTAGACTTATCGAGCATTTGACATTTTAAACAACATTTTCTTTACATGGAACATGCTTTTAGATGTTTTTAGACATTGGTTTTGAATGATTTACAATGTTTTTATGCTTTTTAGCAGGCTTATTTTAGCACCAGTTACATATCGTCCTTCGGATGAGGAGTGGGTGTTATTTACCCCAAACTAGGCCTAAGTAGCAAATGACCTTTCACCTACATTTTGTCCTACCTTGCTCTGCATGAGTTCTAGCACTGACCTTTTACCCAGTTATGTGCAAAATAAATGTTGATTAGTTTCCTTGAAACAAGCCTCATTTAATATGCATGAGGATTCTTAGAAAAGTCCCCTGCACATGACCTACATAACAGGATTAAGATACTCTGTATAAAAGTCATGGTCATCTTCATCCTAGGGCGAAAGAACTACTTTGCATAGTTGCAGGTATTGATTTAGGCTCATTTACATAATCATACTCACAACATATCAATTGTGGTAGGAATCGAGAGGCTATCTTTATGATATAAAAGAACCATACGTTGACTAGGTAGACGGAGGAGACGCTGACACAAGACACTGGGGTCCCGGCTTGCAGAAGCTTCAACACACAGTGGTCTGGCATCCTTTGTGGGGTGTCCAACTCGAGACCAAGACAAGGTCCTTCATTCTCTCCCATCAGGTAATGGGGTTGGCTCTTTCCTCATGGATTCTTGGCTCTACACCCACATATATGCTAGGTACATTTAGGTACACTTAGATAGGGTCCGCATAGTAGGAGTACGCTTGATTAATGCCATGTATATATACCTGAATATATTCACTGTGTTAGCACCACTGTAGAATTCTACCTTCTATTTACTCTGTTGGTGCTTGTAATCTCTTATGTTAGCTTCTGTCTATTGATTGTTGCAACACATATGTTTTATACTTGAATGACGCTGGTTTAATAAATGCTTATTGAAAACGTCCCCAACGATTATTTTGTGTATCTCTCTAAGACTAAGTGAGCACGATTGAGTGAGCGAAAGGTACTGTACTGGTACCACGATCCCTGAAGAATCAAGGGTTTTCCTGTTCGATAGTTACCAGAAACTATTTGCTCCTTGGTAAGGTTAGAGGGAAACAACCTTTACAACGCAGTTATTACATCGCACTACCTTTACATAGCAGTCATTACATCGCAACATCCTTTACATTGCATGTCATTACAACGCAGCCATTACATTGCATGTCACTACAACGCATGTCATTACAATGCATGTCACTACAACGCAGGCATTACATCGCAAGTCATTACAATGCATACCATTACAACGCATAGTACTCTTACACTATCCAACACTTACCCTACTGTTGCACTCACTGGAGTTAGAATAGTAATTTTTAACCCTACACTATCCAACACTTACCCTACTGTTGCACTCACTGGAGTTAGAATAGTTATTATTACCCTATACTATCCAACACTTACCTTAAATGCGATGTAATGGCATGCATTGTAATGGTATGCGTTGTAAAGGTATAATGCGATGTAATGGAATGCGTTGTAAAGGTAGTTTCTGAAAATGCGATGTAATGGCATGCGATGTAAAAGAATGCATTGTAAAGGATGTTGCAATGTAAAAACTGAGTTGTAAAGGCATGCATTGTAAATGTATGCGTTGTAACGTCATACATTCAAGGTTAGGGAGCATATAGTGGCACTGTGAGCTAGCTGGTCTAAAGGCTGACACATCCTGCGCGGGTGTCCGGAATCAGTCTAGACACCAATCCCTTAGTTTATGTTGTCAAAACACACAGATCTTATGTATTTGTACGATCTACTCGACAGTGGCATGCTTCATCATCAGCATCTATCCACACCCTGGTAGGGTATTACCACCAGGGCGGACTCAACCACAAATGGGAGTTCTTATATAAAGTATCTATCTGGATAAAACAGGGATCCTCTTGAGCAGAAGAAAGACTAAAAAAACTTCTCGGTATTCCTTATCAGAGCTACTTTATTGGACGGTATCGTGGGTTTGTTAAAAATTACGTATAATGGGTTTTGATGCAGCGTTATTCTCTCGATCACTCCTAATTTATTGCTGACATGTTTTGGCCCTCGCAAAGAGCCCGGAAGGGCCCGAGGCTTTCTTCAGGTCTATAAAGAAATATCCTTGCCTATTCAAGCATGCACTCCATGCGTATAAGTGAGGTCTAAACCTCTCACTTGAAAAAATGGGGTCCTTCCATATTTCAGAAGTGCCTAAAAGTATGGAAAAAACGTGTGATGCTTTTACAAGGGACACACAGTAGGCAATTAACTAATGTGATTATTGATGTGGTCTTGGCCTGTGACTTACAGGGGGCCAATATGTTGGCTACCTTTCATTATTCGCATTTTATATCTTCAAACAACATTTCGGCTCCCGCCTGTCATAGCAAACTTGGTTTGCATTTTGAAAGAGAGAGCAGGAAACCTGCTCTCTCTTTCAAAATGCAAACCCAATTGCTTTTCCACATGGGGAGCAGCATGTTAGCTGCTCCCCATGTGGAAAAGCAATGCCTGCTCGCGCAGGAGGCGGGGAGCCGGCTGGGACTGTGGGGGGATTGGGGCCCACCCCACAGTCCCCAACCAGAGGCCAGGCCCCGGGGGATGGGGTCCCTGGGGCCATAAGTGGCCAGGGAGGGGGGCAACGCAGCCCCCCTCCCCAAATTAAAAAAATTAAAAAATTAAAAAAGGGAAGGCTGGCCCCGGGGATGGGGTCCCCGGGGCCTTAAATGGCCTGAGGAGGGGGCCACGTAGCCCCCTCAAAATTAAAAAATAAAAATCGAGGGCATGCCCCGGGGATGGGGTCCCCGGGGCCAAAACAGGCCCAGGAAGGGGGCCACGCGGCCCCCTTCCCGTTTTTGTTTTTGTTTTATTTAAAAAAAAATGCTCATGCCCCGGGGATGGGGTCCCCGGGGCAAAAGTGGCTGAGGGAAGGGGGCCACGCAGCCCCCTCACAATCAAAAAAAAAAAAAAGACCGGCATCGTGCCGGAGGCCCCGCCCTCCCTGCAGTACTCTGCAAACGCGCCCCTGGCGCGTTTTAAGAAGGGTAAGTAATTCCCCTTGAATACTGGGGGTCCCTGGGGCCAACTAGCCCACCAGGAACCTCCAGTATGCGCCAGGGGCTGCGTTGCAGAGAGGTGTACAGAGGCCACGCCCTTTTACACCTCTCTGCAACGCAGCTCTGTGGCGCTTTTGGAAGTACATGGTGGGCTAGTTGGACTCCAGGGACCCTCAGGATTCAAGGGGACTTAATCCCCCAACTTAAAACGCGCCACGGGCGCGTTTGCACAGTGGTGAAGGGAGGGGCGGGGCTTCAGGTGACATGTGTGCAAACAGGCCCCGTGGCGTGTTTTAAGATGGGGAATTAAATCCCCTTCAATCCTGAGGGTCCCTGGGGGCCAACTAGCCCAACAGGTACGTCCAGAAAGTGCCACAGAGCTGCGTTGCAGAGAGGTGTAAAGGGGTGTGGCCTCTGTACACGTCTCTGCAACGCAGCCCCTGGCGCATACTGGAGGTTCCTGGTGGGCTAGTTGGGCCCCAGGGACCTCATGATTCAAGGGGACTTAATCCCCAACTTAAAATGCGCCACGGGGCGCGTTTGCACAGATGTCACCTCAGGCCCCGCCCCCTCCCTTCACCATTGTACAAATATTCCTCTAAAATCAGCCGAACTACGAATTCCGATTTACTCACCTGTTATCAGGAGAGAACCCAGTGCTGCATCTTTCAGCCCAGTACTGATCCTGAAAAGTAATTCTAACCGTACTTACCAGTAACTTGAATTTCCTTCCATAGGATATCATTGCCTGCTTTTTGCTGAAAAAGTTTCTAAGTGTCGATTTTTGAAACATACAAATATTCCTCTAAAATCAGCCGAAATACGATTCCGATTTACTCTCCTGTTATCAGGAGAGAACCCAGTGCTGCATCTTTTAGCCCAGCACTGACCCTGAAAAGTAATTTTAACCGTACTTACCAGTAACTTGTATTTCCTTCCATAGGAATCCATTGTCTGGTTTTCAGCAGAAAAGTTTCAAAGTGTCGATTTTCACAAACTACAAATATTCCTTAAAAATCGCCTGTATGACTTAAACGCATTCTTTCAACTGTTTACAGGAGATGCACCAGTGCTGGATCCAGGATCCACCACTGAGTGAGAAAAAGTCACGATAACACTACTTACCTGCTAAGTGAATTTCCTCCCATAGGATAACATTGGTGATTCTATGTGAAAAAGTTTCTAAGTGTCAACTTTTAAAATACAATAATATTCCTTAAAAATCACTACTGTAACCAAAACGCTTTTACTCAACTGTTTACAGGATGTCCCAGGACTGAATCTAGGATCCAGTCCTGTGGTTAGAAAAGTAATCCATAAAGTAACTAATTGCATTTAGCTAGAAATTCACATTGAGCTCAATGTTGCATTGTGTTTGAAATTGTGTTGCCCATTGCAACAACTGTAACTACTGTACTTAAAACTCTATTGCCTATTTGCAAAGTATTTAAGTAAATTAATTCATTCTGAGAAAGTATATTTTGTAATGTAATGTATAATGTAATTACAATGTAATTTAAAAAATAAAATATCTAAAAATAAATAGTTTAAAAAATGTAGTAAATCAGTATGAAAAAAATGAAAATAACAATTAATACATTTAAAAATTGGCATTTACAAAACCTTTGAAATTCACTGAAAAAAACCATAGGTTTCAGACATGTTATAGTTAGGAATTAGCATTTAAAAAACCTTTGAAATTCACTGAAAAAACCATAGGTTTCAGACATGTTATAGTTAGAAATTAGCATTTAAAAAACCTTTGAAATTCACTGAAAAAACCATAGGTTTCAGGCACGTTATAGTTAGAAATTAGCATTTAAAAAACCTTTGAAATTCACTGAAAAAACCATAGGTTTTAGGGACAGTTATAGTTACTTGGACATTGCACTCGTACAAAACCCGTGAAATTCCCCCGTTATAGTTAGTTCAGCTAACTATAACTCGCGCCCCCGCAATGCACTGCTGATGACGTCACATATTACATCACTCATGACATGGTCGGTGACATCACTGATGACATCACTGATGACATCACTGATGACATCTCAAATGACATCACTGATGACATCACTGATGACATCATCCAGTGACTGTGTTTATGTAAAGTTTAAATATGTTTAATATATATAGGGAAAGGCGTATTGAAGAGTGAGTGGGTGTATAAGTGTCTGAATGGATGATTTAGTAGGTGCGTGACTAACTGTATAAGTGAGTGATTAAACTTATCTTACTGAATGCATGGGTTAGTGACTAAACTGGGTGAATGTCTGTATCCGTCTGTCTGTTGCTGTGTAAGTGGCTGCATGGGTTTGTGAATAGCTACATGAGTGTCTATATGAGTTATTGATTGGTTGTCTGAGTATCTGTATGGGTGCCTGAGTGTTTGTGTGAGTGGGGTGTGTGCGACTCTGTACATAGATGTGTGAGTGGGTGATTCACTGGGTGCATGATTTGAAGAGTGCGTCTGTGATGGACTGCTTGGGTGGGTGAGTGTGTGTATGGGTGTGTTAGTGAGTGAATGTATATCTCAGTGGTACATGTGCGGTTTCAGTGAATATATATATATATATATAAAACATATTTAATCTTTACAGAAACACACAGTCACCGGATGATGTCATCAGTGATGTGACTCAGTGAAGTCATTTGAGATGTCATCAGTGATGTCATCAGTGATGTCACTGACCATGTCATGAATGATGTAATATGTAACGCCATCAGCAGTGCATTGCAGGGGCACGAGTTATGGTTAGCTCAACTAACTATAACGGCCGAATTTCTCTTGTTTTATACAAGTGAAATGTCCAACTAACTATATTGTCCCTGAAACCTATAGTTTTTTCAGTGAATATATATATATATATATATATATATATATATATATATATATATATATATATATATATATACACATACACACAGGCCTGACAGGTGGCACAGGAGTTGCTGAACTCCTTCACCCTCTGGGACATTCCTGGCCAGTAGAAGGGGTTAACTAACTGACTCCAGGGTTTTGTCTGGCCAAGATGCCCAGTTAGCGGAATGTCATGGGCCAATGTAAGGAGAAAGTCTCTAAACTGCTGAAGGCACTACCACTCTCTCAGTGACACCAGGTTTGGTCCCTCCTCCAATAGGTCCTTCCTGATCAGCAGCTTGCTGCCTCAGGCTTTCAAGAGTGGGACAGGTTCTCTGACCCTGGCACAGAACTTCCCTAGAGGGTCCCCCTGGTCTTAAGAGCTCTGATGTGTAAGGCCCAAGCTCCTGAAGCTCAGTTCCCTCTGGGGCTGACAGTTCTTCTCCCTGAGGAGAGGGGACTTTGTCTGGTGTCTGTTTTGAAGCTGATTCCCCAGTCTTCCTGCCTTTTTTCTTCGAAGGTTGCTCCATTATTTCAGGCTCCAACACTTCTTTTTCACCTTGGGTTTTGCTTTGTGCCCTTCTTTTTGCAAGCACCCATTCAGGAATTCCCAGCATTTCTGCATGGGTTTTATTTTCTACCTCAGCCCATGCTGAGTACTTCAAATCATTTCCAAGCAGACACTGTACAGGAATAGCAAAATAGACCCCTTCCCTTTTGGGGCCACTAACCCCTCCCAAATCTAAGGTCACCAGGGCCATTAGATGTTCCTTAGCCTGATTGTCATTGTTGAGGACTGTATAGGTCTGTCCAAGGATATATTGATATGGGGACACCAGTGGCTGAGCCACCATGGTGAGGCTGGCACCAGTGTCCCTCAGGGCTTCCACCCTAGCCCTATTAATATTTGGCTCTTGTCTGTATCTCTCCAGGTTACTGGGCCAGTCAACCAGGGCGCTACATCCATCTCTCCCTACGAGACTAGAGTTGCCTCAGTGAGCACCTTGACATGGACAGGGCTCACCTGTGATCCTGTCTGGAGACTCACAAGTACATTTACTGCAGGTGTGCTAGAGGCATTCTTTTTGTTTTTACAGTTAGGGTCTCCAGTTTGGTGTCCATTTGTCTTGCAATCAAAACACCAAACCTTCTTGGGATCACAGTTTTTACCCTGGTACCTACCCTTGGACTGTGATGAGTTTCCGGGCCCACCCTCCTGAGCAGGTTTTTGGTGGTCTGAAGAAGACTAATTTTTCTTTTTGTCTTTTTGGTCACCATCTTTCCCCTGGGGGGTCTTTTTGGCTTCTTTCTTTTGGTCACCTCCCACCATTATTTTGACCTAGTGGTCTGCCTTCTTCCCCAACTCTAGAGGAGGAAGTGTACTTAGATCTACCAGATGCTTATGTAACTTCTCATTGTAACAATTACTCAAAAGATTCTCCATATTAATTAAATTATAAAGCCCTTCAAATTCATTCACATTCTTACTTGTGAACCAAACACCTAGTGTTTTCACTGAAAAGTCAACAAATTCCTCCCAGGACTGACTCTGTTTTTTTCGAGACTCGCTGAATCTTGTTCTATACTCTTCAGTGGTGAGTCCAAAGCCCTCAATCAGGGTGCCTTTCATGAGGTCATAAGACTTAACATTTGTTTCCGGCAATGTCAGGAGTCTATCCCTGCATTTCCCTGAGAAGTTCCCACAAGCGAGGAGCCCATTTTTTCTGGCTACTTTTCTACTTATACAGGCTCTCTCAAATGCAGTGAACCATTTTGAGATGTCATCACCATCTGAATATTTAGGGACAGTCCCTTTGTGGAGTTAAGAGTCATAAAAACCTTCACTCTCCCTATTTATTTGTATGCTGCCACCAGAGATAGATCCTAGGCCCATCTCTTTCCTTTGTCTTTCTATTTCCAAGGAGCCAAGCTTCTAAATTCAGTCTCCTGATCAATATTTCTAGCATGAGGTCTTCATCTGAGTGGCCCTCAACTGTATCTGAGGGGACTGACTATGCCTATCCTCAGTATTATCTTCATTGACATTATCATCATCCTCTCACTGGGCTACCAGTTCTGGGTGATCTCTTTCAAACTGAGCTATCAGTTAACTGAGATATTCATTTTAGGACTTTTGCCTAGTTTGATTCCATAGCACTTACATAGATGAGCATAGCTGAGGTCTATGTAAGGGGTCAGGTCGAGCTCCTAAACCTGGCTATCAGAATCAGGCATTATTTTACTAAAGTTGGGACCTTTTTAGGAAGTTACAAAAAAGAACTATCACTGAATACTTTGTCCTAACTAATGCACAGACTTTTAAATTTCTAGACAGTTTGTTTCAGGGACTTAACCAAGGCCCAGCTATTAATTTTAGAAATTCAGAAGAAATAGACCAATCAAAAATTTGACTAATTAAAGACAATTTTTGGATTTACTCATCTGGTCAAATATTGACAAAGTGGTTCCAGCAAATGCAAAATCTTCTATCCCACTGCTGGCACCAAATGTAGGAAGCTGGCACTCTATATAGTGCACTAAAAAGAAGTACACTGTGCAGAGAGTCCAGAGAATCCCCAATTGATACACAGAGGTAACATCAGATAATTCTAATGTTCTTTTTGTGGTAGTGTGGGCGAGCAGTTAGGCTCATCAGAGGGTAGTGCTAAGCGTTTGTTGTACTGATAGAGGCAATAAATGAGACACACACTCAAGAATAAATCGGAGACCAATTTGTAAAAATAAAGTTGATTTTTATGTATTTTTTATGACCAAAAACACCGTTCTAAGGTAAATACTTTTGGAGTTACAATTTTTTAAAATTCAGGAAATATATCATTTTTGTGTGCAATTACACACCATAGGAAACAATGGGGAAAAAGAAAAAATGCATATAAAATCAGGCAATGCTTTCACAAAGTTTACCTTCTCGCTTTAGGTCGATGTCGGGATCAGGTCCAAAGTTCCAGCAGGACAAGTGTAATGAGTGTATGAAAGACTGTATGGGGGTTTTTGAGTGGGTGTGTGAGTTGTTCTGTGAATTATGTCATCAATGATGTAATTTGAGATGTCATCAGTGATGTCATTGTCTGTTAGGCCTGGCCCTTTTTGCAGGTTCATCCCCTAACGTTTTGCCTTTTGCCTCCTATTTTTCTGACACTGTTTTCGCTGGCTATAGGATTCTGGGCACTTTACCACTGCTGATCAATGCTAAAGTGCATATGCTTACTTTGTAAGTTGTGAATATGATTGGTTATGCATGATTGACATATTTTATTTACTGGTAAGTCCCTAGTAAAGTACACAGTGTGTGCCAAGACCTGTGAATCAAATGCTACTACTGGGCCTGTAGCACTGGTTCTGCCACCCACATGAGTAGCCCTGTAAATGTATCTCAGACCTGCCACTGTCGTGTCTGCACACACAGTTGTCAACTGCCATGTTGTGTGGCAAGTGCACCCACTCACCAGGCCCAAATCCTCCCTTTTCTTACATGTATGACATCCCTCAGGTAGGCCCAAGTTACCCCCATGGGCAGGGTGTAGTGTATGTGAAAAGCAGGACATGTACTGGTGTGTGTGACATGTCCTCATAGTGAAATACTATGTATTTTGTTTTTTACTGTTGAAAGGCTGTCTGTCCCATAGGCTATCATTGGGGCTGCACTGTAACCTTTTTACATGTGTAACTTTCAATTGGGACAAGAGAGAAAAATGGAGTTTAGGCTCTCTGAACTCAGAATTAATTAACACAACTTTCAGTAAGGGTGGTTTTTAAATTGTGTGTTTGATTTGAAAATTCCATTTTTAGAAAGTGGGTATTTTCTTGCTTTACCATACTGTGTGCCTCCGACCATTTGTGCATTCAGCGCCTGGTTTTGGATTAACAGGAGCTGGGAATGTGCATTCACTCTAGAAAGTCATAAGGGGCGATTGAGGTGTGCCCTGCTTTGCCTGGATGACTAATCGCTGGGCTGAATAGACCTGGTCTGCATTTCGAG
This sequence comes from Calotriton arnoldi, assembly GCA_963921515.1. Classification (NCBI taxonomy): domain Eukaryota; kingdom Metazoa; phylum Chordata; class Amphibia; order Caudata; family Salamandridae; genus Calotriton; species Calotriton arnoldi. Next base: position 1,505,399 of record CAWUFW010003959.1, read on the forward strand.
TGGTGGGAGGAGTTTCGCTAGCACCTGAATAGCTTGTGTCTCCTTTGCACAATGCTGTCTCCACCCTCTGTGGTCATGCTGGACCAGGAAGGACAGGTCTGATTTGGACTAGGCTCAGTGACCCTTGCAACAAAGAGAACAATGACAAAATGGGGTATAAGTATTGGACCTAAAACCCCAGGATTGGAGATTACTTCAAGAAACAAGAGGACCCTGCCAAGAAGAAGAGAAGCGCTGCCTTTTCTGTGTGAGGGGTGGGTTGGCCTGCAGTTGCTGCTTCTATCTGTGGTGGAGGAAAAGGACTGACTCTTTTTGCTGCTGTATCTCCTGCTTGGGAAAAATCTCCAAGGGCTTGTGTGTGCTTGCCTCCTGTTAGAAGTCTCAGGGAGATAAAGACTTCAAGGAAGATACTTGCTATATTCAGAAAGAACCTTCCTGGAGCAATGGAAGGGCTGGACTGTTCTCCACCCTTCCTGTTTTTAAAGTATGTGTGGAGCACTTTCACTAGCATCCCAAGTTGAGGTGTGAGTGGTGTTCAGGGCCTGGAGAGCACTCCCTACTTCATTTATCCTAGAAAAAGGAGTAAAAGCGTGATGAGCACTTCTGGTGTGGCTCCAGCGTGAAGAGTGCCTCCCCCTTTTCCAGAAGGAGCACTTTAATGTAAGCGTGTGTGGAGCACTGTTTGAAAAGCCCTGGTGCCGACACGCTGAGGCCACATTCCCTTTGTGTCTGCCGTGCCGGTTGAGGGGGGAACCCAACCAAACCTGGAAAGCCCTGGAGCCGAAGGAGAAAGACAGAGTCAACAAGGCAGATGCCGTGAGGCATCAAGGAAGAAGGGTAGAGTCAGCAACGCACCCGCCATGAGAGCCAGCAGCCGCAACCCTGATTAGAAAGCAGCACCTGGAGGCCCAGGAGCGAGGTCTGTCAGCGGAGCAGGAGGCCGGAGAAGCACCTCTGCCCCTCAACCGGCCGTGTGTTGAGGCAGGGAATCCTGCACCCTGGGCTGGGTGGCCAGAGATTGTCAGCAGCTGCAAAACAGGTTGGCGGGCAGCTGCAGGGGGTCAGCTGATGGTGGAAACCAGTCAAGGTTTCCCGCATGGAGAGCCCGAATGGGCCCTCCCCCACTCCTTCTGTTGATCAGGGATCATACCTGGGGCATGATGATTTGGCTCTCGAGACGGGCGGAACTTCCATGGAGGCTCTTATCCCTGGTGACGATACCAACAGTACCGTATAATACCTAATAGGAGAGCAAGTCTGCTGCACCCTTTGTGCTTTGGGAGAAACGGGATACTTATGGTATGTTACAAACTACTTCCTTTTGTTTCCCGGCCCTGATGTGGTGCTATGTGGCCTTTCATGCCCTGAAGTTATCATAAGTGTCAATTTAGGCCTGGTGACAGGGTGAAAAGTACCATTTGTAGAACCTTCATTATCTGTACCGTGATGGTATAAGGTGGTGTTATGCCTAATGTTTTCATGATGGTCTTATGATATGTGCAGCTTTTAAGTATTTACTTTATTGCACTACAAGTGATGTTATGACAATTGCCTAGTTGGCAAAGCGATTCATGGTCTACGTATTGGTATGACAATTGCCTAGCTGGCAAAGTGATTTATGTGATTGTGGTCTAATGCGTCTTATGTATAATGCAAAGGAAAATTTTATATAACCTTGTGTGGAGTCTCTTTTGTGCTGTGCCTAGTGTGTGACTGGTGTGTGTGTGTGTGTTGCACAAATGCTTTACACATTGCCTCTGGGATAAGCCTGACTGCTCTGCCAAGCCACCAAGGGGGTGAGCATAGGTTATCTTGGGTGTGTAACTCCCTTACCCTGACTAGAGTGGTGGGCTTTGCCTGGCTGAGGTACATACCCTAGTCATCCAGAAACCCCATTTCTAACACTGTCCGTGTAATGAGTGATGTAATATGTGAGGGTATAAGCAGTGCATTGCAGTGGCGTAAGTTATAGTTCACTCTGCTGAATTTCTATGGTTTTGTACAAGTGAAATCTGAGCCTAAGCCTAATGTCCCTGTAACCCTTTGTTTTTTCAGTGAATTTCTAAGGATTTTTTATAATAATTCCTAACTATAACGCCCCTGTAAACTTTGTTTTTTAGTGAATTTCTAAGGTTTTTTATTTTGATTTCTTTACTGTAACCTGTAACCTTTGAGAGTGTGAGTGTGTGGCTATATAGGTTGCTGAGTGGGTTTGAGTGTGGCTGTATGGGTCTGTAAGTGGGTGGGTGCATGAGTGTCTGAGTGGTTCTGTGAGTTGGTGAGTGAATGTCTTATTGGGTGTCTGAGTGGGCGCGTAAGTGTCTGAGTAGGTGTCTGAATGGGTGCATAAGTAAGTGTCTGAATAGGTCTGTGAGTGGGTGGGAGAGTGTCTGAGTGGGTTTGTGAGTGCCTCCACGAGAGTGTGTGACTCAGTGTGAAAGTGACTGCATGGTAGTCTGAATGAGACTGTGGGTGGGTGTGTTAGTCACTGAGTGGGTCTGGGATTGGGTGCACGAGTCTCTGATTGGGTCTGCTAGTGCATGTGTGAGTCTCTGAGTGTGTCTGTGAGTCAGTGTGAGTCTCTGAATAGGTCTGTGAATGGGTGTGAGAGAGTATGAGTGGTCTGGGGGTGGATGACTGTCTGAGTGGGTCTGTGAGTGGGTGCATGAGTGTCTGAATGGGTGTTAGAGTGTCTAAGGGGGTCTGTGAGTCAATCTATGAGTGTCTGAGTGGGTCTATGAGAACGTTTGAGAGTGTCTGAGTAGGTCTAGGAGTGGGTGTGTAAGTGGGTCTGTGAATGGGTGTGTGAGGAAGTGTATCAGTGTCTGAGTGGGTCTGTCAGTGGCTATGTGAGTGCCTGAGTGTGTGAGTGGGTATCTAAGTGTCTGTGTGGAGTGTCAGTAGCTGTGTGAGTGACTGGGCCACAACGGAACCACACCTGCCCCGTTATCCAACAAGAGTCAACAATTTTGCACAAAATATCTACTCAAGTGGAGCAATTTCTTCTGGTTAATTAGTAATTGCTACCTTGTTTGGTAAATGTCCAGTGCATAATCTACACTACATCTGTGAAATGTCTCCAGTGACCTTGTGTGCATTTTGGAACTGTGATTGCTCATTCTGCATCTTTATCCAGAAATCTGTGATAACACGAATCCTCCTATAGAGAGGACATCGAGACTACAAAGAGGTAAATCTCTACCAAACAAGGGTAGTTACTCTTAGCTATTTGAATTAAGGGCTTCTTTTTTTGGTGGAGATGTCCTCATATTCCTCAGCATGAAGAACACATCACCAAAATCAGAGTGAACTGTGGTGGGGGGGCTTTTAGTAAGCTGTCCTTCATCCTGGCAAAAGGCAGGAAGACTTTTGCACACTACTAAGGTGGGTCCCTGGGGCACTGTTTATTTAAATGCGGGGTCCGTTGTGGACCCCCGGGCACACCACCTACCTGGGGCTATCGTAACATTGGGAGGGGGCCACGCGGCCCCCCTCCTGGAGCCCTTGATGGCCCTGGGGACCGCCACCTCCCAGGGCCGGCTCCTGCAATGTACCGGGATGCCCACCCCCGGGACATTGCTGTTTGCTATGGCAGGGCGGGAGCCTGCTCCCGCCCTGTCATAGCAAACTCTGCTTTGCTTTGTTAAAGCTAGAGCATGAAACCTGCTCTTGCTTCAACGAAGCAAAGCAGATTGCTTTTGGGCAAGGGGAGCTGCATGTCAGCAGCTCCGCTTGCTCAAAAGCAATGCCGGCTCCCGCAGGAGGTGGGGAGCCGGTTGGGACCGTGGGGGCATTGGGGGTCCCCAATGCTAAGGGCCGGCCCCCGGGGATGGGGTCCCCAGGGCCAGAAGTAGCCTGGGAGGGGGCCACGCGGCCCCCCCTCCCTTTCCTTAAAAAAAAAAGAATGGCCAGGCCCCGGGGATGGGGTCCCAGGGGCCAAAATCAGCATGGGGAGGGGGGCCATGCGGCCCCCCTCTTCAAATATTTTTTTTTTAAATAATGGCCAAGCCCCGGGGGATGGGGTCCCTGGGGCCAATAGTGGCCCAGGGAACGGGGGCCACGCGGCACCCCTTCCCTGTAAATATTTAAAAAAGAGGAGGCCATGCCCCGGGGGATGGGGTCACCGGGGCCAAAAGTAGCCCAGGGAAGGGGGGCCACGTGGCCCCCCTGCCCTATAAATATCTTTTTTTTAAAAGGAGGCCATGCCCTGGGGGATGGGGTCCCCAGGGCCCCAAAAATACTAAAAGAAGAGGGGCCACACAGCCCCCCTTCTAAAAATATATTTTAATTAAAAGCCGGCATCTCGCAGGAGGCTCCCCTTCCTGCAGCACTATGCAAACGCGCCCCCTGGCGCGTTCTAAGTTGGAGAATTAAATCCCCTTGAATACCGAGGGTCCCTGGGGGTCAACTAGCCCACCAGGTACCTCCAGTAAGTGCCACACAGCTGGATTGCAGAGAGGTGGTCTGAGGCCATGCCCCTTTTTACACCACTCTGCAAACGCGCCTCTTGGCGCAATTCTGGTGGGGCGATGAGGTCCTCTTGTGTCCTGAGGACCTTAGGACACAAGAGGACCTCATCCCCCGAGCCGCAAGAGGCAGGGAGCCGGCAGGGACCGTGGTGGCATTGGGGCTCCCCCCACGGTCCCCATCAAAGAGGCCAGGCCCTGGGGGATGGGGTCCCCGGGGCCAGAAGTGGCCTGGGAGGGGGGCCACGCGGCCCCCTCCCACGATTAAAAAAAAAAAAAAAAAAGAGGCAATGCCCCGGGGATGGGGTCCCCGGGACAGATAAAAGCCTCAGGAGGGGGGCCACGCGGCCCCCCTCCATTAAAAAAAGTGTTTCTGGGCATGCCTCGGGTGATGGGGTCCATGTGGCCGAAATTTTTTATTTTTTAAAAAAGGGGGTCAGGCCCGGGGGATGGGGTCCCCAGGCCCAAAAAATAGTAAAAGAAGGGGGGCCACACAGCCACCCTTGTAAAAAAAAAAAAACAGCATCTTGCCGGAGGCCATGCCCCCTTTTTCCACACTCTGCAAACGCGCCCCCTGGTGCATTGTTAGATGGGGAATTAATTCCCCTTGAATACTGAGGGTCCCTGGGGGCCAACTAGCCCACCAGGTACCTCCAATATGTGCCAGGGAGCTGCATTGCAGAGAGGTGGTCCGAGGCTACGCCCCTTTTTACACCACTCTGCAAACACGCCTCTTGGCGCACTGCTGGTGGGGCGATGAGGTCCTCTTGTGTCCTGAGGACCTCAGGACACAAGTGGACTTTATCCCCTGAGCAGCAGTGTGCCAAGAGGCGCATTTGCAGAGTGGTGTAAAAAGGGGGTGTTGCCACGGACCACCTCTCTGCAATCCAGCTGTGTGGCACTTACTGGAGGTACCTGGTGGGCTAGTTGGCCCCCAGGGACCCTCAGTATTCAAGGGGAATTAATTCCCCAACTAACAACGCGCCAGGGGACACGTTTGCAGAGTGGTGGAGAAAGGGGGCGTGGCCTATTTCTACATCTCAGCAATCCCACTGCCTGGGGCTTAGTGGAGGTAAGAGGTAGGCTAATTGGCCCCTAAAGGACCCCCAGCAACGAAGGGGACTTCAATCCCCATCCAAGAGCGCGCCAGGGAGCGCGTTTGTAGAGTGGTGGGCAAAGGGGGCATGGCCTGTTACGAGTACTTACCAATGCTGCTGTGTGGGACTTACTGGAGGTAATAGGACGGGTAGTTGGCCCCCAAGGATGTCCTTGGGGGCCAACTACCCCTCTTGTTAGCTCCAGTAAGTCCCACACAGTGGTATTGCTAAGACGTCTTCGGAGGCCATGCCCCCCTTTCTCCACCACTCTGCAAACGCGTCTCCTGGCAGACTACGGGATGGGGGATGAAGTCCAATTTACTTCTGAGGGAGTTTGGGGGCCAAGAAGCCCTCCTAGTACCTCCTGTAAGTCCTACGCAGCAAAATTCCTGAGCACTGGTCGGAGGCCCAGCACCCTTTCTCCACCACTTTGCAAACGTGACTACTACTTAAAGAAGCATCTTTCTGCACCTCTGACTTAGAGGTAGTTTTAATCCCCTGCCCTATTATGTACTAGGGCCTTACAGAGGAGGTCATGCCAATCACAGGGGTACCCGAACGCATAGTATTCCCTAGTGTATGTAGGTGTTTTCACTGTATTCTAAGTGTCTTTTAGTATAGCACTGGCTCTAGGCCTGGTTAGTCAGAGTCAGTTACCACCAGTACCCATCAGCAAAAAGTTGGGGGCACAGGATGATTTTGCAACAAGGCCTCTTTCTGCACATCTCTTGCTTCTTCCTGCACTTTTCTTGTTCTTTCTGGACTTCTGTTGCCTCTTCCTGCATTTCTCTTGCTTCTTTCTGTGAGTTTGTTCCTCTTTCTTCACATGTCCTACCTCTGTAGGCATAGTTAGAAATTAGCATTTAAAAAACCTTTGAAATTCACTGAAAAAACCATAGGTTTCAGGCACGTTATAGTTAGAAATTAGCATTTAAAAAACCTTAGAAATTCACTGAAAAAAACACAGGTTTCAGGGACGTTATAGTTAGAAATTAGCATTAAAAAAACCTTAGAAATTCACTGAAAAAACCACAGGTTTCAGGGACATTATAGTTAGTTGGACATTTCACTCGTACAAAACCTGTGAAATTCGGCCGTTATAGTTAGTTCAGCTAACTATAACTCGCGCCCCCGCAATGCACTGATGATGACGTCACATATTTCATAATTCATGACATGGTCAGTGACATCATCGATGACATCACTGATGACATCTCAAATGACAGTGTATTTATCATCAATTTTTATGGAATTTTATAGTTTTTCTCTATATTTATTGATTGTATAATTACAGTTATTGTATAGGTACAGGCAAGATGCTGCTATATATTTATATTGATATTTATATATGTATTTTAAGTGTATTATGCTGCCATGTATGTATGTATATATTCATCCATTTATATAGTTATTTATTCATACATTTATGTAGGTTTTCAAATGTGAACATTTTATACTTTTTGGCTTATGCATCTGTGCACACCTATGACCTATTGCAGTTTTGCACAACCCATTTTAGAAACACCCTTTGCTGTTTGCACTAGAAATCACCCGTGCTTTGAGAGGTCTAACAACTTTTAACCTCAGCTCTACATTGACACAGCATGTTCTTAAGATCCTCATAGCAGTTCTGCCACATTAAAGAATTCCTTATGACATTTCTACACATAAGATCCTAACCACCTTCATCTAATGATATGATACGGTTTCATGCCCTTCATCATGGTATTATACAATGTACTCCAGGGCATTCACGACAATTGTCTTACGGAAACGTTTTTTCAGATTTTAAATTCCTTACACCATATTCTTTCTTACCTTCTGTTAATTTCTACACTATACACTGTAGCACCCTATTGGCACCAGGGGATAATATGCTATATAGGTACAGAGGAGTCATCCTCCTTATTTGATATTTTATCGATTTTCCTTGTCTGCATTTAATTCCGATAAGGTCAACAGATGCAACATTTCAAAATAATATGCAGACATATATAATCAGACGTAATTCCCTGCTCAGTCGGACACATAGAGACTTTTATAAAAATGTATTTTACATGTATCTCTTAGATATTGCATGTATGGAATGAAGATATTTAATCGTGCATTTATTCACTGTTCTATGACGTCCTATTCAGATAGCTATAGAAATGTACTAGCCACTATTGTCTGTTACGTCACATGTGCCGAATGGAGCAAGTTTGAATATTTCTTCCATGCCTATGATTCCCTGATGCCACGTGATATTCACAAATTAAGCACTGTCACTTTAAATATGCTAGTCAATTCACAGCACTTTGTCATGTGAGCAAGGCTCGCGGGAGCCGAAACGCATAATGGCGACTAGAGAAGAATAAAATCATTGCACTTATCTTGGGTCTGTGTCCGTTTCTGAAGGAACCTGATTGAATCCGAGGATAAACGGAAGAAAGTAATTATCTACTGGCGGTCGCCAGTAGATAGTTATAGTTAGGACCTATTTTCCATAAGAAATCCGCAACATTCTATTTGAAATAACTTTGGCGCCGGTTGACGAATCTTCGCGAAATTTTCAAACATTGTGGCCCGCTCCGGTCCGCTCCTATCCTGAAAGTCTCGGGGTGATTCATCAAGCAGGGGCCGAGAAAAAAGGGGGGTCCCAAAACGTGTTTTCCCCATTCATTTTCCCATAGAAAACTTTAGACACGGCTACAGCCCGAACTGCTGAACGGAATTACACCAAATTTGGCAAAGAGGTAGTTCTTGGTTCAGAAAGAACCCTTTTTGTTAAATGGTGTAAATCCGTTCAGTAGTTGCTGAGAAAATCAAAAGTAAAAACACATATATATCTATGGCCGCGGAGGGTCCGCGCACCCTCCCGATGACCAGCTGTATGCTAATTGGCTGTCAACACTCCAAACCAGGAAGTGTTGGCAGCCATCTTGTGACTCGGTAGAACCGAGGCACAAGAAATCAGAAAAACAATCGCGCAAAATGCAAAAAGGGGGAAGGTTAGAAACACCCTGACCCCCTAGGCCTGCTCAGGGGGTCCTACAAGGACCCCAGGGCCAAAAAAAGCATTTTTTTTTTTTAAATCAGCGAGATTCGCGCACCCAGCGTGAATTTCGGCCGAAAATTTTTAAAAAACGAAGCGCGGGCTCCCACGCTTCGTATTCAAAAAGCCCCCGGGTGGGCCAAGTCCCGGGGGCATGCGGGGGTTTGTTAATATTAAATGAGGGGGGCCTCTAAGGCCCCCCCAAGCCCAGGGGACCACCACCCCCCGGGGCTTCAACTAAATAATGGTGGGGGGGCACATGGCCCCCCCGCAGCCCCGGGGACCGCCACCCCCGGGGCTTCTTTTTAAAATAATTTGAACACCTGTGTGGGGTGGCTCGAGCCCCCCCACATGCCCCGGGGACCGCCACTTCCCCGGGGCCCTAAATATGCAGATTGGGGGGTCCGTTACGGACCCCCTGAGCCCCGGGGACCACCATCTCCCCGGGGCTTTGCAAAGGTTGGGAGGGGGGCCGCGCGGCCCCCCTCCTGGAGCCCTTGATGGCCCTGGGGACCGCCACCCCCCAGGGCCGGCTCCTGCAGTGTCCCGGGGTGCCCACCCCCGGGACACTGTAGTTTGCTATGGCAGGGCGGGAGCCTCGCGGCTCCCGTCCTGTCATAGCAAACTGCTTTGGTTTTTGGAAGAGAGAGCAGGAAACCTGCTCTCTCTTCCAAAGACGATTGCTTTTCCACAAGGGGAGCTGCATCTTAGCAGCTCCCCATGTGGAAAAGTAATGTCGGCTCCCGAGGGACGCGGGGAGCCGGCGGGACTGTGGGGGGATTGGGGACCCCCCCACGGTCCCCAACGGAGAGGGCCAGCTCTGGGGGATGGGGTCCCCAGGGCAAGTAGTGGCCCGGGAGGGGGGCCACGCGGCCCACCTCCCCAAAAAAAAAAATAATAATTTAAAAATAAATAAATAAATAAAGGCCTGCCCTGGGGGATGGGGTCCCCGGGGCCATAAGTGGCCTGAGGAGGAGGGCCATGCAGCCCCCCTCCATAAGTTTAAAAAAAAAAAAAGAAGGCCATGCCCCGGGGGATGGGGTCCCCGGGGATGATTAAGGCCTCGGGAGGGGGGCCACACGGCCCCCTTCCAAAATGTTTTAAAAAAAATTAATAATTAGGGGGCAGGCCCTGGGGGATGGGGTCCCCAGGGCCAATAGATTAGAAAAAGAAGGGGGCCACAAAGCCCCCTTCTTAAAAAATAAATAAAAAAAGACCGGCATCGCACCGGAGGCCACGCCCCCCTGCTTGCAGCACTCTGCAAACGCGCCCCCTGGCGCATTTGCAGATGGGGAACGAATTCCCCTTGAATACTGGGGGTCCCTGGGGGCCAACTAGCCCACCAGGAACCTCCAGTATGTGCCAGGGGGCTGCGTTGCAGAGAGGTGTAGAGAGGCCACGCCCCTTTTTACACCTCTCTGCAATGCAGCTCTGTGGCACTTTTTGGACGTACATGGTGGGCTAGTTGGACTCCAGGGACCCTCAGGATTCAAGGGGACTTAATCCCCAAACTTAAAACGCGCCACAGGGCGCGTTTGCACAGTGGTGAATGGAGGGGGCGGGGCTTCAGGTGACATGTGTGCAAACAGGCGCCATGGCGCGTTTTAATATGGGGAATAAAATCCCCTTCAATCCTGAGGGTCCCTGGGGGACAACTAGCCCACCAGGTACGTCCAGAAAGCGCCACAGAGCTGCGTTGCAGAGAGGTGTAAAAGGGGCGTGGCCTCTGAACACCTCTCTGCAACGCAGCCTCCTGGCGCATACTGGAGGTACAGGGTGGGCTAGTTTGACCCCAGGGACCCTCATGATTCAAGGGGACTTAATACCCCAACTTAAAACGCACCACGGGCGCGTTTGCACAGTGGTGAAGGGAGGGCGGGGCTTCAGGTGACATGTGTGCAAACAGGCCCTGTGGCGCGTTTTAAGATGGGGAATTAAATCCCCTTCAATCCTGAGGGTCCCTGGGGGCCAACTAGTCCACCAGGTACATCCAGAAAGCGCCACAGAGCTGCGTTGCAGAGAGGTGCAAAAGGGGCGTGGCCTCTGAACACCTCTCTGCAACGCAGCTCTCTGGCGCATACTGGAGGTATCTGGTGGGCTAGTTGGCCCCTAGGGACCCTCGGGATTGAGGAGGAATTAATTCTCCAACTTAAAACGCGCCACAGGGCGTGTTTGCAGACATGTCACCTCAGGCCCCACCCCCTTCCTTCACCATTGTGCAAATATTCCTCTAAAATCAGCCGAACTACGAATTCCGATTTACTCACCTGTTATCAGGAGAGACCTCAGTGCTGCATCTTTGAGCCCAGTATTGATCCTGAAAAGTAATTTTAACCGTACTTACCAGTAACTTGAATTTCCTTCCATAGGATATCATTGACTGGTTTCACTTGGAAATTCTTATGTGTGGAGTTTTCGAACTTTATAATATTCCTCTAAAATCAGCCGAACTACGAATTCCAATTTACTCACCTGTTATCAGGAGAGACCTCAGTGCTGCATCTTTGAGCCCAGTACAGATCCTGAAAAGTAATTCTAACCGTACTTACCAGTAACTTGAATTTCCTTCCATAGGCTAACATTGACTGGTTTCACTTGAAAATTCTTCTAAGTGTGGAGTTTTGGAACTTTATAATATTCCTCTAAAATCAGCCGAACTACGAATTCCGATTTACTCACCTGTTATCAGGAGAGACCTCAGTGCTGCATCTTTGAGCCCAGTACTGATCCTGAAAAGTAATTTTAACCGTACTTACCAGTAACTTGTATTTCCTTCCATAGGAATCCATTGTCTGGTTTTCAGCAGAAAAGTTTCAAAGTGTCGATTGTCACAAACTACAAATATTCCTTAAAAATCGCCTGTATGACTTAAACGCATTCTTTCAACTGTTTACAGGAGATGCACCAGTGCTGGATCCAGGATCCACCACTGAGTAAGAAAAAGTAACGATAACACTACTTACCTGCTAAGTGAATTTCATCCCATAGGATAACATTGGTGATTCTATGTGAAGAAGTTTCTAAGTGTCAACTTTTAAAATACAATAATATTCCTTACAAATCACTACTGTAACCAAAACGCTTTTACTCAACTGATTACAGGAGATGTCCCAGGACTGAATCTAGGATCCAGTCCTGTGGTTAGAAAAGTAATCCATAAAGTAACTAATTGCATTTAACTAGAAATTCACATTGAGCTCAATGTTGCATTGTGTTTGAAATTGTGTTGCCCATTGCAACAACTGTAACTACTGTACTTAAAAGTCTATTGCCTATTTGCAAAGTATTTAAACTAAAGTAATTCATTCTGAGAAAGTATATTTTGTAAAGTAATGTATAATGTAATTACAATGTAATTTAAAAAATAAAATATCTAAAAATAAATAGTTTTAAAAAATGTAGTAAATCAGTATCAAAAAAATAAATATAACAATTAATACATTTAAAAATTGTCATTTACAAAACCTTTGAAATTCACTGAAAAAAACCATAGGTTTCAGTCATGTTATAGTTAGGAATTAGCATTTATAGAATAGAATAGAATGACTTTTATAGAGCGCATGGCTACCCGGAAGCATCCCAGCGCTAAGAATCACTAAGGGAGGACCAGTCCTCTAAGGAAAGAGCCAGGTCTTAAGCTGTTTACGGAAGGCTAAATAGTTACATTGACTGCAAAGCTGCAGTGGGAGGCCATTCCACAGCTTGGAGGCATTATACGAGAAGCGTCTGCCTCCACTTCTGGCCTTCTTGACCCTTGGTACCACTGCAAGGTGTAGTTCATCCGAGCGGAGGTTTCTCATGGCTTTATAGGGGCGGATTAATGATTCAATAATGCGAGGACCATTTCCTCTCAAGGATTTATGGGCGACGCACAAGGCCTTAAAATCAATTCTTTCCTTCACTGGCAGCCAGTGGAGCATCTGTAGTGCCGGTTTTGCAGAGCTGTGTTTCCGGGTGCCCACCAGGAGCCTAGCCGCAGAATTCTGCACAGTTTGCAGTTTGGATATAACATTTTTGGGGGCTCCAAGATAAAGAGCATTGCCATAGTCTATTCTTGACAAGATGAGGGCTTGTACCAGTATTCTTCTAGCATGGTCTGGTAATAACGGCAGAATTTTACGGATCATCCTTAGCAAGCTGAAGCAAAGTGCAGTGGTTTTCCTGGCTTGCACTTTAAACGAAAGCTCTTGGTCCAGCCAGATGCCCAGGCTTTTTATTTCTGTTTTAGGGATGGGAGCTGGGCCCATACAGGCTGGCCACATAGTATTAGATTTAAAGTTTATCTGATTACCCAGAAGCATAAGCTCGGTTTTGTCGCCATTGAGCTTTAGATGGGAAAGGCTCATCCACTTGGTGACTTCCTCCAGGCAGTGGTAAAGATCCGGGAGCAGATGGTTAGTCTGAGTCAGAGCCACCACCAGCTGAGTGTCATCGGCATAAGTGATTAATTGGATCCCAAAGGGGAGCACAATCTCCGCTAGTGGATGCATATAAACATTAAAAAGGGTTGGACTCAGAGACGAGCCCTGTGGGACTCCACATCTAAGAGGAACCGGTTTAGATCGAGCATCGCCTAAGAACACGTGGAAGCACCTATCATCCAGAAAGGATTGAAGCCAAGATAGCACTTTCCCGGACACGCCTAGATTCCTAAGCCGGTGAACCAATGTCTGGTGGTTCACCGTGTCGAAGGCTGCGCTTAGATCGAGGAGTATTATTGCGGCTGTGCCTCCTTGATCAAGAATCTTCCTTGCTTCTTCCACGACCACCACTAAGGCGGTCTCAGTGCCTTGGCCTGGGCGAAAGCCCGTTGGGGAAGGGTGGAGCAGGTTACTGAGTTCCAAGAAGGAAGACAGGGTCTGGTTAACTATTTTCTCTGTAATTTTGCCCATAGTAGGAAGCAGCGAGATGGGGCGATAGTTGCCCAAATCTGCCGGATCCAGGTTTGGTTTTTTTAACAAGGGCTTTACCATAGCTACCTTCCAGTCGGGGGACAATCCCTAGTAAAAGAGATGAATTGATCAAATTGATCATACTAGGGGCAACTGTGTTGACTGCCAACTTTAGAATATTGAGCGGTACAGGGTCCAGTGGTGACCCTGATTTTACCTTACTAAGGGTGGCTAAGAGTAATTCTTGGGTCAGGGGGTGAAAATCTCAAGATTGTGTCTCTTTCTACAATTGTCCGTAGCCATGGACTCGGAAATATTGTTATCTGTTTGAGGGAGCAGTTTCAGAATCTTTTGCACCTTTGTAGCAAAGAATTCTGCCAATTCATTGCAGCGGTCTCCAGATGGATCCGGTATCGCTGGGGGATCTGGGGCTTTAAGAAGTTTCTTTACGATCAGAAAAGTCTCTCTGACCGAGTGAGCTGCTCCTGAAATCTTTTCCGCATAAAAAGAGGCTTGAGTTCTTTTTACTTCGGCCTTATAAATTAAAATGGCTCTCCTATACTCCTGTTTTCTAGTTACAGAGAAATCTTTCCTCCATGCCCTCTCAATGCGTTTGCAAGCTTGTTTTAAGGCCCTCAGTTCAGGAGTGAACCATGCGGAATTATTGCCGCCAGCTTTCTTCTTGATAGGTTTTTTAGGAAGGACTGTATTGAGTGAGTCCTCAATCCAGTGAGTAAACTTCTGATAATCTGGAATAGGATTCGATTCCAGTATCGGTTCCGTGTTTACCATTACCTGGATCCACTCTTCCAGCGGAAGTTTGGACCAGCGGCGAGCGAGTGTTCGCGTTGGGTGTGGGTGTAATGAAGGTGTCAAAGGGGCCCAGATTGCCGAGATGAGGGAGTGGTCAGACCATGGAATGGGCATAGGGGTTTTCGCAGTAAGGTCCCCCAAGTTGGAGAAGATTGGATCTAGAAGATGACCTTTAGTATGAGTTGCATGAAAGACCTTCTGATGGAGTTGACATGCCATCAGGTCTTGTGTTAATTCGGACACTGATAAGGCCGAGGGATCATCGAAATGGAGATTGAGGTCTCCCAAGAGAGTAAAGTTGGCCATGGTGCTAGCCAGAGTCATAACCGTCTCCATAAGGGATTTATCAAATTGGCCCATCTCCCCCGGAGGGCGGTAGATAAGAATACCCGAAAATGAAAGTAAGGGGGTAAATCCAATAACAAAGTGAACATTCTCACAATCTAAGAGTGGACTATCTAATAATCTACAAGTCAAATGTTCTCTATAGATTATGGCTATCCCACCTCCTACTCCCACTATTCTGTCTTTCCTTTGGATTAAATATCCAGGGGGGAGTGCCTGGACCGTATCAGGATCTGAGCTGGGATTAAGCCAAGCATTTAAAAAACCTTTGAAATTCACTGAAAAAACCATAGGTTTCAGGCACGTTATAGTTAGAAATTAGCATTTAAAAAACCTTACAAATTCACTGAAAAAACCATAGGTTTTAGGGACAGTTATAGTTAGTTGGACATTGCACTCGTACAAAACCCGTGAAATTCCCCCGTTATAGTTAGTTCAGCTAACTATAACTCGCGCCCCCGCAATGCACTGCTGATGACGTCACATATTACATCACTCATGACATGGTCAGTGACATCACTGATGACATCACTGATGACATCTCAAATGACATCACTGATGGAGCGACCCCTGACCTTGACTGGTAGGTCGCTCCCCCACCACACAGCTGCTGCCCCTGATTGTGCTCATTTTTCCTTTCTGTGCCCCCTTGCTGCCCCTGATTGTGCTTGTTTTTTCCTTTCTGTGCCCCCCTTGCTGCCCCTGATTGTGCTCGTTTTTTCCTTTCTGTGCCCCCCTTGCTGCCCCTGATTGTGCTCGTTTTTTCCTTTCTGTGCCCCCTTGCTGCCCCTGATTGTGCTCGTTTTCCTTTCTGTGCCCCCTTGCTGCCCCTGATTGTGCTCGTTTTTTCCTTTCTGTGCCCCCTTGCTGCCCCTCATTGTGCTAGTTTTTTCCTTTCTGTGCCCCCTTGCTGCCCCTGATTGTGCTCGTTTTTTCCTTTCTGTGCCCCCTTGCTGCCCCTGATTGTGCTCGTTTTTTCCTTTCTGTGCCCCCTTGCTGCCCCTCATTGTGCTAGTTTTTTCCTTTCTGTGCCCCCTTGCTGCCCCTGATTGTGCTCGTTTTTTTTCCTTTCTGTGCCCCCTTGATGCCCTGATTGTGCTCGTTTTCCCTTCTGTGCCTGTTTCCCGCCGCTGCGCCCTGCGGCCCGCCCCCTCACTGCCCATTCGCTGCCCCATACCCTGCTCCTCCCTCCCACCTCCCCATTTATGGCGGCCGCTGCGTGGTGAAGAGAGTGACCCCTGACCTTGACTGGTAGGTCGCTCCCCACCACACAGCTCCGTCTGTGTGCCCTGCTGCTGCCCCTGATTGTGCTTGTTTTTCCTTTCTGTGCCCCCTTGCTGCCCCTGATTGTGCTCGTTTTTTCCTTTCTGTGCCCCCCTTGCTGCCCCTGATTGTGCTCGTTTTTTTCCTTTCTGTGCCCCCTTGCTGCCCCTGATTGTGCTCGTTTTTTCCTTTCTGTGCCCCCCTTGCTGCCCCTGATTGTGCTCGTTTTTCCTTTCTGTGCCCCCTTGCTGCCCCTGATTGTGCTCGTTTTTCCTTTCTGTGCCCCCTTGCTGCCCCTCATTGTGCTAGTTTTTTCCTTTCTGTGCCCCCTTGCTGCCCCTCATTGTGCTCGTTTTTTCCTTTCTGTGCCCCCTTGCTGCCCCTCATTGTGCTCGTTTTTTCCTTTCTGTGCCCCCTTGCTCGTTTTCCCTTCTGTGCCTGTTTCCCGCAGCTGCACCCCTGCGGCCCCGCCCCCTCACTGCCCATTCGCTGCCCCATTCCCTGCTCCTCCCTCCCACCTCCCCATTTATGGCGGCCGCTGTGCGGCCGCGCAGCGGACATGCGCAGCGGGTGCGCCGCTGGCGTGCCGAAGGCGCGCCTAAGGCAAGCCCGTCTGCGCCCGTCCGCGCCGTGACCGCGCCCAGCGCCAGACCCCCTGGTCCGGGCATCCCCCGCGCCCGCCACATCAACAGACGCCGATACGACGCCAGCAACCTCCACGCACTCAACCCCGGAAAAGATCACGCCTGCTACCAGGCCACCCCGAAGCGCACCCAAGGGCCCTTCACCTGCCGGAACTGCAGCTTCGCCAGAACCCGCCCCGCCAAACCACCGCCCAGGAAAGAACCCAACTACCTCAGATGCATCCTCCTCAACACCCGCTCCGCCCGCAAACACGCCATCGAACTCTGGGACCTTCTCGACTCAACCTCCCCAGACGTCGCATTCCTGACGGAGACCTGGCTGAATCCCGCTTCAGCCCCCGACATCGCCATTGCCATCCCGGACGGATACAAGATCACCTGCAGGGACCGCACCAACGGAGTCGGAGGAGGCATCGCTATCGTCCACAGGAACACCCTCAGAGTCTCAACCAACACCGACGACACCCTCAGCACCGCCGAACACATGCACTTCCAGATCCACACCGATCCCAACACCACCCTCAGAGGAACCCTCATCTACAGACCCCCGGACCCCGACCACAGTTCAGCGATTCCATCGCTGACTTCGTCAGCACACACGCCATCGCCTCCACGGACTACATCCTCCTCGGGGAACTGAACTTCCACCTCGAGAACAACAAGGACACCAACTCCACCACCCTGATCGACAACCTCGCCACCCTCGGACTCAGACAGCTCGTGACTACACCCACCCACGCCGCCGGCCACACGCTCGACTCCATCTTTTCCGCAAGCCCACACGTCTCCTTCAACCACACCTCCGAACCCCACTGGACTGACCACCACTGCATCCACTTCACCTACAGGAAGCCCACCACGCACCACCGCACCGAACAAATGCCTCGCCGCTGCTGGAGCAGAGTCACGGAAGACCAGCTAACCACAACCCTCGCCCTGAGCCCACCCGCCGAACCCTCCGACCCCGACACCGCCGCCCGCAACCTCAGACAGTGGATCGACGACTGTGCCAATACCCTCGCCCCGCTCAAGAATCCGCCCGACAGCCACACCAGCAAGAAAGCCACCTGGTTCACCGAAGACCTCCAGGCCTCCAAACTAACATGCCGAAAACTGGAGAAGATCTGGCTCCACGAACGGACAGCGGACAGCTACGCCGCCCACAAGAGCGCCACCCGCAGTCACCATCACCTCATCAGATCCGCCAAAAGGGCCTCACTCAAAGACCGCCTAGACAACAATGCACACAACAGCAAAAGAGCTCTTCAACATCGTGAAGGAACTCTCCAACCCCAGCTCCAACACCAACGACATCCAGCCGTCGCGAGACCTGTGCGACTCACTGGCTACCTTCTTCCACCGCAAAATCGCCGACATCCACGACAGCTTCAACACCACGACCGCCCCGGCAACCACCGAGACCACTGCCCCCACAACCACCAACCGCCTGCTCTCCTGGACCAACATCAACGACTAGGACACCAGCGAGATCATGAACACCATCCACTCCGGTTCACCGCTAGACCCGTGCCCTCACCACATCTTCAACAAAGCCAGTACAGCCATCGCGCCCATCTCCGGAAAATAATCAACATCTCCTTCGAGACAGCAACCTTCCCGGAAAGCTGGAAGCACGCCGAGATCACCGCCTTACTCAAGAAACCCAAGGCAGACCCCAAGGACCTCAAGAACTTCCGACCCATCTCTCTGCTCCCGTTCCCCGCGAAGGTCACCGAGAAAATCGTCAACAAACAACTGACCCGCTACCTCGAGGAGAACAACATCCTGGACCCTTCCCAGTCCGGCTTCCGCAGCAACCACAGCACCGAAACCGCCCTCATCGCCGCCACCGATGACATCAGGACCCTGCTAGACAACAGAGAAACAGCAGCCCTCATCCTCCTGGACCTATCAGCCGCCTTCGACACGGTCTGCCACCACACACTACGAACACGCCTTCACGACGCCGGGATCCAAGAGAAGGCCCTGGACTGGACCACATCCTTCCTTTCCGGCAGAACACAAAGCGTCCGCCTCGCCCCCTTCCGATCCAAGGCCACCAAGATCATCTGCGGCGCACCCCAAGGCTCCTCCCTCAGCCCAACGCTGTTCAACATCTACATGGCACCCCTCGCCCACGTCGCCCGACAGCACAACCTCAACATCATCTCCTACGCCGACGACACCCAGCTGATCCTCTCCCTCACCAAAGACCCTCACACCGCCAAAGCCCACCTCCACGAAGGAATGAAGGCCGTCGCCGAATGGATGAGTACCAGCCGCCTGAAGCTGAACTCGGACAAGACGGAGGTCCTCATCCTTGGTTCCAACCCTTCAGCCTGGGACGACTCCTGGTGGCCAACATCACTGGGAACAGCCCCGCCACCCACCGACCACGTACGCAACCTAGGGGTCATCCTCGACCCCACCCTCTCCATGACTAAGCAGGTCAACGCCGTTTCCTCATCCTGCTTCAACATCCTCCGAATGCTCCGCAGGATCTTCAAGTGGATCCCCACCGAAACAAGAAAAACAGTCACCCAGGCCCTCGTCACCAGCAGGCTGGACTACGGAAACGCCCTCTACGCAGGAACGACGGCTAAGCTCCTGAGACGGCTGCAACGCATCCAGAACGCCTCTGCACGTCTTATCCTCGACATCCCCCGATGCAGCCACATCACACCCCACCTGAGAGACCTGCACTGGCTCCCTGTCAACAAGAGGATAACCTTCAAGCTCCTCACCCACGCACACAAAGCACTCCACAACTCCGGACCAGCCTACCTCAACAGACGACTCAGCTTCTACACCCCCACCCGCCAGCTCCGCTCGACCAGCCTCGCCCTCGCCACAGTCCCCCGCATCCGGAAAACGACCGCCGGCGGCAGATCCTTCTCCCACCTCGCCGCCAAGACCTGGAACACCCTCCCCACCAACCTCCGACAGACCCAAGACCTACTGGCCTTCAGAAGACTCCTCAAGACCTGGCTCTTTGATCAGTAGCAACACCACCCCCCTCTTCCCCCAGCGCCTTGAGACCCTCGCGGGTATGTAGTGCGCTTTATAAGTGACATGATTGATTGATTGATTGATCCACGTGATAATCTGATGCACCTCCTCACACCCTAATATAACCTTTGATACACCCACTCTAAATTACAGACTGCCATTCGCAAAACCATAGACACTCCAACACCAATAACTACATACCCACTCACTGATTCTTAGGTCTACACACACATCCACTCACTCACCCGTACAGTCACTCATACTTACGGTCACTCAGTACAGGACTATCATATGCACTCATACTCCTATATAGACACTCAAACACCGCCACTCATCCATAGAGGTACTCACACACCTAGTCAGTCATGCAAATAATTAAACACACTGCCATTTACTCACCTATACAGTTATACACACACCAGCTCACTTACTCATACAAATACTAGCACATTCTTACGCTCTCATACAATCACTGATACAAGCACACACTCATCCATACAGTCACTCTCACAATCACACACTCTAGCTTATAGCTATTTATATACTCCAACACACATACATACTGCCTTTCACATATGTAGTTACTCACACATGTACCACTGGGACATACATTCACTCACTAACACACTCTTACACACACTTACCCACCCATACAGTCTATCACAGATGCACTCTTGAAACCATCCACCCAGTGAATCACCCACTCACACATCTATGCACAGAGTCGCACACACCCCACCCACACAAACACTCAGGCACCCATACAGATACTCAGACAACCAATCAATAACTCATATAGACACTCATGTAGCTATTCACAAACCCATGCAGCCACTTACACAGCAACAGACAGACGGATACAGACATTCACCCAGTTTAGTCACTAACCCATGCATTCAGTAAGATACGTTTAATCACTCACTTATAGAGTAAGTCACGCACCTACTAAATCATCCATACAGACACTTATACACCCACTCATTCTTCAATACGCCTTTCCCTATATATATTAAAAATATTTAAACTTTACAAAAACAAACAGTCTCTGGATGATGTCATCAGTGATGTCATTTGAGATGTCATCAGTGATGTCACTGACCATGTCATGAGTGATGTAATATGTGACGTCATCAGCAGTGCATTGCGGGGGCGCGAGTTATAGTTAGCTGAACTAACTATAACAGGGGAATTTCACGGGTTTTGTACGAGTGCAATGTCCAACTAACTATAACTGTCCCTAAAACCTATGGTTTTTTCAGTGAATATATATATATATATATATATATATATATATATATAATCAATTCAATTCATGATCTTTATTCGGATAAACAGTATATCCATAAAAGTACAACCATACAAAGACTGTTGAGATTATAAGACACAGTGTCACATGTTAGAATATAATTAATAAAAAACATTATTTACAGCGTAACCAATCACAGTTAAGAATTCAAGGGTCTTGCATGGACGATACGTGCCCGAATAGCAATTATAAGACACTGTGTCACATGTTAGAATATAATGAATAAAAAGCATTATTTACAGCGTGACCAATCACAGTTAAGAATTCAAGGGTCTAGCATGGACTTACGTGCCCGAATAGCAACTCTCAGAAAAGTACTTAAGCGAAAGACAAGCTCCTCATCAATCAAAGCAAGTATACTTGTATAAGCCAGATCCAAGCTAACAGGTTTCCTTTTTTTAAAATAGGGATGAAGTATCCCCTTGCTATATTTCATATAATATTTACAAAAGAACAAAAATGTCTCGCTCTTAGAGATTCCCCAGCTACTGGAACCTGAAAGCAGGAAACGGACTCCAATTTCTTGGTGCAGTATTTTTCTTTTATTTAGTTCATGCGCAATGCCGCCATGACGCGTTTCGGCCTATGCAGGCCTTGATCACATGACACATCTACAAGTCCTCCCCTTATTTAAAGTGCCAAGTGCTAAAACAACATGGAAGACAGACTATCGTTCTGTCTCCCTCTTTAAAGATAGCAGCAAAATTTATTTGTACATTTGATTCAGATTTTTGAACAGCAATTTAAATGCCTTTTTTGCAGCATGTATAAATATGACTGTATGAATACAATAAATAATCCATACATATATTTTTAGAACATCTTATCTTAAAAAGGCATAAAAAGACATTAAAAGCGCTAAAAGAACCGTTGCATCATAGTGGCCATTTAAAACAAGCCCACTAATATTCTATTGTTCTTGTTCTAGTTCCTATGCTATGTCTTATTTCTCCAATTGCCAAGAATCATTCAATGCACCACCTTTGTCCCGCCCCAGTGGGCCGGTTCATGCTGCTAAAAACCATGAATAAAGTGCATATGCTTCAATTGTGCCATTAGTGTTAAAGTGCTGTCTTATCCTTGTTCTACAGTGCAATATATACTCAAAGTGCCCAAAAAGATTTTTACAAAAATCTTTAAAAAGCGAATTGGTCAAAAAAAGGAAAGTTATTTACAGGGATTTAGGGGTGCAGACTTATTATTAGATATATCCTCAATTGCATTTAATGTCTCTAATCAATATCTACAGAGTGAATTGCATCTAGTTTTGGGACTGGAAACTGTTATAGCCATGTATATAGGTCCTCAGTTGTGTTAAGACCTAGTGGGCTTTTGCTGTCAAATTCCAGGATGTACCTGGTTTCCAGTTTCCTGAGGGTTGCCTCCCTATTCCCACCCCGTCTAGGTGGAGGTACCGAGTCCACAACATAGTATTTCAGATGCTGTAGCTCATTGTTATGTACTTCCTTAAAGTGACGGGCCACCGGGTAACTGGGATCCGAATTTGTTATGGCTCTTAGGTGCTGGAGTATTCTCTTGTGGACTTGCAGTTTCGTGCTGCCCACGTAGCGCAGTATATATATGCCACTGGAATTATGTGGCAGGGGAGGGCCAAATTATGTGGCAGGGTTGAATAAATTATGTATCAAGAAATGGCAAATTATGCTTCTTTATGCAGCACATTTTGCAATAGTATTAATTCATTATTGTGCTATTTTTTGACCAGTCAACCTTTGCAAAGGGTTTCCCATTGCTCCGCAACACATGTTGCTGCATGTTTAGTAACTTTTGAACCGTTTGAGCTAGAAAAAAATTATTTAGTGTTAAAATATGCATATTATGCAGCAGATGATGGATTATTTGGCAAATTTATAATCATGCAAAAAATGCTGCAGCCACACAGTCACATAATTCCAGTGGCCTTGGTTATAGTTAGGTCAGCGTTTCCATAGGAAATGCCTTTTTGTGTTGCTTAACACTTTGGCACCGTTTGACGAATCTTCACAAAACTTTCCAAAATGTGCTTTTTTTTTGCCTAGTTTGAGCATAGAAAGTTTCCGGGTGATCCGTCAAACCAGGGCAGAAAAAAAGGGGGGTCACAAAAAACAAAATCCCCATGCATTTTCCATAGACTACTTTAAGAAGAGATAGTGCAGAAGCTGCTGAACGGAAGTAGTACACCAAATTTGGCTAGAAGATAGATCTTGGTCCACAGATTGTGCTTTTTGTGATCTGTTGTAAATCCGTTCAGTTGGTTTTGAAAAATTAGGGTGTAAATATAATTATATATCTGGATGATTGGGTCGCGTGAGGCCAAAGGAGCTTTTTTTCTCTAGGGCCATCTCGCTCCAGTGGGAGTCAGACTGCTCCGATTGGCTGCCAGCTACATGAGAAATATGTTGCTGGCAGCCATGACAGGACTATGGGACTTTGTCCCCTGTCCTGAAGTAAAAGAAATAATAATATATGGGGGTAGGGCAGGGATATCCGGCACCCCAGACCCTGTGGGAGGAACCAGATGGACCATGCCTGGGGCCAAAATAGAAAACAAAATCAGCAATTTGTGCCGTGATCACATGGGACGCAAGCAGGATCACAGCAAAAAATAACAAAATGGTGGTCCAGGGCCGCATTCTTTAATTAAGGTTACAGGGAGCCCATCCCCAGGGCTACATTATATAAGGGGATTGGGGCCCATGGTCCCTCTCCCCGAGCCACTGTAGGCCCCGGGGATCCCATCCCTGGGGCTGAATCATTTAATTAAGGGGATGGGGGCCATTGAGCCATTATAAGCCCTAGAAAGCCCATCACCTGGAGCTGAAATGTGTACCAAAAGGGAAGGGGGCATCACAGCCCCACTCCCCAAGTCTTAAAAAGGCCCTGGGGACCACATCCCTCAATGATGTTACTTTAATGAAGCAGGAGGGGGCCATGCAGCATCATCCCTGAAAATGTAATGGCCCCAGGCACCCCATCTCCTGGGGACGTCTCACTTACTGTGTCCCGGGAGTCCACCCCTGGGACACAGTACTTTTCCTGCCTACAATACCACATAAATGGAATCATGTGTTTGCTCTCATCCTGTCAAACACTAAGGGGCAGATTTACAAGCCCCTTGCGACACATTTGCGCCGCCGTTGCGTCACTGCTGTGACGCAGCGGTGGTGTAAACCATGTGCCACGTTGTAACTCATTTACAACGTGACGCATCTAGGGAGATGCGTCACATTGTAAAGCCCTGCGCCACATTAAACCTGCATCTGGTTTAATGTATGCGGGGTGGGAGTTCCCTCGGAAAAAGCCTCGGAAAACTGACGCAGTGAAATCTTCAAGATTTCACTGAGTTACTTTTCAGAGGCCGCTGCGACAAATCCTTATGCCTGCTTGAAGCAGGCGTAAGGAGTGGCGCAGCACGTTAGGTATGGGCGGCCCCTGAGCATTGCTGGAGTTGCGACGCGCTTGTGACACGACTCCAGCAATGCGCCGCCTTTACGCCATCAGATGCGACACGCATCTGCCTATCCCTGCGCCACAGTGCGCCGCATTGTAAATGCGACGCATCCGTGGTGGCGCAAGGGAGAATTGCGTGTCGTATCTATTCTGGCACATCCCTGCTGATCTGCAGGGATGCGCCAGTCCTTGTAAATCTGCCCCTAAGTCTGTACCTAGTCTGGTAGCAGACTTGTGTACTGTTTCCCTGCCCTCACTGATGCAGGCAGGAAAACAAAACCCATGATGCTCCTTCCTGGTGGGAGCAGCATAAATAGCTGCTCTCCCCGAATGGGAGCAATACTGGCTCCAGCACAATGCAGTGAGCCGACTGGGGCTGCGGCGGCCCTGGGGCCTCTGGCCCCCAACATTCTGCTTTTTTGGGGAGTCCCTGGGAGGGCACATTGGCACCCACATATAAATAATGGAGGCCCTGGGGGATGGGGTCCACGGGGCAAAAATAGGCTCAGGGATGGGGGTGTCTGCATGGCACCCCTACCCCTTTTTATTTTATTTGGTCCTGGGGGATGGGGTCCTTGGGGACTAATATGGCTCAGGGAGGGAGCTGGGAGCCCCCCCTTCCTTTTTAATAAAATATGATCCGAGGGGACAGAGTCCCCATGGTCAAATGAGGCTCAGGGAGGGGTCACATGGCCCCTTCTTCTTTTAAAAAATAGACAGCCCTGAAGAATGGGGTCCCTGGGGCCAAAAGAGGCTTTTGGAGGGGCCATGTGGCTCCACTCCCCTTTTATATAACTGACTGCCCCAGGGCATAGGGTCCCTTGGGCCTGAGAAGGCTCAGGGAGGGGGCTGCGTAGACCCCTTCCCTTTTAAAATCACACAGCCATATGGTGATGGGGTCCTTGGGGCCAAATACGGCCCAGGGAGGGGGCGGCATGGTCCCCTCCTCTTTTTTATTGTATCTGACCTCCGGAGATGGGCTCACAGGGACCTATTGGGGCTTGGGAGGGGGACTGCATGCCCTTGTCCCTTTAGGCGTGGGGAAGGGGGCTGGCAAGCCCCCTCCCCTATTAAAAAATGCACTGTCCCGGGGAATGGAGTCCCCAGGGCATAATAAGGCTTGGGGAGGGGCAAGAACCCATTTTTTTGTATTTGACCCCGAGGGACTGGGGTCCCCATGGCCAATTAAGGCTCAAGGAGGAGGGCTTCCTCAGTGATGTCATAAATTATGTCATAGATTATGTCATGAGTAATATGTGAGGTCGTAAGCAGTGCATGGCGGGAGAGCAAGTTATAGTTAACTCTGGTAGCTATAACTGGTGAATCTCTGTGTTTCTTTTAGCTGAAAATGTTAATGATGTCACTGACATATTCAGCTAACTATAACGTCACTTTAACCTGAGTTTTTTTCAGTGAAATTCAAAGTTTTTTTTAAACAAAAACAGATCTTTTTATCACACCTAACTGTAACGTTACTTTAGCCTTTGTTTTGTTTCAAGTGAATATATATATATATGCATTTAACATTTAGAGATGTACCACTAACCTTTAAACTTTTAGAAACCATTTACTAAATAATTTACATAATTTACATAATTAATAGTCAAAGTAACACGTCAAAATTATAAAATAAATAAACTATTTATAAACAAATATAAAATATTTGATAAAAATACGTCTTACCCATTTCCAACCCAATAACTCATGAATAAAGGAATTAAAATAATACCAGACATCAATAAATATTGCACAATAATTAAAAAACATCTCATACATAAAATTACTCATTATGGGAAAACAGAAATCATATTATATTACACTGATTTAATAAAATAATTACAACAATTAAATAATTTGCATGGGTAAAATCTATATAAACTAAAAGATGTATTCATTTTTTAAGCGTAATAGGGGCAATATCTGTGTTTGTGTTGGGATGGAAAAGTCCTCTGATGGTAATCAACGTGCACCCCTGCCCTGAGTGCCAAACTATTTTGATGTCTGCATCTCTAATGCTCATTGTTATAATTGGAAAATATGGATCATGCATGTGCATCATGACATTGAGGCTGTTTCACAAATTGTAGTTTTGAGGTGGCATCCTACCGTGCAGTGATCAGTAAGAGTGAAGAGGTCCTTTTTAACATGTGGCACTGGACTGAGGCCTATAGGCTGACTCACTTTTAAGTTCTGCTGCTGTGTGCTTAACTCATCCTTGGTCCACTTCGGTTTTAGTGTGTAGTGCTGGATAGCACATGAGTGGTGTATCTGTGCTGGGTGTATGCGCACCTGTACCTATGAGTGGTACAGTACATAAAGGATACAGTGCTGGGTAGTGTGTACATGTTAAATGTATGTGTTGGATGTTTGTGTGCCTATGAGTGACACAGTACATGGAGGATACAGAGCTGTGCAGTGTGTGTAAGTTCTATACAAACATGTATACACTCAGCACCATTACTTTCTAGAACACCTCAATTGTGTACAACTCCTCTATTTTCTAGGGTACCACTTTCACCAGTTCCAGGAGTACATCCCTTGGTGGGTTGAGTCTAGCAGAGACCTTGAGCTTGGAGTTGGAGCTTGGGAAAGTCAAGACTGAAGAAGATGAGAATGCCAGACAGTTTGAGAGGGAATAGCTAAGACTAGCTTAGCTGGAATACTAGGAGAGGAAGCAGGAAAGTTAGGAGGATTGGGACTGGGAGGAGAAACAGAGAGAAAAAGAGGGGAAACAGTGAGAATAAGAGGAGGAACAGAAGAAAAAGGAAAGAGAGCTGGAAAGGGAAAGGATAGCCCTTGAGAGAGAGAGAAGCATAGGATAGCGGTCACGACAACTCCATCTATGATAAGTGACTGTACATCCAGTTCAGACCAGGTGGTGGCCATGGTCTTGTACATATGTATGTGGAAGGGCAGGATATTTTGGAATGATTTGTGAGATTTGAAGTCACTTATAAGGTGCAGCCCTTAAATTAGGTGTCTAATGCAGCTGCCTTATAGGGCGCATGCCACTGGAAGGAACAGTTGTCATTAGGGAATGCCTGTAGAAGACTGGATGATCTATGAGTGCATGAAGGAACATCTGATCAAGCGATTTCAGCTGAAGCCAGCTCGGTACTTTCAGAGATTTCAGAACTGCAAGAGAGTGGATGGTGTTTTGTTTGAACTTTGGATTCATTGTGTATTGCATCATTGGAATGAGTGGGTAAGATGGATCGAGGCCAGGGACTTTCAGTCCCTTAATCAGTTGATGGTAATGAAGAGACTGAAAGATGGGTGATCTACCCCACTTAGAAAATACCTGTCTGACTTGCCAGACAGGGATCCAGAGAAACCTGCAGTGTTGGCTGACAACTGGTTAGCTGACAGGGTTTACAAAGGGCTAGAGCAGCATGGTTCTAAGATAAATTGGGAGAGGAATGCTCCACAAACTGGTTCCAAACTGGAGGGTAAGGGCCAGGGTAATTCTCATAGAACTCAGGGAGGGTCCAAGAAACATGGGAGTAGTAATTGTGTATCCAGCAAGTAGCATCATTGAACAGGTAAGTTCTTCCAAGTTCAAAGTGTTAACTTGTTTCAAGTGCCAGAAGGAGAAGGTGGGGCACTTCGGTGGAGATTGTCAGGCAAAAGATCCTCACCCAGCAACACCCATGATTGCAAGCATGTTACATGTTGGTGAAGGGACCCGAGAGGGCTCAGTTACGCTAAACCTAGTAGCTATGGCCATTTTTTGGAGAGCTCTAGTTGCTCTTAAGGACATTCATTATAACAGAATGGTATTTGTACAGGGAGTTTGTATCAATGGGAGGAAAGTGCCCATTGATTGCCCAGGAAACCTGCTCTCACTTCAACGAAGCAAAGCAGATTGCTTTTGGGCAAGGGGAGCTGCATGTCAGCAGCTCCCCTTGCTCAAAAGCAATGCCGGCTCCCGCAGAAGGCGGGGAGCCGGCTGGGACCGTGGGGGCATTGGGGGGCCCCCCATGGTCCCCAACGCTAAGGGCTGGCTCCGGGGGATGGGGTCCCCGGGTCAGAAGTGGCCCGGGAGGGGGGCCACATGGCCCCCCTCCCTTTCCTTAAAAAAAAAAGAGGTCCCGGGGATGGGGTCCCAGGGGCTGAAATCAGCATGGGGAGGGGGGCTGTGTGGCCCCCTCC
Source organism: Calotriton arnoldi (assembly GCA_963921515.1). NCBI lineage: Eukaryota > Metazoa > Chordata > Amphibia > Caudata > Salamandridae > Calotriton > Calotriton arnoldi. Next base: position 1,533,870 of record CAWUFW010003959.1, read on the forward strand.
TCAAATTTTTTTTTTAAAATAATGGCTAAGCGCTGGGGGATGGGGTCCCTGGGGCCAATAGTGGCCCAGGGAAGGGGGCCACGCGGCCCCCCTTCCCTGTAAATATTTAAAAGAGGAGGCCATGCCCCGGGGGATGGGGTCCCCGGGGCCAAAAGTATCTTAGGGAAAGGGGGCCACGCGGTCCCCCTTCCCTATAAATATATTTTTAAAAAGGAGGCCATGTCCTCGGGTTGGGGTCCCCAGGGCCCCAAAAATACTAAAAGAAGGGGGGTCACACAGCCCCCCTTCTAAAAATATATTTTTAAAAAAGCCGGCATCTCGCCAGAGGCCCCGCCCCCTTCCTGCAGCACTATGCAAACGCGCCCCCTGGCGCGTTCTAAGTTGGGGAATTAAGTCCCCTTGAATACTGATGGTCCCTGGGGGCCAACTAGCCCACCAGGTACCTCCAGTAAGTGCCACACAGCTGGATTGCAGAGAGGTGGTCTGAGGCCATGCCCCTTTTTACACCACTCTGCAAACGCGCCTCTTGGCGCACTGCTGGTGGGGCGATGAGGTCCTCTTGTGTCCTCTTGTGTCCTGAGGACATTAGGACACAAGAGGACCTCATCCCCCGAGCCGCAAGAGGCAGGGAGCCTGTAGGTACCGTGGGGGCATTGGGGCTCCCCCCACGGTCCACAGTCCCCATCAAAGAGGCCAGGCCCGGGGGATGAGGTCCCCGGGGCCAGAAGTGGCCTGGGAGGGGGTCACGCAGCCCCCCTCCCACAATAAAAAAAAAAAAAAAGAGGCAATGCCCCGGGGGATGGGGTCCCCGGGGCAGATAAAAGCATCCCCTCCCCCCCAAAAAAAGTGTTTCTGGGCATGCCCCGGGGGATGGGGTCCCCGTGGCCAAAATTGGCCTGGGAGGGGGTCACGCGGCCCCCCTCCCACAATTAAAAAAAAAAAAAAAAAGAGGCAATGCCCCGGGGGATGGGGTCCCCGGGGCAGATAAAAGCATCCCCTCCCCAAAAAAAAAAAAGTGTTTCTGGGCATGCCCCGGGGATGGGGTCCCCGTGGCCAAAATTGGCCTGGGAGGGGTCACGCGGCCCCCTCCCACAATAAAAAAAAAAAAAAAAGAGGCAATGCCCCGGGGGATGGGGTCCCCGGGGCAGATAAAAGCATCCCCTCCCCCCAAAAAAAAAGTGTTTCTGGGCATGCCCCGGGGGATGGGGTCCCCGTGGCCAAAATTGGCCTCTGCTCTTTTTTTAAATTATTTTTAAAAAGGGGGTCAGGCACTGGGGGATGGGTTCCCCAGGGCCCAAAAAATAGTAAAAGAAGGGGGCCACACAGCCCCCTTGCAAAAAAAAACCAACAAAAAAAACAGCATCTCGCCGGTGGCCACGCCCCCTTTCTCGACCACTCTGCAAACATGCCCCCTGGTGCGTTGTTAGATGGGGAATTAATTCCCTTTGAATACTGAGGGTCCCTGGGGGCCAACTAGCCCACCAGGTACCTCCAATATGCACCAGGGAACTGCGTTGCAGAGAGCTGGTCCGAGGCTATGCCCCTTTTTACACCACTCTGCAAACACGCCTCTTGGCGCACTGCTGGTGGGGCGATGAGGTCCTCTTGTGTCCTGAGGACCTCAGGACACAAGTGGACTTTATCCCCCGAGCAGCAGTGCGCCAGGAGGCGTGTTTGCAGAGTGGTGTAAAAAGGGGGCGTGGCCTCGGACCACCTCTCTGCAATCCAGCTGTGTGGCGCTTACTGGAGGTACCTGGTGGGCTAGTTGGCACCCAAGGAAGCTCAGTATTCAGCTGAGTGACTAGCAAGAAGGCCAGGAGGAGTTGGCATTAAAGCGTATTTGTCCCAAGGCTTTGGAGGACAAATGGTGTGGGCCATGCAAGGTAGTTCAGTAGGTCACTGAGGTAAACTACGTGCCAGAAGGGAACCCAGGACAGTATTCCATGTGAACAATCTGTAGCCTTAGTTCCGGAGAGATTACACAGTGGATATTATGGCTATGGTAGAGGAGGTCGAAGAAGGCAGTGATCCTCTTACTGACTTGCTGCACAGTAAAGGATGACACTGCAAAATGGTGTACAATTAGTCCTTGTGTTAACACCTGAGCAGCAAAGGGGATGTAGAGAGGTGTTGGGGTAATTTGCCAACCTCTTCTCCCTGACTTCAGGGCTGACACCTGTCTGTGTACATGACATAGACACAGGTGACAGTCTGTCAGTAAAGGACAAAATGTACAGAATGTCTGACCGGTTGGGTTCAGGGATGCATAAAGGCAGAAGCTGACAAAATGTTGGACCTGGGAGTCATTGAGAGATCTCGCAGTCCTTGGTCTAGTCCTGTGGTCTTAGTATGGAAGCTAGGGTCCACTGACTTTTGTTTCTGCATGGACTACAAAGCCCTCAATGAGGTAACCAAAACCAATGCCTATCCAATTCCTACAGCGGATGAGCTTGTGGATCAATTTGGTGTTGAAAAGTACTTTAGCACCTTTGATCTGACCAGTGGATATTGGCAAACTGCTTTGGCACCAAATAATGGGGAGAACACTACATTGAGGGTCATTTTACGACTCACTGGGTATTACAGGAACCTTGTGGTAAACTATAGAGGTATAGTTGCCCCATTGACTGCTTTGACATCTAATGAGCAGCCCAGGAATGTGATATGGACTGCAGAGAATTTGAGGAACTGGAGAAGTCCCTATGCGCTGCATCTGTTCTGAAAGCACCTGACTACAGTCAGCCTTTCATTGTACAGACGGATGCCTCTGACAAAGGAGTTGGAAATGGTGTTAGCTTAACTGGATGACAAAGGCAGAGAGCGTGTTTATTGGTAAGAGGTTACTACCTAGAGAACAGAACTCTGTTGCTATTGAGACGGAGTCCATTGCCATATTGTGGGCCTTGCATGAGTTCCACACTTGTTTTTTTGGTACTACAGCGCATATTTACAAGCCCCTTGCACTGCTGGTGCGTCACTTTTTGTGACACACCGGCAGCGAAATTTGGTGCTCCATATTTACAAGGACACATAAAGCCACCCTGCATGGCTTTTAGTGTTCTTTTAAAACGTCCACTTTTCACGCAGCACTTCGCGTCAAAGGGGCGTTCCATGGGTGTTGCTGTGGGTGTTCCCACACAACACCCATGGATCCTGTGGCATTCCCAGATTTATAAGGTTTCGTAAACCTGGGAATGCGTCAGAATCCTACGCCTCCCCAGGGGAGGCGTAAGGAGGCGCAACGAGGAGAAATACTTTTATTTCTCATCATTTTTTCCTCTTTCAATGCGTGCTGCATTCTGCAGCACACATAGATAGAGGAAAAGATCTCTCATGATTGTTTTTGTGCAGGAAGGTGTCCCTTCTTGCACCAGAAAATTCATCCCCGCAACACAGGCACCCTTGCACCATAGTGCAAGGGTGCCTGCGTTGGCGCATGGCAGCCAATTGTGCGCCATTACAGGGGAGAGTATAGGGATACGTCATATTGTTGTAAATATGATGTAGCCCTGTGCTCTAAAAGTAACGCAGTACGGCGCAGCCAAATGGCTTGCGGCACCGCGCTGCGTTACTTTCTCGTAAATGAGGCCCTAAGTTTGTTGTGCAAATGGATCATAAGCCACTAAAATAGTTGATTGCTATGAAGTGAGAGAATTCCAAGTTGTTGGGATGGTCTATTTCATTGCAAGGGTTAGACTTTGTAGTGAAGCACATAGCTGGAATGAGCCACAGGAATGGTAACGGCCTTTCCTGATGGTTTTATCAATCTGACCACCCTACCTCTCCAGGTTTGAAGTTAGTTCACAATGTTCTGATCGGGGAGGGCGTCTATTCATATGGAAAGGTCCTCTGCATGGAAATGGATGTGCAACCCTGCCCTAAGTGTCCAACTGTACTGATTTCTGGATCCCTATGCTGATTTCTCTTGTCATAGAGAAGCACGGATCATACATGTGTGCCATGACATAGACTTGTCTCATGGATTACGGTCTTGTTGGACTGGGAGGTGCACCCAAAGCACTACCCTCAAATTGGTGAGAGGCTACTGCCTTCACCCGGAGTTAAGTAGCACAAGGTCGCTGGTGGCAGTGTACCGTGTAGTGATTAGTAGGAGTGAACAAGTCAATTTTAACATGTGTCACTGGAGTGAGGCCTTCGATCTCTCTCATTTTAAAGTTCTGTTGCTGAGTGCTTAACTCACCGTTGGCCTACATTGGTTTGATGTGTAGTGCAGCGCAGTGCACAGGTGGTGTATCTGCGCTGGTGTATGTGTACTTGTGAGTAGTACAATACATGCACAATACAGTACTGTGTAGTGCATGCATGGTGGATACATGTGCTGGGTGTATGTGTGCATGAGTAGTACAATACATGAAGGGTGCAAGATGTGTATGTTAAGTGCATGTGCTGAAGGTATGTGTGCCTATGAGTGGGACAGTACATGAAGGATACAGTGCTGTGCAGTGCGCTTATCTTAAATCTAAGTTCTGATTGTGTGTCCCTTTGAGTAGTACAGTTGAACGAGGATATAATGCTGTGCAGTGTGTGTAGATTATTTACATGCACTTCGAGTATGTGTGCCTATGGATGGTACAATACATGGAGGGTCCTGGGTTCCATTTTGGCAGGCCCAGGTCTGCATGGTGAAACATGGAGAGGAGGTAGAGGAATCCCCCAGAGAGATTTGTGTAAGGATACATTCCTGTAAGCTGGGTGGGGCACACACTTGAGAGGGGAGAACCAGGCTTCCCCTGCACACTTCAAAGAGTGCTCCTTGATTCAGTGAGAGGTCAAAAGGAATGGGACTGGGCACATCTCAGGAAGGGGATGGACTGATAAGAGTATCATAGAGAGTAAGGCAGTGGGCCCTGGACCTACCCTTTGATACATGTCTCACTGTGGCTGACATCCAGCTGTGAACATTAGTCACTACTATGGTCTGTGTTGTGGGGCTCTAAGTTTTGGAGTCACTCCTGCTGTGACAGGCTGCTTTTCAGAGGAAGAAATAGCAGTGATGTGGACACTTACAAAAGCAGACCCCCAACATAACATTTCAAAGACTCAGACCCTAATTCATATATGGTGTCTGGAAATGGACTATAAGTAGGGAGGATTGAGACCCCAAACATTCCCATCTGCCAAGCAGATAGGCGGGCTGTGTGAGAAGGGGAAGTGCTCTGAAAGACTTCTAACTGCAACCAGGACTAGGGCCAAGGGCTGCCTTTCTCCCTGCTGGGTGAGGGTACATAACCCAGGGAATCCAAGACCACTTGCCCTAGAGCTTGGAGCACCAGCGCCTGACTGCTTGCCAAGACCAGTGTGTCCTGTGAGGAACAGATGAGAGTTGGAAGAAGCAAGTTCCAGTGGGGAGCCCTGTTAAGTGGACTCCCTTTGCGTGGTAGGATGACATGCCTGCTGCACTGATCGGGTGACTGCCAGTGTGCAGGATAAAGTCAGTGACCACTGTAGGCCAGAGGAGGACTGCCGTGAATTGTGCCAAACTATCGGCTTTAGCCCTTGCATAGTGCCGAGCCGGGGGTCACTTTGAGCATCGAACTGTGACCTGATCTTCAACCCCAGCCAGAGTAGTAATGAAGCCATGGTAGTAGCTGCAAACCATCACCCAGATGAGGGACTTGCATCAGGATTATCACAACAACTCCATCCAGGAGACGGATTGGATATTAACCCTGCAGGAGGAGATGCAAAAAACCTTGGTCACTTCACGGGAGAGTTACTGCATGTGAGGGCCAGGGCCTTATGCAGTGAACACACCTGAACTCAGTTGCTGCTGCTCCAAACACCTCCAGATGCTTCACACCTGCTGGTGCAATAAAGACTTTTGGCCCCGGGGTAACTTGCTGCTCATTACCACTACATCTTTGCAACACTTTTGACTTTAAATTAGATTCAAAGTGGACTCTTGAGGCTCGGACTACTAGAGGGGCATACCCTGGATGTTACCAACAGTGAATGGGAAATAACCACTATCTCTAGAGCGAGGAGAGAGTGGGACAGGGAATCACCAAAGAAGCACTAAAGTCCTGATCTCGAGAAGGGGGCTGTGTAATTGTTTGTGAATGTTGCATTTTTCCTTAGTGTTGGTTAGTGGTAGAAATAAAATACTTCTCTTTTTCATAAAAATGTGTATTTGGCTGAACATTGATTTACTACTGCTACTGCTGCACGCATTTTGAGTTGTGAGCCTGTGTCCACTATTGTGTATCCAACTCTCATCCCAAAGGAGCATTGAACTGCTCAACCACATTACTACTGAGAGTCAAATGCAGAATGGATTCTTGGCGCAGTTGCTCAGGATCAATAGTGAGTCGAGTTCTGGGTCATCAAGAATAAAAGACCTCAACCCCCACGGTTACGTCCAGTAGCCCCTGTGTGTCAAGTGGACCTCTGAAAGGGGTTCTGACAGTTTGGAACAGGTAACACCAGTAAGGGCATGGCTAAAATCATTAGAAATCAGTGGGTTAATATTGCACCAGATTGTAAAAGGTCCTTATTATGGTCCTTATTATTTTTGGCAGAAAAGAAGATGTAATACAGGGCTATACTGATATTGCAATACGCATGAGAAACCTTGCAGAAGTGACTTAAGTGTCAGGCATCTTCTCAGTTACAAACAAAACATAGGTAAAGGTTAAAGACCTCATGAGAGGAACATGAGACATGCCAGAGAACAAAGTCAAATACTTATTGATTTGAGTTAAAGGCACCCTGATGAGAGTGAAGCAAAATCTCAGTATGATTTGAAGACGAATGCAGACTGATGGGAAATTGACAGCCCAGTGGGATGGTAAAAGTATTGCAGCAGAAGGGAAAGAGTGACCAGTGAAGCCTATGTGAAAGCAATAAAGAGAGATAAACTGCCTATCTTCCGATATTCTCACAAATTACAGGCAAACAAAGCAGGGCGTAGTAAAGTGGTGCATCGGTCAAAGTTTCTATTTACGCACTATAATGGATAAGGGATTGCAATTTTCCTCCCACTTGTGTGCTTTAGGTTCTGAAAAGGGGAGTGGGTCATACCAGGCCATCAGACTGATAAGAGCCATTGCTTATCAATTAAGATTAGGCCGGCGTATTATTGCCCAGGAAATTCTGATGACTACATTACTGTTATGGCAATGCTGGACACTAAATAGGGTTAGAAACTGACTACGTGACATTATTGGAAAACCTGAATTTGTTTTTCACTGCTTTGATGTTGCCAGGGACCGTCTGCTTCCCTGGTACTCTGCCACATTGCCTGGGTCTCCAGAGACCTGATCAAAGCAGCGGAATTGTAATTGTATTTATATAATGCTTACTACCACTGATGAGGAGTTGAATTGCTTTTCCACGAGTAGCATGCAGCTCCAGAACCCAAAAGGATTAATGGTGGATTAGTATAGGGAAACGTAAGTTAATTTGAGTGGAGGACATGCAAGTCTGTTATTTGTATTGAATAGGATAATGGAGGGATAGAAGAGGGAGGAGTCTAGAAAGTGTTATTTGGGAGATCATAGTAGTAAAATTAGGTTTGGGATGAGTAAAAGGAGTGATGGAGGAGGTAAGAGTCTCTAGAAAAGGATTAGGGAGATCATAGTAGTAAAAAGAGGTTTGGGATGAGTCAAAGGGGGGGATATGTGAGGGAAGAATTTAGAAAGGGTTGTTTGGGGAAACTGAGGTTTGGGGTGAGCCAAGGAGAGATAGAGTAGGGAAGAGTCTAAAAGGGTTATTTTGGAGATCATGGTAGTAGAATGAGGTTATATATAGAGAGGTATACATATCGTACTCGCTGCGCCTTTTAAAAAAAATTTCAGCAGGAGCTGTGCTCCCGCTGAAAGTTTTTTGAATAGAGAAGCATGGGCTCCAGCACTGCTCTATTATTTACTCTCTGGGTGGGCCAGGTCCTGGGGGCACGTGGGCATCATATATAAACAAAATAGGGGGGGTCTCACGGATGCCTCCCTCCAGGAACCACCACCTCCCTGGGGCTTTTTGATACTATTGTGGGGGTCTCATGGACCCCCGTGCCCTGGGGACCGTCACCTTCCTGGGGCTTTTGACAAAAGTAATGTGGGGAGGCCAGTATGGCCTCCCTCACTGCCATGGGGACCACCAACTCCCCGGGGCTAATCAAAAAGAATTCAGGTGGCCTCGTGGACCCACCGTGCCCCGGGGACCACTACCTCCCTGGGGCTGTTTAATTTGTAAAGGGGGGACCTCATGGAACACCCGGGCTCTGGGGACCACCGCCTCACCGGGGCTAAAATCATTTTTTTTTTTTTTAAATGGATAGGGTGCCGTACGGCCCCCCTCTTGGGCCTTTCTTAGCCCCAGGACCTGTCACCTCCCCCGGGCAGGTCCTACAAGAAAAAAGGAGGGTGGCTGGGCCGCCCACCTCCTGGAGCCATAGATGGCCCTGAGGACTGCCACCCCCCAGGGCCGGCTCCTGCTATGTTCCGGGGTGCCCACCCCCGGGACCTAGCTGTTTGCTGTGGCTTGGTAGGAGCTTTACCGCTCCCGCCAAACCACAGAAATCTCTCCACTTCCAGCAAGCGAGAGCATTAAAAATGCTCTTGCTTGCTGGAAAAGGAGCAGAATTGCTTTCACACACAGGAAGCTGCCTTTCCAGTAGCTCCATGTGTGAAAGCAATTCTGGCTCCTGCAGGAGGCAGGGAGCTGGCAGCAACCATGGGGACCTTTAGGCTTCCCCCGTGGTCCTCAACGAAAGTCACTGGGTGCCCTGGGTGGGACCAGGACACCCAGAATCAATGTCAGGCCCTGGGGGGCAGGGGTTCCTGAGGCCGAAATCGGCCCTGAAGGGGAGCCATGCTGCACCCCTATTCTTAAAAAAAGTCCAGGCCTTGGGGGATGGGGTACCCAGGGCCAAAATCAGCCTGGGGAGGGGGGCCACATGGCCCACCTGCCCTAATAAAACACATTTTTTAAATGGAAAACCCAGCCCCAGCAAGTTACCGGAGGCCCCAACCCTTTCACCACACACTGCAAACGTGCCTACTTGGGCACCACTAGTTGGGGGATGAAGTCCCCTTGACTCCTGAGGGTCCTTGGAAGCCAACTACTCTCCTGTTACCTCCAGTAATTCCCACACAGCAGTAATACTGAGAGGTCATCGGATGCCCCACCCCCTTTCTCCGCCACTCTGCAAGTGCACCTCTTCGATCATTTCTAGTTGGGGGATGAAGTCCCCTTTGATGCTGAGGGTCTTTGGTGGCCAGCAGCCCCTCCTGTTACCTACAGTAAGTCCCACACAGCTGGACCGCTGAGAGGTCTTTGGAGGCCATGCCCCCTTTCTCCACCACTCTGCAAATGCATTTACTGGTGCACTACGGTTTGGGGATTAGGTCCCCTTGGCTGCTGAGGGTCCTTGGGGGCGAACAACCCCTCCTGTTACCGCCAGTAAGTGCCACACAGTGATGTAATTTGAGATGTCATCAGTGATGTAATCAGTGATGACACTGACCATGCCATGAGTGGTGTATTATGTGAGGTGATAAGCAGTGCATTGTGGATATGTAAGTTATAGTTAGCTCAGGAAACTATAAGTGCAAAATCTGAGCCTATCTATATGTCCCTGTAAGATTTGTTTTTTTCAGTGAATCTCTAAGGTTTTTTTAAATTCTATTTCAGACTCCAATGTTGGAGAATAGCACTCCATTGCCGTCAGGGTGGCGGGGTTGTGCCGAGCCTATTTAGTTAATACAGTTGGCCTGGAGCTCCCATAGCAGCAGTCTACTGACGGAGTGAGTCCGTCGCAGGACGCGATGAGCATTGCACTGCTTCTTTGGCTGTAATGGTGATGCCAGCATCACACACCTGATGTCAATTGCACAATTGTGAACACCTGGCTATTACACTATAAAACACACCCAATTCCAGACCATGATCCCTTATCATTCGACGGTACCATGACGCTGAAGCCGATTCCCTAACGTTAAGCAGGTTCTCCCTGTTTCTTATCCTTCTTCTCTAAAATTCATTTGGGCCCTTGTGTTAATTTAATATCATTTAAGTATATAATTTTCTCCATAATACCTGGCCCTAAAAATCCCCATTTTACAGATTGAGAATTGTCAGTCATGGTGAATGAAATCATAAGAGTAGATCCACAGTTGTTTGGAGCACAAGTCCAAAATACACCCCATGTCAGAAAGAGATAATGTGGACCAGAATAGTTGGCAGAGCTAATGCTGTAGCTAACAATCTGCGCACACTGGAGGAAATTAGGAAGCGGTGGAATGACTTGTGAGGGAGAGTGCATTCCTTGGCCTTCAAGCAGCACATGCTGGCCCAGAGAAGTGGTGGTGGTTATCCCAGTTCCCCATTGCATCTCATGCCCTGGAGGAGAAGGTCTAGTCCATCCTAAATCCTGAAAAGGCCTGTGCATAAAATTCTGCTCTGCTTGAGGAGTTTGCTGAGTTTTTCCCACTCTGCGCTCCATGTAGAGCATGGAGTTCTGAAAAACTCCGCATAGCAGCACGGAACTGAGTTTTTCCTCTCTTGTGGCTTGCCAACATTAAGTTGAGGAGCGCGATTAAGGTAAATCGCATGCTAGACCACCTCGGGGCAAGATTTGTCAACGCAGGTGGTCGCAGCAGGTCGCTACTGGTCACGTTGAGCAAACTGCTTCTCGCTTTGAAGAAGCTGCTGCTCGAGTAGAACATCTACTCGTGTGGCAGAAAGACGCTGCACCCTCTTGCGCTGCGTATGGTGTTATTCACGCTGATTATACAGCATGGGACAAACTCATGGCACTAAAAGTCAGTGCGAGCAGCGCGACTTACCTCACTCCGGCGCTTGTGGAATTCCACAGAGCACAGCAGAGTTTTTTCAGCACTTCACAGAGTTCCGTGTAGCCGAACTCCACGTACTCCACCCGGGCCTAATCCTAAAGGCTTGACAGGAATCCCTGGTGGAATAGAGACTGGTAAGTTATACCTTTCAATGTGTCACCAAACACAAATTTCCTATTTGCTTTGATGTTAGCTGTTACTAATGTGTCATGCTTAATTTTTATGACATAGAAACCTAAATATATCAGAAAAATCTTCTTCGGCTTGTTTGTTTGAATGTATTGAGTTGTATTTAAGATATTAGCTTTCAATAGCCATCACATTGCACATGATGTCATGTTGCTTGTAAGTGTTTATACTCCAAACAACATATATATGTTTCCCATAGCAAATATATGTTCTCTTACTACTGCAGATTTACACAAGGTATGTTCAAGTTACAATTTTGCAAGTGCTGTGAATGTTGAGTCAAAAAAAGTACAACTACCATGATGCCTTGTTTCTGTGTAGGGAAACAATTATTGCCATTCAATTTAGCTCATTTTCCGATTTTTCAACAAATGTTCCCATTGGCTAAAGTGTCATGCATTCATCAATCTTCATTTAATGCTCTCTTTTAAAAATAGTTGGTGGTATTTTTAGTATTATGTCCTTTTTCTGTCATGTAAGTGTAGTGAGGTCATTAGTACAATAAAACAATGTTTGTTGACCAAAAATATAAATGCCATCTAAAATGTTATGTGGAATACAAGTGGCATATCTAAACACTGAACTATACACTGTTCATATGAGGACAAATGCTAAATATCTCTTTGTGAGTTGTGTAAATGTTTATCTCTTAGCCTGCTAGGCCTTGGAATGAAGAATTTTCCCTTTCTCCTCTCTACTGTATTGTGTTGAATGGTTGCTACATTTCAGGTATACTTACCAATGCTTAGTTTGTTCATTTCAGGACATCTTCATACCCGTTTATTACAAATGCTTTTCTATGAAACATAAACTGTATGTGTACTAAAGAAATTTTACACTGAAAGGTTCAATCATGATATGCAAGTCCTTTTCCCTTTTAGGTGTCTACACATTATAGTTGCTCAAAACACATTGGATGTGTAATCCACACTTTTACTGACACATTTTCTCTTTCATTCCTGATAGGTCTAATTGTCACAGCACTTGGCCAAACATCTGCCACTCTGGGTCACTCCACTCCAGCCCAAAAGCAAGCCTCCAGGGATGTCTCAAATGCAGAAAGTTTGGATGAACACGACACGCCTGGTCCGTCGCATCAGCCTAGGCAGACCGCTCCAGAGAGTCTCACTTGGCCCACTACTTAACTTCCCACCCCAGCTGTAACAACGCCACAGCCAACAGATCACTCCACTTCCTGTGGACGAAGTGCAAGAAGCACCATCTTGTGCTCCCCCAGGCCTGCCTGGTGGCGAGACAACACCACCACCACCTCCAGTCCAGCTAGGAACCGGTGGGATGGCACACACTGTGCAAAGGCCGCTGGTTAGTGGGGTTAGGGGTAGTGGAAGTGGCTCCGTGGGCCAGCATAGTGAGGCCATTGAGTTCAGTATCACCCAGGCTAACTTCACCCAGTTTGTTGGACTCATTACAGCAGTCCCAAGAAATGATGAGCCAGGACCTTTCCGGGGTACAGGAGATGACAGAGTTGCAGAGAGAGCACAATGTTGAGATGCAGAATCTGAACTCCAGTGTGGGCTCCCTAACTGAGGTGCTGCAGGACATTTATACCCATCTGTGCAGGGCTCTTCCTGCACCATCTTCCCCTTTCTGTGGGACAACTCCATCTGGCCCAACTCGATCAGCCTCAGCCACAGAAAGGGAGGCCCTGCCACCAGAGGCAATACCTGCAGCCAGCTCAGTCCCTGCACACACGTTCATCCGGACCACCAGGAGAGGATGGCAAGACCCCCACCACCAACAAGAAATCGCAATCCTAATTTCATCCGGTGTGTGATTACCATTCGCTCTGTGGACTATTTCTGGTCACATTTACCTTTCTGAGAACATGTGCGTTTTGGACATTGGGCTACAAATAATTTTGGCTCAACAAATATGGTTATTTTGTTTGCTTCATTTCCATTTTTGATTTATTTCCCTTTATGCAATAAAAGAAAATATAGCACAATAGAAGACTGGTGTTGAAGTTATTGTTTTGGATTCATGCTATTGTCATACATTCCATCATACTTTTCAAAATGTATACAACAAAGGTTTTGTGTACTTAGAAGTGAATTGCAAGTATCTAAGGTTTCTCATTAACTTCTACCATGACAACCAAATACAAATACCAAAAAGTCAGCAAGTATTTAATTCCCTTAGAAACAGATTGTTCTGGGAAATAATTATTAAACATAACAAACCATACATAACACAAATACTCAGTGCCATTTTTACATTTCAAGTTCCACACCTTACCACCATGGATGAAGGGGATATAATCAAAAGATACAGATTTAATAGGCTATAATGTCATCAACTGGAGCCAGATCTTCTGCCTCACAATAGGATTAGCACAACAATAACAGTATTAATCCTAAACCCTGGCAGTACTCACTTTTGTGGCCACAGGATCAGTCCAATACACTGTTACAGTATCTAGGGAAATGTCACAACCAACAATAAGCGGTGTGCTACAAGAAGTTCTTTCTACAATTAGAAGACACATCAACATATTCATACACACAACACAAAATTAGCATTTTGCCAATCTGAAGGGGGAAGGCTATGTTTTTGGATGGCTACCTCATGTGTTTAGAGCAAATCAAGCAGCACATATTGGCTTGGTGCCACCAGTCAATAAAAAAGCAACGCAATCTTCAAAACGTCCATTCAATCATTGTGCAAGTTGTCTCAGTACAAGAGTTTATGTGTGTCTTCCACAGGATCAACCTATGTTCCCTTTATATTTCACAATAGCAGCATATAACTGCAGTTGTATGACAGAGGAACGCATGGCTCAACCATGCGTGCCACTACCACGCAGCCCAAACCACAAATGTGTCTTAACCACGTATGCCTTTACCATGCAATTTCGTTATAAAGATATGATTGGTAAGGGGGTATGTGTGGTTAGGATCGCGACTACACTGGCCCCTCCTCCCTGCCCTAAGCCCTACGATTCAATTACCCTACCTTGCCCTCCCATCCTTAGGCCTAAAACCTGCCCTGCCCTGCCCTTAAAACTACCCCTTGACCTCCCCCTGCCCTGAGGCCTAATACCCTGCCCCTACCATACACTACCTTGACCCCAGCCCCCCTCCCTGAGCCCTAAAATGTACCCCTGCTCGGCCCATAAAACTACCCCAACCCCTTCCACTGCCCTGAGGCTTAAAACCTTGCTCAAAATTAAAAAAACAACCCGACCCCCCCACCTTGAGCCCTAAAACTGCCTCCACTCCTAAAACCTCCCCCCAATCTCAACCCCAGCCCTTAAAACTACCCTGACCCCCTGCCCCCACCCTGAGTCCTAAAACCCTGCCCCCTTTCCAAAAGTGCCCTGAGCCCTAAAAGCAACCCACCCCTACAAACTACCCCCAAACCCGGCCCCAGTCTCACTTACCTGTCGACATCCGGAGCTTCCTGTTCTGATGCTTCCTCTTCTTCTCCCCGCCGATCCTGAGCACTAGACCGCTATCTGTCTTAACCATGCATGTGCGTAGTTAAGGCAGATGCGTGGTTCAGGCAAGCATGGTTGCACTTGCATTGGAACGGCACGTGTGGCTCTGCCCGTGTTGTTCCAGTCGTTCGTTTCCCTATAACTGCAAATGTCTCAATGTTGAAATGTCAAAAAGAAGATGACTTGGTGTGGATATTAAAAAAAAATCACATTTCAAATTTTCAATTAATTACATAACACATCAGGCACAATATTAATCAGTACTTTTGAGGTCTCATTTTCTATGAACAATCTAAGAAAAACATTTGAAATGAACCCAGTAGTCGATGTGTCAACACTTTGAGCAACTGACATCTTTGGCCTGGACTTTATAAACATGCCCTCTCAGAAAAATGCCCATAAAATGTACTCCTCATGAGATAAAAAGTTGGTTTAAGCTTAATGTCATGAAATGTATATGTATATTTCCACTCAGGTGAAGACGTTAGCAATAAAATCTTAACATACGTCAACATCTTCCTCTTCACCACTATCATCTTCATTTGTCATTTCAACATCCTGACCTGGTGGCTCTTCATGCTATTCCATCCTCTGCACTGTATGGGATGTTCCATTGCAAGGCGATGTTGTGGAGCATGCAGCAGGGCACAGTGATTTGGCACACCTTATCGGGTGAATAAAGGAGGGCATCAAATTCTGACCTTCAGGTGCCTAAAGGCCCATTCAACTGGCCTCTGTGTTCTTCCATGGGACTTATTGAAGCGGACTTCCCCTGGCGTTGTTGGATTCCTCAGCAGTGCCAACAACCATGGTTGGTTAGGATAAGCTGAGTCACCTAAATGGAAATGTACAAATTAGGCTAAATAAGCAACACAATTACAGATGATTCACCTTATGATTACATAAGCAAGGTCATGACTAATTGTACTTACCAAGAAGCCAAGCCTTCTCTGCTTCAAATTGGGGCATTTGCATGGGTGTGCTGCTGTTCCGTACCACAAAAGAATCATGGGCAGATCCAGGGAAATGGGCACAGACACTTGAGATGTACAGATCAGGTAAGCAGACAACTTGCACATTGATTCAATGGAAGTGCTTTCGATTGCTGTACTACTTGTTCTCTGGGCTTGGTGCCACTAAGGCAATATGTGTGCCATCAATAGCTACAACCACATGTGGTAGGCAGCCCAAAACGTAGAAGTCCCCCATCACGTTAGCCAAATCCTTACGTCATGGGAACTGGATAAAGCTTTTGATGTGTCTCATCATTGACACAAGAACCTCATGTAGAAAACCATTGAAAGTTGGTTGTGACATCCCACCTGATACTGCCACAGTATATTGGAACGATCCTGTGGCCACAAAATGTAGTACTGCCATGGCTTTGACAATTGGTGTAATAGTTGTGGTATTTCTGTTGCATGGCAGAAGATCAAGCTCCAGCTGATGACATAAATCCAGTATAGTTTGCTTATTCAATCTGTATTTTTTTATAATCCCATTCATCCATGGTGGCTAGGTCTGGAAATGGGCAGTAGACCTGAAGCTGTCATTTCCTAACTATCTCAGGGTTCAAATGTCTGCAATTGAAAAAGTACTGACATTTTTCAGAAAATTGTCCACATATACATTTATGCTAATTCACACAAATGTAATGATGTGCACAACATATATATGCTTTCACTACATTTTTTTATGTAAAAAAAATTGTTTTTGTCACTTAACATCTGAATGTCCTTGTTTGTCTTTCAAAATTGTATAAAAATATGATTTTGAAAACTATACATTTGTCAGGTATAATTTAAACAACCTTTTTAAAATATTTTTTTGCTTAAAATTGTGTCAATGGAGGTGTTAACACCGCGCTACTCTCGCATTTCACTAAACTAACGCAATACTCATAAATGTATATTTAAAAACAAACATGACTGTACTCTGAATTTTTTAACTGTAGAAAGAAGGTAGCCACCTTATTGAGTGGTGGTAATGCACTTAACCATCATCAAAACATTTGAAGTCCTATAGTGTCTGCTACCTGACCTCACTGTCTGGACATTTGTAGGTGCATGTCCATGGCAGAACATGGTACAAAAAGATTATGTCCCAGTGGAAATCAAATGAAACAAAAGATCGATAAAGTGTATTAATCAATAGCATCTGATCAAAGTCAAACACCACCATTTATTCCTTCCAACAATGGGTCTGCTTTAATTGAATCATAATATTGAATAAATCAATACATATAATGGAAAACAAATCCTAAATGGATATATTCTTTAAAAACAGGTGCACAGAGGAGTGAGGTGATAGGTGTATAGGAAGGATTGTGAAAAAGGACAGTGGTGCATACATATGTACATCAATAAGATAATTGTAAACTATCCCGACAGTGTTACTGTCCAATCATTAAATGTCAAGTCATAACACATTTACAGATAAACATTCTCTGTCACATATGTCTGACATAAAAATATAAAAGTGTTGACGTTTCAACCCCTAAACGGAACAGCCAATTTCACGCATTGTGGGCGGGGTCTTCATCAGGACAAAGGGGAGGGTGGGGAGGGGTTATGGCACCTACGGACAATGACATAAGGTTATTTAGGTGGTGCGTGCATAAAACAGAAAAGATTTTTATATACAAATGTCATGATGATTTACCAGTAGAGACAGCTCTATTGTTTCGGGCTGTATTTGAGAAAAGCTGGGCTCGTAGGCTCCTGTGAAAAGAGACGAGACAGGATACTAGGACCTCTGTTCCTAGAGCTACTGAGGGGTAACTGATATAGAATATATAGAGATTCCAAGGCAACGAACTTACTCAGACTTCTTAAAGATGATCGAGGTATTCAAAGGTAAGGGCCCAGGTTAATGAGTAACTTGTGGCTGAAAAAGGTAATACCTATGTCAAAAAATAGCCCTCTAAAATAAGTCGAGTTTGAGAGCGACATAATATATGCCAGAGCAAGGTGGCATATTTAAAAAACAGTACCAGTGATATGTGTAATAGCGTAAAATAACTGCCTTGCCACCAAATAATATGCAAGGTGCTTTTAACCACTGTTACCAGTTTAAGGAAAACTGTCAGCTTAAGAAGACAAACCCCGGGTATCTGTATGTGACTCACACAGAGTTAATTGTGTGAAAGGGAAAGCACCAACTAGTTCTGAATACATGAACACATGGATGAGTACGAGTTCATCTTTAGAAGGCATATCGCGCCTAATGGGGGCGGTGTGAGCACGATATCTGCACTAGACTCCTGCTCTGGTTAAATAACCTTGTGACGCTTGAACACAAATAAAGATAGGTGCGTGTGCAAGATGAGAAAAATGAAAAAAATCAAAGCACTCGTTAAATGCAGTAACTCAAAAATATGTGCAATTTATCTTCCCTCAGTTATTGGTAAAGATGCACCAAATGTCAGGAAACACGCTATGTTATGTGCCCCAATTATACTCGAACAGTTTTAATTAATAAAGTGAGTGTCCCACAAAAACTTCTCGGTGAGAGCAAAATGACAAAAGCACATCACTCGTGCTTCCATGAATGCCATTATTTAAAAAATATGTCAAAGTAATGTCAAAATAATGATGCAAAAACTTCAATATTGACTAGAAAAGTTGTTAATTAATGCGGTATGAAGCCTGGAACAATGGAGTTTTGATTGCTTTTCAGCGCTGTGCTTATCAGAATATTACAATTTAAAACAATTAAGCCTGCTTTGAAATTGCTTTATACTTAGCTGTCTGTGTTATACAGCTTTCTGGAAAATAATTCTATGCCCCACAGCAAAATTGTCTGTGAAACACTTTTATGCAGAGGTTGAACAAAGTTTCTTATTTTAAATAGTGTGCTGACCTCAAGACAGTTTGGTACATCATTTAAAAAACAAGCATTTACAATGCAATAGGTCTCGCAACTGCAAGTTTTAGAGCTATTGGTATTGTAAATGGCAATGCCTTTTGAAAAATTAACAGGTATTGTAATTTATAATAGTAATTTTCCACCAGTACCATAACTACCACTATTATTATTACTATCACCACAGAGTAGTAATAGTAATAATTGTAGTGGTGGTTATGGTACTTGTGGTGGTTGTAGCGGTGGTGGTACTGGTGGTGGTATTGGTACTGGTGGTGGTGGTACTGGTGGTGTTAGTGGTGGTGGTACTGGTGGTCTACGTGGATTTTATTTAATTACTTATGCTACTGCTGGAATATTTTGTAACAAAAAAATAGAAAAACTAACAAACATTATCATTTGCAACGCCAATAGCTCAAACTTTTAGTAATGCCAGCCCTATTGCATTGCAAATGCTTGTTTTATTTTGCAAGCATGAGGTGCATCATCTACTTCCCAAAATACAATCTTAGATTTGTAGACACTCGTAACAGTCCTATGGTAGGAGGCAGTTGTTCAGCCAGTGTAAGGCTAATAGCTCACACAACTTTGCATTTTGATACCTGAAGTTTTAAATTACAATAAATGTAGTAGACCTCAGGCAGGAGACTTGAGTTACCAGTAACTGTGGAAAGAGCAATAACTTTAGAAACTGGTGCTTTATTTCACCTTTTCCGTGGTGTGAAGGTTACGTAACTGTTTTATTGCGTTCGAATGGGCACAATGGGGCTTATTTACAAGTCCCTTGCACCGCCGGTGCTTCAATTTATGTGTGGGAAAAAGTGACGCAGCGGCGGCGCAAGGGGCTTGTAAATAAGCCCCAATGTCCTGTTTCTCTGGCTCTAAAGCAGCTCTGCTGACCTGGTTCTCTGGCTCTACAACGGCTCTGCTGACCTGGTTCTCTGGCTCTAAAGCAGCTCTGCTGACCTGGTTCTCTGGCTCTACAGCGGCTCTGTTGACCTGGTTCTCTGGCTCTAAAGCAGCTCTGCTGACCTGGTTCTGTGGCTCTAGAGCGGCTCTGCTGACCTGGTTCTCTGGCTCTACAGCAGCTCTGATAACCTAGTTCTCTGGCTCTAGAGCAGCTCTGCTGACCTGGTTCTCTGGCTCTACAACGGCTCTGCTGACCTGGTTCTCTGGCTCTACAGCAGCTCTGCTGACCTGGTTCTCTGGCTCTGAAGCAGCTCTGCTGACCTGGTTCTATGGCTCTACAGCAGCTCTGCTGACCTGGTTCTCTGGCTCTAGAGTAGCTCTGCTGACCTGGTTCTCTGGCTTTGAAGCAGCTCTGATGACCTGGTTCTCTGGCTCTAGAGCAGCTCTGCTGACATGATTCTATGGCTCTAACGCAGCTCTGCTGACCTGGTTCTATGGCTCTACAGCAGCTCTGCTGACCTGGTTCTCTGGCTCTAGAGTAGCTCTGCTGACCTGGTTCTATGGCTCTAGAGCAGCTCTGCTGACCTGGTTCTCTGGCTCTAAAGCAGCTCTGCTGACCTGGTTCTATGGCTCTACAGCAGCTCTGCTGACCTGGTTCTCTGGCTCTAGAGTAGCTCTGCTGACCTGGTTCTCTGGCTCTACAGCAGCTCTGCTGACCTGGTTCTCTGCCTCTAGAGTAGCTCTGCTGACCTGGTTCTCTGGCTCTAAAGCAGCTCTGCTGACCTGGTTCTCTGGCTCTACAGCAGCTCTGCTGACCTGGTTCTCTGGCTCTAGAGTAGCTCTGCTGACCTGGTTCTATGGCGCTACAGCAGCTCTGCTGACCTGATTCTCTGGCTCTAGAGTAGCTCTGCTGACCTGGTTCTCTGGCTCTAAAGCAGCTGTGCTGACCTGGTTCTATGGCTCTACAGCAGCTCTGCTGACCTGGTTCTCTGGCTCTAGAGTAGCTCTGCTGGCCTGGTTCTCTGGCTCTACAGCAGCTCTGCTGACCTGGTTCTCTGCCTCTAGAGCAGCTCTGCTGAACTGGTTCTCTGGCTCTACAGCAGCTCTGCTGACCTGATTCTCTGGCTCTACAGCAGCTCTGCTGACCTGGTTTTCTGGCTCTACAGCAGCTCTGCTGACCTGGTTCTCTGGCTCTACAACAGCTCTGCTGACCTGGTTCTCTGGCTCTAAAGCAGCTCTGCTGACCTGGTTCTCTGGCTCTACAGCAGCTCTGCTGACCTGGTTCTCTGGCTCTAAAGCAGCTGTGCTGACCTGGTTCTATGGCTCTACAGCAGCTCTGCTGACCTGGTTCTCTGGCTCTAGAGTAGCTCTGCTGGCCTGGTTCTCTGGCTCTACAGCAGCTCTGCTGACCTGGTTCTCTGCCTCTAGAGCAGCTCTGCTGACCTGGTTCTCTGGCTCTACAGCAGCTCTGCTGACCTGGTTCTCTGGCTCTACAGCAGCTCTGCTGACCTGGTTCTCTGGCTCTACAGCAGCTCTGCTGACCTGGTTCTCTGGCTCTACAACAGCTCTGCTGACCTGGTTCTCTGGCTCTAAAGCAGCTCTGCTGACCTGGTTCTATGGCTCTACAGCAGCTCTGCTGACCTGGTTCTCTGGCTCTAGAGTAGCTCTGCTGACCTGGTTCTCTGGCTCTACAGCAGCTCTGCTGACCTGGTTCTCTGCCTCTAGAGCAGCTCTGCTGACCTGGTTCTCTGGCTCTAAAGCAGCTCTGCTGACCTGGTTCTATGGCTCTAAAGCAGCTCTGCTGACCTGGTTCTATGGCTCTACAGCAGCTCTGCTGACCTGGTTCTCTGGCTCTACAGCAGCTCTGCTGACCTGGTTCTCTGGCTCTAAAGCAGCTCTGCTGACCTGGTTCTCTGGCTCTACAGCAGCTCTGCTGACCTGGTTCTCTGGATCTACAGCAGCTCTGCTGACCTGGTTCTCTGGTTCTACAGCAGTTCTGCTGACCTGGTTCTCTGGCTCTACAACAGCTCTGCTGACCTGGTTCTCTGGCTCTAAAGCAGCTCTGCTGACCTGGTTCTATGGCTCTACAGCAGCTCTGCTGACCTGGTTCTCTGGCTCTACAGCAGCTCTGCTGACCTGGTTCTCTGGCTCTAGTGTAGCTCTGCTGACCTGGTTCTCTGGCTCTGCAGCAGCTCTGCTGACCTGGTTCTATGGCTCTACAGCAGCTCTGCTGACCTGGTTCTCTGGCTCTACAGCAGCTCTGCTGACCTGGTTCTCTGGCTCTACAGCAGTTCTGCTGACCTGGTTCAATGGCTCTAGAGTAGCTCTGCTGACCTGGTTCTCTGGCTCTAAAGCAGCTCTGCTGACCTGGTTCTCTGGCTCTACAGCAGCTCTGCTGACCTGGTTCTCTGCCTCTAGAGCAGCTCTGCTGACCTGGTTCTCTGGCTCTACAGCAGCTCTGCTGACCTGGTTCTCTGGCTCTACAGCAGCTCTGCTGACCTGGTTCTCTGGCTCTAGAGTAGCTCTGCTGACCTGGTTCTATGGCTCTACAGCAGCTCTGCTGACCTGGTTCTCTGGCTCTAGAGTAGCTCTGCTGACCTGGTTCTTTGGCTCTAAAGCAGCTGTGCTGACCTGGTTCTCTGGCTCTACAGCAGCTCTGCTGACCTGGTTCTCTGGCTCTAGAGTAGCTCTGCTGACCTGGTTCTCTGGCTCTACAGCAGCTCTGCTGACCTGGTTTTCTGCCTCTAGAGCAGCTCTGCTGACCTGGTTCTCTGGCTCTAAAGCAGCTCTGCTGACCTGGTTCTATGACTCTACAGCAGCTCTGCTGACCTGGTTCTCTGCTAGCTCGCTCTTTAACAGACAAAGGTCTAAAAATAGATTTGGTTTCCCGGGGTAGATTCCATCCTATACCACTCGCACCAACACCTTGGTGAGCTGCAGTACTGCTGAATCCAGCATGGACACCACCCTAGCTGGCGCACTGGGCCAGAGACACCAGACTGATATCTGGGCACTAGTCTATTCTCATTTAGGGCGAGGGCAGTTTGGCAAAGGCACTGGACACTGGAGAACCATTGCCCCAGGTTTTTCAAAAAGGGCTCAGAAGCATCCATTGAGCGGGACCTTTGGTCCTCGTGAAACCCAAAAGTTCAAAATTTGGTCAACGTTTTCATGGCTGTCCACCCGCTGACTACGTCCAACCACCTGCCGGAGGAGCCCGGTCCACCCACCAGCTGGTACTTCCACCCACCACGTCACCAAAATCACAGGAGTGGCAAAGAGCGCTGGGATCATGATGTAAGGAAATACAGCCAGAGGGCAAGGGGTGGGTCTTCTTTCCCACAGACATTTATCTTAATACATTTGTTGAAAGCCACGGATGTTATCACTTCTGAGAACAATTCCATAAACAATACATACATCAGTCTGCCACAGCATGCAGGAGGTGCCCGTATGTGCCCACCGGCAAACTGTGCACCCAGAAGAAACAGCGAATGCAGCAGGCCTCACGAGTAATAGTGCCCGGTGCACATGGGGCCACGCTGGAGAAATCACGTCATAAATGCTATTAGCCTTAAATACAGTGTGCATGGGGGGTTGGTGACAGCAACACCAGTGTTAGTTCTGTTTGCAGAAAACATCCCAGCACAATGTGTGTGCCAGACAATAAAATACCATGAGAAGGGCAGTTCCCGCTTCCGTGCCAGGGTACTCTCCCAAGAATGAGTGCTCCTCAGACATGCCCGGGCACTGCCATCAGAAGCAGGGTGCCCGCAGGGTGCCACCGGGAAATGTAGGGGCTCGACGGGTCAATATGGGGGCTATAAATACACGGAGGCGACTCTGTTGAAAGTATGCGCCATTCAACGAACGAAAAAAAATACAGAGATACAAAATCCTGGAAATAGCAAACACTAATATGGAACGCAATAGTAAGTAAAACTTGTGAAATGTAAACGGAAACCATATCGCTGGCATGGATTGCCTAAACGTTTTCTTACATTCATTGTTAAACAAAAAATAGATCTGTGTTTTTGCCACAATCGAAATATGTCTTGGAAACGTTTGGAGGGGGAAGTGCTGGGAACAGGCGCCCTCGGAAAGGCTCGTCTGCTTCATGGCTGTTATGAAGACTTTTCTTATCTGCTTGTTTATTTAACAAGCAGATAAGAAAATTCTTCACGAGGGCTGTGAAGCACAAAGAGAAAAAAAAACGCTCCCGATATGTTTTCATTCAGCCACTTGTTAGAATTGGCTTAGGTCGTGATTAATGTTTTTTCCGTGCTTTTGGTTTGCAGGCTGTCACATGGGCTGAGTGAAACCAGATGTGCTTGTCACGATGGGCGGCATCACAAAACTGCAAGGGTGTCAACAAAAGTGACAGCCAGCAAACCAAAAGCACGGAAAAAACATTAATCATGACCTAAGCCAATTGCAAATGGTCGAGACACAGGGGCGTGGATTAAAGTCCCCTTCTTCATACTCTTTACTATAGCTCTCGCAGGCGAGGAGCGCATGGGCGCTCCAAACGCCAGGCCGAGACCTAAAAAAGGGGGAAAAAAGGAAGAGAATAAGGGCCATATGTAGGTAGCTAAATACCGGTCGGTAACGGCCGAAATTCGGTAAATCTCCCGTTACCGACCGGTATTTAGGCAATCGAGATGTAGGAGGCCGGATTTAAGGAATCGGTAACTTACCGATTCGTTATTTTAAGGAATCGGTAAATTACCGATTCCTTAAATCCTATGTAGGGAGCACTCAAGTGAGTGCATTTTTGGTTTCAGGATTCGTTATTTACCACCAACTACAAGTTGGTGGTAAATACTGAATACCTTTTAAAAAGCAATTTTGTGCTTTTTAAAAGTGCCATGTGGCAGACAAACATGCCTTTAGGGCATGTATATGCGCCACATGTGCACACATGCACGATTCAGGGTGCAACAGGGTGTCAATTTGACACCCTGCCACCCTTGAATATGCTCTCCCTATTACCGATTCGGTATTTACCGAATCGGTAATAGTGAATGGCTTCCCATTCATTCCTATGGGCCTCCAGGCCCATAGGAATGAATGGGAAGGTATTCCTTATTACCGATTCGGTAAATACCGAATCGGTAATACCGAATATTACCGAATCGGTAAAATTTACCAAATGTTTACCTACATACTATTTACCGATTCTTAAATACCGAATCGGTAAAATTCGGTATTTAGGAATCGGTAAATAAAAATTACCTACATATGGCCCTAAATCTCCTGACATTCAAGACTATGAGTGATTACATACCTCCCGGCTGCTGGCAAGAACGGTGATCAGCTAACACCATGAACTTGTCAGCTGTGAGATTTAAGTACAAGCCGAGACGTGCACGTTCTGCACGTTGAAACATGACTTGTTGTTTTACGACACAGATGCTCAGGGGCACACATTACGGTCACAAAAGAAAGGGAAGAAATAATTCCTACATGTCAAAACCAACACTCATTTACGAAAGGATTATTGGATGGTATTTTAGAAATTTATTAAACATGTCCCATAATAGTTCTCTTGGATAGAGAACGCACCGACATTAGGGAAAAAAAGAATTATACATTCCTCTTAGTGGCAGAGGATTGAAAGTCTGCGTGGTGCAGCGCAATTGAAATAGAAGTTTCAATACCGGAGCCCAGCATGGGGGGGTGGTAGCTTGGGAACAATTAATAGCTGTAATATAATACTAGCAGCACATTAATCAGCTTCTCACATCTGACATGTGTGACAAAATGAGCGCTACCATTAAACCATTGTAAAGGATTTTTCTGTCTGCATGTCGCAGCGCACATTATAGGTAGAGCATCAATGAATAATCCTGACACATAACTGGTTTAAAAAACAATTCTAGTCTTGGGAACAGTAAATAGATGTAACATAACGGTACGGTCCGCTCATTACCCTTAAAATAGTCAACAAAATTAGGGCTACCATTAAGATCATTCGCATTGTCAAGGATTTTTCTGTCTGCAGGTTGCAGTGCACATTATAGGTAGAGCATCAGTAGATAATCCTAACATATAAATTAATTATGAGCAAAACGGACCCTAGTGGAGCAACGTAATACATGATTGGGGTTACAAATCTTAGTGTGCTAAACACACAAATTTTTGTATGATGGCAAAAATGCTTAGACTTTTTATGTTAAATGTATAGCATGTATGGGACAAAGAGCTTCATGGATGAAGAGTGAGCAAAGTTAAAGTGTACAATTTCCAAAATAAAAGATCACAGGGAGAGTACCCAAGTCTTACAACCATTATATTCATGATCATATGTGTTCAAAATGGGGACACAATTGTATACATATTGTATCAGTGATTTCAAATATGTGACTATAGTGTTGAACCTGATCAAACGCCTAATGTGCCCTCGTATGGTATTACTCAAGGATTAAAGCTAACATGTACCCACTAGGGGGTTGCAGGCCCTAGTCGTTGTTTAAAGTGGACAGTTGGGCATAAGTTGCATCCATCTCGTTCAAGCCATCATGAACTGCATTAAAACGGTCCATCCATTTGCATTCACGGATGTTCAGAATGGAGCTCAAGTCGCCACCTCTTATTCCTAGTTTGATTTCCTCAATAACCACCCACTTCAGGGATTCAGGACGGTGTTCAAAGGTTTGAAAATGTTCAACAAGTGGAGACCCTGGTGTCTTACATCGTATCCTGCTGCAATGTTGCAGTATTCAGGCCTTGACCTTCTGCGTAGTTTGACCTATATAGATCTTGTCTCAAGGGCAGAGTATCGCGTAGATCACAATAAGCGTGTTGCAATTGGTATGTGTTTTGAGAGGGATAGAGCAGTCCTTATACTTGAACTGTTTCGTTTCGGTAGTTAGACAGCAGGCTTTGCAGCTCCCACATTTGTAGTGGCCAACTATCTAGGGTAGTTGCCACAAAGATTGAATGGTGGGTGAAGAGGGAGGTTCCAGGAATGACCGAACTACCTGATCCTTGATATTTTTACCCTTTTTGAAGGAATGCATTGGGGGCGTAGCCATTTGCAGATCGTCTGCAACCAGAGGCCAATGTTTGTTAATGATATCCCTGATTTCATTGCTTCGTGTTTTAAAAGTTGTTACGCAGATCAATCTGTCCAAAGGTTCATTTGGGCGATCTTTCGGTGTTAGGAGTGACTCCCTAGGATTGTGCCACGCTCTTTTTCTGGCACGTTTCACCATCCGTTTAGGGTACCCACGTTCCACCAGACGTTCTATGAGGTCGTCTGATTCCATGAAGAAGTCTTCCTTTAGTGTGCAATTCCTCCTGATCCTGAGGAATTGCCCAAAGGGCAAATTGTCACGGAGACCCCTTGGGTAGTGGCTGCCGTAGCGTAGCAATGTGTTCCTTTCTGCTGGTTTTCTGTATAGTGTAGTATATAGACAGTTATTTGTTGTTTTTATCGATATGTCCAGGAAGTCAATGCTTTCTCTGTCCATGTGGATGGTAAACTTAATGTCAGCAGACCGTTTGTTCAACCAACCAAAGAACAAATGGAGGTCCGACTCTTCTCCGGTCCATATCAGGAAAACATTGTCTATATATCGCTTCCAGTAGGTAACCTGATGTTTGTAAGGGTTACAATCATTATAAATGAACTGGTCCTCGTAGTCATCCATGTACAAAATTGCCAAGTCTGGGGCGAAGCTTGCCCCCATTGCGACTCCCCGGGTCTGTACATAATGATCCCCTTGGAAATAGAAGAAATTCTGTGTCATTGCTATCTCCAATAGTTGCAGGATGAAGTTAGTGGGCACAAAGGCCGGTTGAGGTCTTCTATCCAAGACTCTTTCCATAACCTCCAGGGCATGTTGTTGAGGGATGCTCGTATACGGAGATACGATGTCCATTGTGACCAGAATTTGGGTTTGGGGCTCGAAAGGCATCCATCAAATTGATTACCTGCATGGTGTCACGAAGGTAGGATACAGACATTTCTGCCAGAGGTTTAAGAAAAAAGTCCACATATTTGCAGAGTGGTTCGAGGACCGAACCGCAGCCAGACACAATAGGTCGGCCAGGGAGTTGCTCCATGTTCTTGTGCACTTTGGGTAGGGTGTACACAGTAGGTAGACGTAGTTGCTTTTGATTAAGGTATAAAAACTCCAAGTCAGACAGGAATCCCATCTCCTTTCTCTTCTCAGTAGTTTTCAGGATAATAGTGATGATCTCCTTTGAATACCTCGATCATCTTTAAGAAGTCTGAGTAAGTTCGTTGTCTTGGAATCTCTATATATTCTATATCTGTTACCCCTCAGTAGCTCTAGGAACAGAGGTCCTAGTATCCTGTCTCATCTCTCTTTTCACAGGAGCCTATGAGCCCAGCTTTTCTCAAATACAGCCCGAAACAATAGAGCTGTCTCTACTGGTAAATCATCATGACATTTGTATATAAAAATCTTTTCTGTTTTATGCACGCACCACCTAAATAACCTTATGTCATTGACTGTAGGTGCCATAACCCCTCCCCACCCTCCCCTTTGTCCTGATGAAGACACCGCCCACAATGCGTGAAATTGGCTGTTCCGTTTAGGGGTCGAAACGTCAACACTTTTATATTTTTATGTCAGACATATGTGACAGAGAATGTTTATCTGTAAATGTGTTATGACTTGACATTTAATGATTGGACAGTAACACTGTCGGGATAGTTTACAATTATCTTATTGATGTACCAATGTATGCACCACTGTCCTTTTTCACAATCCTTCCTATACACCTATCACCTCACTCCTCTGTGCACCTGTTTTTAAAGAATATATCCATTTAGGATTTGTTTTCCATTATATGTATTGATTTATTCAAATATTATGATTCAATTAAAGCAGACCAATTGTTGGAAGGAATAAATGGTGGTGTTTGACTTTGATCAGATGCTATTGATTAATACACTTTATCGATCTTTTGTTTCATTTGATTTCCACTGGGACATAATCTTTTTGTACCATTATCTACCCAGGCGCGTACATGTACACAGCGCTTTTGAAAAATTTCAATTTCCTCCTAATACTGCAGCCTTAAAACCTACTCTACTTTTGCTGCTGTTTCTGAGCTCTGGGAGCTATGATGGCACAGGTTTCGGGGGAAATGACGCCTGCCTTCATGCCTCATGGAGCTGGAGAAGCTGGCAGGGGAAGTCCTTTTTCTGTTTGGCCAACTCTATGGCCCACCAGAGGAACAGGTACATGTTTGAAATGTGCATGTGAGTCTGTATAACTGTTTTAATTTTTTCTGAAACACAGGCTGCAATGTCCCTTTGAGTTTCTGACTGAAGTGTACTGATTTATGTGAAGTGGCATATATTTAGTTCTCACATAGGACAAGGATTTGTAAGCACTTTTCCTTAGAAAAATCAAAAGGCCCCATTAAGTATTATGTGCTGTGTAATCAAAGCCCAAGTAAAATATTTTGGCTGTGCATGTAGAGATATATCCATGTATACTTTTAAATAGATGTGAAATGCATTAATGTCACATCATGCACATCTGAAAATGTATTGTAATGTAATTACTACTGCACATTTAAATGTTTTCTGTAGCTACCAAATGAAATTGATGTTTGCTATGTGTATAGTGCCACAAGACCCTCAGCCTAGATCAGGGGTCTAAAAACAGCAGTTTGAGAGATACCAGCAGCTCTTATACCCCTCAAGAGTGGCACACAGCCGTGACATAAGTCATTTGATGGGCACAAGGTCAGTTGTCCATATGAAAGATTAGCGAAGGGTGAGTTCATGTGACATCATGATCAGCATGCTGCTAAAATCTGGCCCTGACAATCAGCAGAGGTGAATCAGAATCATGGGCCAGGCTGGGGTTGAGTCACAAATGCAAAACACTGAAGCACTGAGGTATTGGTGTCATTACAATTGTTTCTTTGAGAACAGATGTTTGGATGTGTGTGCCAAAAATGGCCCTGTATGCTAAGATGTGGAGGACATTTGAAATGGAGAATTACCTCATTTCTTGAGGAAACACTTAATTCCAGTTAGACTCCCATTCAGAAGTGTTTCATTTCCAAACTGCAGGTCCCTGACTCCCAGTGGCTATTATTACCTGTGCCATAGGTACTAATGCATGACACAGCCTATAGTTAGATGTGATATTTTTGAAGTGCTGAGAAATGTTCTGCCAAACACATCGTATTGTTGTACATTATCTGCACTTTCAAACATGTCACATCACAAAAAAGGTCTGTCTTGCATTAGTACTGATGGCTCAGTGAATACTGGCCAGTGGGAGGAAGTGGGTACAGTTAGACAATGCAGACAGTGAGTCTGTGTGATAACATTTTCTGGCAAAGGACACACTTTTTCTCATATGTGGTACTGTTATATGATTGACACAGTCTAACAATTGTATGATTATTTGATTTAGGGAACTTTATTGTGCAGAGGAAATTATATCAAACACTTCTTAAAATTGAGCCATTTTCTGCACCTTCACATTCCCATGAAACAAATAGATGTACTAATATATGTTTGTGTCATACATGTAACAGTACCACATATGGGAAGCAAGTGTGTCCTGTGCCACAAGATATTATCACACGGACTGTGTCATCCATACAATGTTATCCCATCCATAGGTTCACATGTTAATGCATCCCCAAAAAGCACACTCTCACGCACATTCATGGCAGTCCTTTCATAGTGTAAGTTGCTTGCCTGTGAGTAGCTCACAATGTTTTGAGGTTCTGAAGTACCTCACCTCACTGAAAATGTAGGTGACTCTGGCCAACATGATGTCACTGTGCTGGATTTTAGTGTAGGAAGTGACAAGGGATGAGAGTAGTCAGTCAGTCAGTCAAAATTGCTTTATTCGATCAATCAAAATCATAAAAGCATACAAAAATACCCAATATTCCAAAAAGATAAAATGAATAACATTCATGGACCATCAATGATAAAATGCAGGGCTAAAAATTCCATGTTAAAATTTACGACATACACATTAAAAAAGGGGGAATCTATTGCACAAAAAGATAGGACATTCTTAAGACGTCTGATATTTAGGGAACAAGAAGAAAACACATAATCGATCCTGCACATAAAAATTTACTTTCTGTTGCTTCTTGCTCTAACTGCTGCGACTAAAAACTGGCAATATTAAAAATTTCCCAAGGACTGTTCAGCATCTGCAGATACACTAGGGCCGGTCTAACCTGCAGGAAGCCTTTGTCTTTTAAAATTGGGAAAATAAAACGCTTCCGGATTTGCAGGTAGTGATCGCAGAACATTACAAAGTGCATAGTGTCTTGCCTCGAAAAACTGTCGCAGGAACAGGGGCCCAGGTCCTCTGGCCTGCTCCAGCCCAAAGGCTCAGCCAACAGGAAATGTAAGAGTTTAAACCTCAGTCTAGTCAATAAAAAAAGATGTCTGGGTTTAGTGACTATGTCCAGATAGGGCTCTATCATATTAGAAGTTTTTAAAGTCTGGTGGGTTCGAACTGTAAACTTTGATAGCTCTGCGACCTCTCTTTCTGCAGTTGCAAAACGCAAAAAACGCAAAAATGCCGTCTTTCCCCACCCCACATCCATATTGCATAATTTTTCTGGATTATCAAAGACATCAGGGCGACCTAACTCCCTGGCAATACTTTTCACGTAGTTGAGCCTTGGAATCCTACTAGCCCTGTCTAGTGTCATGCAATCTCTGATGATCTTACGATTTAGCTCTAATTCTGGATTACACCAGATCGAAATCCATTTAAGAAAGGGAGACATTTTGAGTACATCGGACACATAGCCAATGCCCAGTTCTTCATGAATTATATACGAGGATGTGGAATGAGGAACTGAGAGCAGGCTTCTTAAAAATTTGTTTTCCACAGTTTGAATCTCTGGACAATTTATGAACCCCCAGATATCGGAGCCGTAATTGGCAATGGCTATACACTTAGATTTATATAAATTAAGCATTGCCTTCATTGGTTTAGCGCCCAACCTTCGGGCAAAGTCAAGTATCGAGCCTGAGGAACGAGCCATGGCAATTCTTTTTGCCCTCCTCTGCGGGGCCCAGGAACATCTCTTATCAAATAAAACACCAAGGTACGGGAATGAGGAGGCCCTGGTTATTTCATTTCCGTCACAGCCAAACATCTTGATTTTACTAGTCTTTTCTCCCAGGCTCATGTCATGTGATTGGGAAAAATTAACATTTAAATCCAAAGAGCCCATAAAATCAGCAAACGAGGATAACAGACGCTGGAGCCCCACGGCAGTACGTGCCAGTAGGGCCGCGTCGTCTGCATAAAGCAAGGCAGGGATCAATCGATCCCCCGCACGGGGAATGTCTTCGACAGCACCGCACAAGACCAAGTCTAAATTATTGATGTAAAGGGTAAATAACAGAGGAGCCAGGATACATCCCTGTCTGACTCCTCTTATTACATCTATCTTCTGTGTCAAATTACCCATTTGGTCAAATCTTACTGTGGCCGAGAGATCCCTGTGCAGGTCAGATAAAAAATGCACAATATTTTTGTCCATACCCATTGCTAATAACAGGTCCCAGAGCTTGGATCTATTTACCCTGTCAAACGCCGAGGATAGATCCATGAACGCAATGTGGAGGGTCCCTTTTTTGGCTACAGTGTATTTTCCTATTAAAAAATAAAGGTTAAGACACTGATCCAGGGTGCTTCTGCCTTTCCTAAAACCGTATTGGATGTCAGACAATATACCACGTTCGTTAATCCATCCGGTTAACTTATTGAGCACCACCCTCCCCATCACCTTGACCGTGGAATCAATCAGGGATTTGGGCCTATAGCACCCTGGATCCCCTCTGTCTCCCTTTTTAAAAATCGGGACAATAATTGATGTAGACCAGGATTTGGGCATTCCCTGTTGACATGCCACATTCAAAACATTAGCCAATAACTTAGCCCATAGAGAAACATCTGATTTACAAAGGTCAACTGGGACCCCGTCTGGGCCTGAGGCTTTGTTGCCCATCATTTGGGTTATGGCCACAGCCACTTCTTGCACAGAAAAACCCAGACTATATTCAGTGGTTGAACACAAGGGCCCTATGTTCACCTGATCATGCTGGCTATCATAGATATGTTTAAAATGATTAAACCAAAGTTCTTCTGGAATGTTACATTCAACAACATTGCTCTCAAAGCCGGAAAAAAAAGGTCTGTTTATAATTTCCCAAAATTTGGTTCTATTCTTAATCACGTCAACAGACCACAAGTCCTCCCAGGCTTCTTGTTTAATTTCCAGTTTACGTGTGTGCCTGGCCTGATTATACTCCGCCCTTGCCCTAGCTATTAGACTTCTATCCTGAGGTTTCTGTTTCAGGGCACATAATAATTTCTGGTGTGCAGAGGTACATTTATGATTGAACCACCTCTCTACTTTACAAGTGCTACTTTTATTAGGTAAGGAGAGGGCACAGGCTACCTGTTTACATATCCTGTCGAATGCTGCGGCAATCACCGCGCCCCCCTGTGAACTATCTTGACAGATAACAATCTCATTCCCCACGGTGTTTAACAAGTAATGTAAAAAAAGATCTGGCACCACCTTGGCCCATTTAGAGAGTAGTCAACAGGTCACTTCAAAAGTGTGCATTTAGATATTTGTTTTGGTCAGCATGTGAAGATGCACATGTGGTATGTTACCTTATGAGTCATGCTTGGGATAGTGTTGAGAAATTGTGTGACATCAGACAAACAAAAACTCACTAACCCGTTAGTTTTACTTTCTTTTCTTGTATCCATACAGGTCAACACCCCTCAGAAGCGAGAGATCTGGAAAGCCATTGCCAGGAAAGTGCAGAACCTGGGGGTCTACGAGTGGTGAAGCATTCACTGCAGGAAGGGGAGGGAAGCAACAACTCCATCGGCTACAAGAGCACTCCCACTCGACCTATATTTAATTCACTATTGGCTTGAAAAAGCTCACAGGGGCTCACCTCTGTTGCGTTATCACAGTAATCACAACAATTTTTTATTCAAATTCATTCTTATTTATTAAATTCAATTTATCAAAAGTTAAAAACAATTTTTTAGGTACAAGAAACATGATTTTTTATAATTTTTTTGTTCTTTTGTGTACTGTATTACTGTTTACAATTCATCATCTCAACATTTCAACTTTTTCAATTGGTATACATTCTGTACTTAGTTTGCATGAAATAACCCCATATTGTGATCCACCATAGCACCACAACTACCTCACATCACATCACAACCTAACCTAACATACTCATACATACACACGTCACACACATCCTTCGTCCAGCTATAAAGGCATATACTTTTTTAATCATGGGTGAGAGTCCTTCATTAATTGTTCATGATTATGTTGCCAGCTGGATGTCCATAAAGTCGACGCATGTTTCGGTGGGTAAGTAAATTCAAAAGCCACCTTCTTCAGGACCTCCCATTGACTATTTAATTTCTAACGGAGGGTGCTGGGGTATCCAAAACGGATTGAAATAGCAATCCCTGGTAGGAGTCTGGTGCGCAATCGGGAAACCTTTTCCCAGAGTTGGAGTTTCTTAATATTCCTTCTGTGTCTGTATCATTTGTCTTTTTTTTGTCTTTATTTTGTTTAAGTTGTTTTGGTCCGACCTCGTCGTTCCGAAGATCGAAGAGATTTAATTCGTCTTGTCTCCTCTAGCCTCATGGGCATGTGGGCATAAGCTTTCAATGTTTATCCATTGTTCTTTCTGCAGATAATATCTTGCCTTGCCTCCTCCTGGCGATGACGAGCGCAGGACGGGTGGAAGGGGAGGGAAGACCTACAATGCTTGACTTGAAAGTCAGCTAAGGTCCAGCTCAGCCAGTCCTCCCAATGTGGGAAACATGTGTGCCGAACACTGACCCCCCCTAATGGCCTGCATTCTTGCGGTGGCCTATCTGGCACTTGATGGGCAGTTGAGAGCCCAACAGCAGCAGCAAGGGGGTAAATTGTAGTGTGAGTTAAATATGTTAACTAACTTTTTTGAGTTACAGCAACTATTTTTGACATCTACATGAAGGTTGACACATGTCCAACGCAGAAGAGTTTTTGAAGGTGTAAATTTGGCACAAGGTGTATGATGAAGTGTTTAGTACATGAAGGTTTGGAAAATGATACCATCTGCTTTGTGTTCACTACCAATGGACTGGTTTCAGCAGACACATGCCTACCTAAAGAACCGTTACTCATACTCATGAGTGTCTGTTTGGACGTAAGAGGGACAGTTGTACTTAACAGTCCACTAGTTCTTCAAGGTTCAAGCGTGATGATCCTTTCCTATTGTGGATGATCTAGGCTTAGCCCTAATACAGGTGACATAGCATACAATGCAATCATGATACAGTGGATGTTTCAGATCTCACCTTGGTAAGTTGGTTTCATACCCACACAAGAATGAGTAAGTGAGCCAGATTTCCTAATGCCATCATATTCAGTGGCTAGATTTTAGGTTCTATAAATAACGAAAATGTGCTGAGAATCATAACTACATGTTAATTCCTATTCCAAGTGACATTTTTGCATGATGTCTTACTCTTTCACAAGTGCAGATGTAAGCCAGTCTGGTTTCTCATAAAAATATGTGAGAGGCATACACATTTACTAATAATACAGACAGAAATGTGTACACATTGGTGACACAGTAACAGATAAACAAAGCGATTGATCATTGTCCTTCTTTGTGTCCAGAAGCTACATCTATGATGGAGTCAAAGGCCTTTTGGTGATGGAAGTTCCATCACATATATTTAGTGATTTGACATCTTAAGATGGCAACAAGAACAGGTTGATCTGGGCCTAACATGGGCACAATGTATCAAAATGTAATCTTTGAAAGAACAAATTACTCATAGAAACGTCTGTAAAGACAGTCTCCTAATTTGTAATATGTATATCCACATCTGCCGGAAAAGCAAAGCAGAAAACATAGACTCACTAACATCACTACTAGAATTGCTGCAATACACTTTTCCTCAAGCAGGTATGATTCTGTCAGGAGATTGTAATATGCACTTACTACAAACCAACAATTATCAGTCTGATCAACACCACAATCAGGCGATAAAATGCATACCCCCAGTTATAGCTAATTACCTCAGAACAGACTGCCATGAGAAAGCATGTATTACAGCCCTCGAGAACATTGGCATGTTTTTCTTAATGACTGTGTCCCCCAAGATCAACCAGCAGCCACAACTAGAACATCAAATAAAGTTCATTCGATCCTGGACTATACGCTAGTAGATATAGAGCTGTTCCAATTGATCTCAAGCTATCATATAACACATAGGGGCATATTCTCAAGAACGTGCGATAATCATCGCCAAAAAAGGCTAACGCACGTTTTCATATCGCCGTCTATCGCGGGAAAATAACTCTGTGTTAACGTTGTATTCTCAACACGGCGGTAACATGCGATAGTCTCCCGATAACGCGTCAAATGGCCGCAATAACATCACCAGGACAGCAATAAAAATCCAAACCCGAATGCGAAAAAAGTCGCGATGGGCCCAACTGCGATACCAAACCAGCGATAAGCTGCGCCAGCCTGCAAGTCCCACAAGTCAGGCGACCAAAATCACTATAAAAGCTGCAACCAAAAACACAAACAAGACCCAAACAAGCCCCACGGAGGACCAGCCTGGGACCATCATTGGGGAGACGGTGGCAGGAGTCGGGGGACCGGACACTGCACAACATGACCTGAGCCAACAGCAACAGGGTGAGTAACGACCAGGGACTGGGGGGACGGGGGGATATGGGCACAATGGCACACATGCACAAGTAAGTATAGCACATCTGCGGACAAACCATGCCCAAGAGTCACAACTCCGACCAAGGGCCCAATTTACCCAAGTCTGTAACAGCTCAGCACTGCATAAGCACAGAAGTGAAAGGCACACCGCCTGAAAGGGATAAGGGCTAGCAAAATCAGACCCGAAGGGGCAAATCACCCACAATGCAGCACACACACAAGATGCAGAGCATCCCAACATTGACAACAATGTGGTACAAACTGCAACACTTTCACAACAGAACAGAGGACACAACTTCTGCCGCCTGTGTTTAGAAAATGGCCATTCGCATTTGACATAGCAGGAAACTGTGAGTTGACAATGTACAAGTACAACCTCACATCCCTGATGGTGTAGAAATGCCAAGTGTCCCGCTTCAAATAGGTGTCTCCTCATACACAGTCACAATGTACATTGCCATGCAGTCTGACAGTAAACTTGCACAATGCGTGAACATACATGTGAACACAATGTCAATCTGCATTTTCCTTCACATAGCAGAGGGAGAATCAACACCTCCTGCAGAGCAGACCCAACAACACAGCACTGATGATGAAGAGGACCTCCCCAACATCTACACCGACGCCCTCCAACAGCTCAGGGACAGCTCCGGCACACCACCTCCAGGAGCAGGGCAGCCCAGCTGCATCCATGAGACCCCACCCCCTGCACAGGCCACACAGCAGGAAGCACCCACCACCACAACTGTCTCCCAGGACCCCCACGACCAACATATGGCCTCCCAACACCGTGTGTTAGGGTGCCAGGAGGAGATGTCTGACCAGCTACCGGTGGGTTCGACCTCATGGCAGCCAAACTGGATGCCATACGTGGGTGTCTAAGTCCCATCAGGGACCACTCACAGTCCCTAACGGACACCCACTGTCCGCTCCTTGCTCTACAACAAGCCATGGCTGACATCGCTGGAGTCATGACTCTGAGACAAGAACAACTGTCTAGTCAGAGTGGCCCCAGCGATGTTATCCGTGAGTTGGGACACATAAGGAGAATGATGGGGAGCTTGGAGCGGATGCAGGCGAAAGAATGTGTGCCACGGCTGCACACCAGCGAGATGTAGCCGTGATCTTTCATGCCCTGCAGATACTCGGCATGGCATTGCCACCACAAGGCCTGGCACGGATAGATGCTGGTGCCACTACTACATCCACATCTCCTCCCCCTGAAGTGTCAGTGCCACACAGTGCAGCAGATTTTCCACCTCCGTCCCCTGATGTGTCACTGCCACACAGTGATGCAGACAGAACACCACCACCCGCATGTGAGGCACCTGACACATCAGAGGACGAAGATGATGATGAATATGGCTTTGTGGCTAGAATGAAGTGTTAGCATTCATCTCCGCCATATGGCCGTGTTCAGCTTGGTTCTGCCCTCTGCATCATGCCCTGGAATAACACCTCCCACTGTCCCCCCCATACACCGAGCGACACTCACCTTGGACCTCGACATAGACTGCCATATTTGGTGTGGTTACCGAGGACACAGCAATCACACTGCGGACTGTAGTCTTCCACTCCCTATGAACTTGTCAATCCCGAAAGGACTCTGTCTGTCCCTCCACGGGGCAACAATGTAAAGTGGGGTTTGCATGGCCCTGTACTGGCCCAGCTTCAACACTCCACTGAATGTGAATAAAACATCCCAATTCACACTGATGTGTCATGGCCATGAGCATTTAAGAATGAAAGTATGGATGAATGTAGGGACAGTGATTCCACAAAAGAGGCACTGCCTGGGTAATGCTATCAATGCACATGTATGGCCGTGACCCAGATAGGCATTGAGACACACATTGTCATTCAAATCAACACTCATCACAGTTGAATACAAGTGAAGCTGCGTAGACTTTATTAGCATATGCGTGTCAGTATGGGCAAGATAAGTGCCACAACATGCAGACCAATACAGCAGTATGTCAGAATGAGGAACCCTGCCAAGCGCCGCTGTCCACTCCGGGGGAGTGCCTCACCTTTCACAGGTGTGTGTTATCACGCGTTGTTGTCCGCTCATGTTTTCGGAGTCCAGGCGAGTGCAGACATGTCCACTGTTGTCGTGGGATATGTGACCATATCTCCAAGATGCAACAAGGTGTCGGGACATGTGCAATGTGTTCCAATCATTTGTGGCTGCAGGTATGTAGTTACTCGTCCATGAAAGCGTTTGCAGCTTCGTAGGCTAACATTTCCAACATGAGGTCAGTGTCGACTTCATCAAACAGGCCGGCGAGGCGATCCATTAGCAGGTCCGGACAGATGTGCTGCGTCCACCCCCTTTCACCAATTAGCACTACAGCCCAATATGGGAGCGGTTCAATGTGGTCACTGCACACGAGGATTTGTGCAATCTCCCAGGTCCAGTTGCAGTTGCCAGCATGTATGCCAAGTATCAAGGCATCCCATAAACGGGTATCACGGTAACACTCCTGGTCGTGGGCCAACAGGGGGCGCACACACATGACAAAATCCAGTTCAGCTGCCGTCCTGTTGGATAGGCAGACATCCATGGACCACTCAAACATGCACGATCGACAATGCAACACAGGCTGAACGCAGGTGACTTTGGCAAGGCGGAAGCTTAGCCGGTAACTGATCCGCAGTAGTGCCAATGGCAGTGCCCCCAGTGAATGCAGCATTCGTGCACGGTACAGTTCCATGTGTCAGGGGTTGTGCATGTGTCCGGGATGTTCGGCCATTGCGTTAGTGACTCTTGTTGAAGCAGCACTGTTCTGACCTGCGCCAGTTCTGTGGATGAAATGCCACATCTCGTATCAATGAGTTGTTATAGTGTGCACCGGTTCCACGCCTGGGATGTTGTGGGAGTAAGTGTGAAGGCCATTCCATGCAAGATAACTTCGAGCAAGGACTTGTGTGTGTTGGGTGTGTATACGTTGGTCTTTTGTCAGGCTGTGCGTAGTGTGGGAGTCATCATCAGCTGCTATAGTATCTGTCAGGGGGTGCCGGGCACATGCAATTCCGAGGTCGGAGGTGCAGATGTGCTTCCGCCTGATAGTTCAGACAAAGGAGCTTTCATCCCTAGTGTAAGTTTGTAATCTGCTTGCATTCATGGGATGTGAAGTGGCTTGTTGGGGGTGGGTTGGGATGAGTGGGACTTTGGGATTCATTATTGACATGACTTGCATGTGGCATATGAGCGGCATCACTGTGTGTTACGTTCCCTCACAGCTGCTCCTCCCTCCCCCGAACCCATTTACTTATGTGCGCTGCGCGATTGCATCACTTGCACTCCTACGGCACAGTATTGTTATGCCTGTCTGCGCATGTCCACAAGCCTGACAACGACACTGTGATGTTGGCCGTTGAAGGTGGTGGGCCACGTGAGTGTAGGCCTATGTAAAGGATAGGGTGGACACAGATGTAGAGTACATGCCTGGCTGAACTGATGCTGCTAATGTGGCTGGGCATTTTGCTCATGCTGCGGCAATACAGTTACACACAACACTTGGTATGTATGATCCTGGACACCGAGCGGTCTTGCGCTCCTTCATTACTCCGTTCGTGCGAGCCCGCCCTCTGGGAGCATGCTACATTGCAGACGCGTTGGCCATCCCGGAAGTGAACCACGCCCAGAGCCCCGGCCTATTTACTCACACTCCTACGCTGGGTTGGCGTACGCCGGACAAGCCCACTCCGCTTACGCTTACAGGGGGGGACGGCACAGCTACATGACCGAGGTCTTCCCCACTGCCTGAGGTAACATGGTTGCGTCCACTGTCCACGACACTGCAAACACCTGCAGTATATGTCCATATGGATAGGTCTGTGCTCTGCATACTGAGGTCTGTCCAGCACATCACCACCACACTTGGCATTGTGTGCATTCTTATTCATGGGTGACTTGCCTCCTACACACATACTTGGTTCCCACCTCTCCCCACATTCTGCTATTGTGTGGCTGAGGGGCCATGCCATTTTTGGGACGTCTGCTGTCCTGTTCTGCGCTGCCTTGATGGTAGTTGGGGGGGTGGTGGTCTGGGGGGGGCTGGGGGTGGTGGCGGTGGGTCTCCGAGCTGCATGATCAGTGTCTCCATGGCATCTGTTGGTCTTCAGATGTGGCTCTGGGCTGGGCTCCCTTTCTACTGCAGTTTGTCGTCCTGCTTAACACCAGTAAAAGGCAGGTGTTAAATCCCTGCTGCTAATGCGCCTGTTTTTGGTTCGCATCGCAGATCTGGCTGGAAGTTGAGAATATTGCGAAGTGGTGTTTTCGTGTGTTTTTGCACGGGAACACCTACTCTGCATATCATTAGAGTTAGTTTTCTCTCTCATCCGTGGCGATGTTTTTTGCGGCAGCTATCGCTGGTAAACTGGCGATGTGGGCAGTTTGCACCAGCTTGGGAATGGGGCAATAATTATTTCGCCACTTTTGCTGCGCTAAAGTGCTGATAACTCGGCGATAAGTCCTTGAGAATATGCCCCCTAGAGTAGAGAGCGACCACTGCCCTCAGCTTGTTGAACACCAAATATGTCCACCAAGAGCACCAAGAACTAATGTCTTGATGGTTCTACCCGGTGCCTATAACTTGAAACTGATTTCTTGGAACGGTGGCATCTACAGTAATGGATTTCATCATTTTGTTTTCCGCCCAATCAAGTGACATCCACCAGCTGCCACTGTGGCAATGTTGGGAGTACTAAACAACAGCACTCACCATCAACTTTACACCCAACCAATCACAAAACAGCAACACTTCGAGTAAAGCAGTAACTTGGTTCACTAAATCTCTCTTATGGAAGAAAAGAGAACTGAATAAAGAGATCAGGAAACTGCAGAAAAGGGACCCATTCTTCAATCCGTCTACTAAGCATCAAATTAATAACCTAAGGCGAATATACAGAAAAGCAATTTGGTTGGCTAAAAACACACCAAACAAACATTTGGATAAAGCTTCTTCATTCAAGTGAAACAAAAAATAACAAACAGTTCTGGGCTGAAATAAATACTCTTGTCAACGGCAGATTTCGACATCAGAATGCCGACATTTCAGAAGCAGACTGGATAACTCATATTGAAGAGGCCAACGCACATACCACAAACCAGTCAGTCATAACCACACCAATATCCATCAGTCAGGATAACCCTCCTGAGGGTCTATGGTTGAGAGAAACTCAAGTCCGGAAATAGCTAAAGAGATTGAGGTCGAATGGGGCGCCTGGCCCAAATGGCTTGCCAAACGCTCCATTCAAGTATGATCAATCCTTTTGAGCCTTGCACCTCACACCACTGTTTAATCATGCTTTTACTACCAATATCATTCCTGCATCCCAGAGAGGCAGTATGATCAATCCTATTTTCGAAGCAGGCAGTCGGTCCAACCCAGCAAACTATAGACTGATCGCGCTCATCGATGTTGAAGCTAAACTGTACACCGCTAATCTACTAACAGACCTCGAGGCCTGGGCCTTAGCCAGAAACACTATTCCGATCACTCAAATGGGATTCAGAGCCGGTATGAGTACCATATCCAACCTTCTAGCCCTGAGTCTTCTTGTTGAAAGAGCATTTAATAAAACCTCTAAACTATACACCTGCTTTGTCGACCTAAAAGGTTGCTTTTAGGTCAACAAAGCAGGTGTATAGTTCGACATGGTCCCGAGAGATCGTCTCTGGGCAAAGATGGCTGGATGGGGTGTACCCACAAAGCTACTGGGGGCCATAGTCAAATTGTACTCAGAGACCTGGGTTCGAGTAAAAATAGGCTAGGGCGATAGAACAACCAGTAAGATCCCCATACACACTGGCCTGAAGTAAGGGTGTGTGCTCGCCCTTGCTTATTCAACATCCTTATGGCCGATCTTGATGCATGCTTATCTGAAGTATAAAGTGATCCACCCAAACTAGCAATGACCACAGTGCAGTGTCTACAATATGTGCACAACATCATCCTATGCAGCCAGACTCCAATCGGCCTTCAGCTCCAGATAACCAAGGGGCATATTATCAACGGCCAGCGATAATTATCGCTGGCCGTGATTAGCGACGTATTTCCTAACGCAGGCTATCTCTGGAATTTATCGCCCTGGTAGCGCGTTATTAACAACGTGTTTCTCCATGGCGATAAAAATTCCAGAGATAGCGAGGTTATCGCCGGTTTGCAGGGAACATCGCTGGTTTTCCACCTTCTATGTCTAACATAGGTAAGTCAGGATTGTAGCAAACGTTAGATTTTGGCGAAAACTGCCGTTTTCGCCAAAGTTTAACGTCTGCTATAATCCTGTGGGCTGCCTTGTAAATATCGCGATGTGAACATCGGCGATATTTACAACGTAGTCCATCCGGGGTACGCCCAGTAACGCCCACTTTGCATCTCATTAGAGATGCAAAGGGAGGCGTTGGGAAAAAGGGTGCTAACATGCGATTATGCATGTTAGCACCCTCTTGTTGATAGGGCGTTAGTTTTATCTCCGCTTTTTGGCTTTTTAAGCCAAAAAAGCGGAGATAAAGCCCTTGTAGATATGCCCCCAAATTACTTTCATACACAGAATCGCTGGGTTTGAAACTACTCTACAACAAAACAAAGGTTATCCGTTTTTCTGCAAACTCCAGCCTTCATCATAGCAAATTCAAGTGGATAGCAGTTGGGAACAAATTAGAGTTTGTCAGATCTTATAAATACCTATGAGTGGTAATGGACTCCGGCTTAACGTTTAAGGAGCACTTGGTTCAAAGAAGAGCTTTTGGCATATAAGTTGTTCTTTGCATTTAAGATACTTCACAAAAAGCTCGGGTGTATGTCTCACTCCCATATACTACAAGTTATAGGAGCCAAGTTTCTCCCCTCACTTACCTATGGCTCAGAACTTCTAAAGGGACAAGACGCACCCACCCTAAACCAACTACAGTCCATCCTGTTCAAACACATTTTTCAACTTCCGCAACACATTTCTCATTCACGGGTTTGATTGGAATTTGGCCAATCCATCAATCCCCCGGTAAGGATGGCATTGGCTGCACTTATCAAATTGTGTTGGAAAATGAGATCCGCTCCACCTGATTTACTGGCTGCCCTATGATGGTCAGAAATTAGGAACCAGCACACATATAAAAATGATTGGCCAATGGTGCTTCAGCAAACACTAACCAAACTGAATCTGTCCAAAGTGTGGGGCCTAAACATCAATTTCACTGCATTTAAAAAATAGTTAACAAAGCAGCCAAATTACAAGCCTGGGCAAGAGACAAAACGGGGATGGCTCGAAAAAAGTACAGATGGTCAGTTCTCCAAAGCTACACCGAGTGGGGCCCACAAACCTACCTTACAAGTCATATATCTCCATCAATCCAGCACTTCTTGCTTTTAATCTGCCTGGGAGCCTTCCCATCAAAAGACCAGGTTACAGCCTGGAAACAAACCTGG
This sequence comes from Calotriton arnoldi, assembly GCA_963921515.1. Lineage (NCBI taxonomy): Eukaryota > Metazoa > Chordata > Amphibia > Caudata > Salamandridae > Calotriton > Calotriton arnoldi. The sequence continues at coordinate 1,577,301 of CAWUFW010003959.1, forward strand.
TTGGACCCTTACTGTCGCTTATATGGTCGCTTCGAGGAGAGTGTATGTGCCTCTGCCCCGCTATCAGTCAGCTCAGACGGAAACTGCTACGGCCAGCATTCCGGTCCTTCCAGATAAGATCCTGTCACTCTGCTGTGATATCACTAGTCAACAGTCACTCACTTCAGCTCTCTTGTAGGTCAACAAAGTTTCTATTACAGGTAAACAGACTGTTATAAGCGCAGCACGGGCACAGTGTGGGGACCGTGAGTTACAGCTCAGCCCATGGTATGCTACCTTACGCATTGGCTACAAAGTATCTTGCTTAGCAACACTTGCACTGCAGCGCAGTATTGTCGGGATTCTCCGCCCCCCCCAGGTCTTAACTGGCTTTAAACATATTTATATTGTTGTTTGTATCTTAACTACATGGCACAGTGTATTAATGGAATTGATGTTTTATTTGCCAGGTCATATGTACATTTTAATCTTTGTATCTGTCTATTTCTTTTGCAATGATTTTAATTAATCAGAAAATAAAGATTTACTTAATTACAGCCATCTTAGAAACACTGATTCAAGCTAAAGTTAGGACTCGTTAGTCAAAAGTAGAAATCTACCAAGGTGTAATATTCTGCATATTGTGAGTTACTTTTGTCTCTTGGAAGTGATCATGATATACGTATCAGGGCCTGATTTAAATCTTGGTGGACATGTTTCTCCATCACAACAGTGATGGATATACTGTCCGCCTGTTAGAAACGGGTAGCGTGGTGCAGAGCGGGTGGGCCAAACTCCGGAGGAAATGTGTAAAGCATCTGCGCAGCACACTCACAGGTGACACACCAGGCACACTACAAAAGGAGACCACACCAGGTTAGGTGGAAAAAAACAGCATATGTATTATACAGAACATGTTAGGATATTATCACATTAAACATGCCCATTAGCATTGGCATAATCATAAGCATAGATGCAACATTAGGCAGGACTCCAACGATATAAGCCTGCGGGGGAAAACATTATCATTAGCATTAGGTATAAAAGCACACTAGGCACATCCAGATCCTGGGGCATAAAACATGTGAACATCGGGCATAGAAACACATTTAGCATGTGGCTCCTCCTCCGCAGGAACCCAATAGGCCTACCATCAGCACTGCAAACCTGAGGGAAAAGCTTTAAGTAGCATCCTAGGTACAAATGCATTATGCAACCATATTATGCCATAAATCATATGGGGCAATAGGCCTCGCCAGCATAACCGCAGTTCGAGGCGTGAAAACCAGCAATGTAAGCAGGGGACACATTGGCATCAGACCTGAAAGGAAAACATGCTTGCAGCCCATTAGGCATAAACATCGACCCTCATCACGTGGGCCTAACTCGTGGGAGAAGACATACTATGCATAGTATTAGCATAAGTACATTACTTCATAACATTAGCAGGGCACCCTCGTAGCCCTAATAAGAGCATACATCACATTTGCATGACAACATTAGGAGTGGGCATAACCTCATGAGCACCAAGGCCTCAGTAGGCAGGGAACTCCTTGGGTAACAATTAGGGGCATAAACCAGATTAGCATAACAGCATTAGCCATGGAACTCAGGCCTAGACACACATTATACATCACCACCATAAGTGTAGGCCTTAGGGGAAAAGCATTATCAGCCTGAATGACATTATGCATGCAGAACTGCCCTTCTCAGTACATTAGCAGTGCCCCTTATGCAAATACACCTGGGCATGAAATCATTAGGCATAGAATGAAGACATTCGGCATGAATTGGGAGGCAGAAAACTCCTTGTGCCTGAAACCAGCATAAATGCATTAGCGTAGACCCCTTAGCGCAGGCATAGCCTTAGCATAAATCACCTGTACATAAATCATAAGAGGCGCTAGGCCTCACAAGCATAAGCCCCAGTCGTCCCAATCGGGGGCACAACACTCTGAAACTGGGCCCAGGCCAACTGGCCTCTCTCAGGGGCTCAGAAGCCCTATGTCCCGCAAAGTCAGGGTTGGCTGCAAGGGCGATGAAAACAAAGGTGCGCAAAGCGCTAGGGCAGGAGGGTCCCTCACTCCTCTCTCTTTCCCTTCTGGGTAATCCAATGCCCCCAATGCGTGGCAGCTGCCCCCTGCCCTGCGGGGTAGCTGGGTAAACCCAACAAGCACTGGCGCCAACAATGCAGCGATGGAAGTCCCACTCCGGGCTCTAGCAGGAATCTGCCCACAAGAACACTGGCACGGTGGAGCCCCTCTTCTGGGACTCTAGAATTTCCCAATATGCCTCTGTCGTGCAGCTGAGGGAGGAAACAAGTACTGGGCACGTTGGAGCCCCCCTCCTATGGGACTCTAAACACAACCAATGCCCTCCAAAGAATACTGGCACCGGGGGCGGGCACCGACAATGTGCCCCGACATACCCCCCAACCACAGGATGACTGAGCCCCACTCACTGGCAGTTTGAGGCCCCTCTGGATGTCTCTGCAGTCTCCGGGCACCGGCAATGTGCCCCGACAGGTCCCGCTTCTGGGACCTCTCCTGGCTTCACCCTCAGCGGAGCCTTCTCCTCGTCAGCAGTGCGGAGGGGCAGGCACTGACAATGTGCCTCGGGCCCCCTCCGCCGCAGGACTCCTCCTTGGCAATTTACATATAGCGCTCACGAGGCGCTAGGTGGCAGGAAAGTTCTTGGGCTGAAATTAAGTTGTAGCGCCCACAAAGCGCTAGGTCCCACACCATAAAGTGGTAGCGCTCCCCTTCACTGGCAATAAAATATAGCCCTCCCGAGGCGCTAGGGAGCAGGCAGGAAGGCACAGTAACTGGAAATATAGCGCTCTCGCAGCACAGCGCTGCAGATGTCAGCTCCTCACCTCCTGGGCAATAAGATAAAGCGCTCTTCTTCTCCAGGCGCTAGCCAGCAGGCAGGGATGGTCAGTCACTTCAAATGTAGCGCTCCTCTTCTGCTGGGCACAGTTATAGCGCTCTCGCAGCAAGCAGAGCACAGTCAATGCAAATATGGCACTCCGGCAGCCCAGCGCTGCAGGACCCACTCACCTTCTTCTCCTGGGCAGGGCTGGAGGCAGCGCTCTCCTGGTGCAGGAATAAGGTTGTAGCGCTAAGTCCCACAAAATAAAGTTGCAGCGCTCCTCTTCCCCTGTGGCACAGTTATAGCGCTTTAGCAGCACAGCGCTGCAGGCATCAGCTCCTCTCTTCTCCTGGGCAGACCACATGCTCACAGGGTGCTAGGCAGCAGGCAGCTGGCAGTAAGATATAGTGCTCACCAGGTGCTGGGCTTAGGACGGCAGGAGAGCAGGCAGGCAATACTGGGCAAGATCAGCAGGCAGTGGGTACTCATCAGAACAGGACAGCAGCTCCTAGAAGCAGTAATCTCCCATAAAGTGGCACTCCTCCTGACACAGCAGTCTTCACTCCAGTAAAGGGCTCTCACTGGCCCTGTGGACAGCGGAGGGGTGCAGATGGGCACAGGGGCCAGCACACAGGCCCAATGTGGCGGTACCTCCTGGCAGAGTGTCCCCTCTCATTCAGGTCCATGCTCAGTCTGAGCACATGGAGGCACAGCCCCCCTCACCCCACCTACCAGAAAGGGCTGGAAGGTTCCCTGGGAAACCGGTCCCAACTGGTTTAGGGGGAGGTGTAGAGCACCCTGGGTGCCAGGCTTCCCTCCAAAAGCTGGGGGTGCTGGGAAACAGACAACTAGACCGCCAACTCACCTCAGACAGGTGGCACATGTGCAGACAGGAAGGGCGTCCATTTTAAAAGTAACATTTTACAAAGGTGCATTTCTACAATGGTGGAAATAAAGGTGCGTACAAGATTGCACAGCATTTATTATTTTCAGTTCAGACACACCATGTCAGTAAAAAGGCTAGGGGGAAAAGCGAAAAATTCAGGCAAAAAGGGCCAAGTCCAACACAACCCCTCCCAGCCAAAAGCCAGGGTAGACCACTCAATGCCTTGATGGGCTTCCCTGCTTGAGGCGAGAAAACGTGGATGCAGGCCCGCAACTGCAGGGGCACCCGCAGGTTCTCCGCCACTCTGGAACCCAATGGTTCCCTCTCTCAAACCTCCCTGGACCAACTAAGCCACCCCACTGGTGCTCCCTAGTTGTCCGTGGCCAGGACCAGGCGCTAGGCCGTCCAGATGTCTCTCGCCCTGGCTGTCTCACAGAGTGGGGGGCAGTAGCCCCAGGCCCGTAGTACCCGTCGGCCACCCTCCTTCTCCTCCGTGCAGTGCCAAACTGCCACTGGTCCTCCCACCTAGGGTCCGCACCCTCAGGTTGACAAGCAGTCCGGGGCGAGGCTCTCCTCCCCCTACCTCTCCTTCTGGGGTTCCGCCCTCTCCTCCTATGCGGGGCACCCTCAGAACACCACTCTCTCACTCGTCCAGGGCCGTGACCCTGCATCCGATCCACCAACCCAGAGCCTAAACCCTTAGGTTGCCCCAGTGCCAGAAGCGAGTCCTCCCTCCCTCTGCACCCCCTCCCAGAGTTCTGCACCCTCCCAACTGGAGTAGTACCCCTGGAAGACAACTCCGGGGGGACACTGCTTACAGGCGTCCCTCCCGCCAGGTCAGGCAATACCTGAACCGGGCCTCCCAACCCAGGATCGAAGCCCTGTGGTTGAGCCGGTGCCAGAGGCGAGTCCTTCCTCCCTCTGCACCCCCTTCCAGAGTTCCGCACCCTCCCACCTGGAGAAGTACCCCTGGAAGTCAAACCGGTAGGGACCCTGATGACAGGTGTCCCTCCCTCCAGGTCAGGCAGTCCCTGAACCTGGCATCCCAGCCCAGGATCTAAACCCTGTGACTGAGCAGACCCCAGAACCCCTGGCGCTCTGATTACAGACGCCCCTGGTTCTCCTGACACTAGGGGATCCCCTTCAATGGATGGCCTATTGGGACAGCCTAGGCTCCCAACCTGGGGTTCCCTTATGGAACTCTCCAGGCCCTGAGACTGTGGTTGGGGCATCTCGGGACACCTCCCCGTCTCACTCCTTCCTGTAGATAGGACGTGAGGCCCTACAACCCTCTCACTAGCCTGGGACCTAGCTGGGCTACTCTGCACTCCCCCCCCCTCCCGGGGTGGGAAGATCCCTGAGCCACTCCCTTCTGGATCACTCCCCAGTGCCTCCTCAGACACTCTGGCGCTCACCCAGAGGTCTGCCTCCCGTGCAAGCTCCCTGGGGTCAGAGAGCCCACACTGCAACAGGTGGTGGCGCAACCTTGGGAAACAATTCCTTAGCACGTGGTCCTTGATAACTACATAGAACAGCCCTTCCCAATCATTCACCGTGCTACCCACCACCCAATCCTCCAATGCAGTCCAACCTACATCCACATACTCCCCCCAAGACTGATGGGACAGTTTCTTGCCGCCCCTAAATTCCAACCTGCCCCCCTCCTCCTGGGGATCAGGCACCATCTTCCGGGCTCTGGGAGTGGGACTTCCCACACTGGAACCACTCTCGCTGCCACCACTGGATCCCACCCTCACTGGTGAATCCAGACTCCTGAAACCACTCTCAGGGGACAATCTACCCTCCTGAGCTAGTCTCTCTCTAGCGAAGGACCTCTCTGCCTCCGCCATCCTTTCCTGCGCTAGGACCTTTTCGGTCTCTAACCTTTTTTCTTGCACCCTCAGCTGTGCTATCTCCTTGGCGTGCCCTAACCTGAGCCTCTTCAAAGCCAGCTGGTGCTCCCTTTCTTCCCTCCTATCTACCCACTCTTCTGGGGACAGGGAAAGGGATGGGGCATTACCCCTGGGGCTGGACCCAGCACGGGACTCCTGTCTATGGTGTCCTCATTAGCTACTGGCGTCTCTGCCCTATCATTTTGTACCTCCTGTTCGGGATCCTTAGGGCCACCCTCCTGGCATACGGCCAGGGCCCTCTCTTGCTCATAGTGCTCCCGGTCCCACTCATCCTCTTGCCATTGGATCAGGAATCCCTGAAGGACTGGCTTGGTGTCTGACCCACTTACTATTATGTCTCTCTCCTCACAGAACCCCTCAACTCCAACACACTGTACTTAGACAGATTGTCCAAATCAAAGGCAGATTCCATTTTGGCAAGACACCTCAACACAGTGCAAGACAAGGGACCTAGGTGCAAGAGCTGCTCTACAGGAGTGCACAATTCAAAAGACACTTTCAGGGCGCAACACAATCAGGAAAAATAATCCCCAAACCCTGCGATTATTTTAAATGCTCAGTTTGCAGTGCAAACCGTTGTCGCTGTGGTACTGCGCAAACACAAGTCCTATCCCACCGCTGAGCACCAATGTTAGAAACGGGTAGCGTGGTGCAGAGCGGGCGGACCAAACTCCGGAGGAAATGTGTAAAGCATCTGCGCAGCACACTCACAGGCGACACACCAGGCACACTACAAAAGGAGACCACACCAGGTTAGGTGGAAAAAAACAGCATATGTATTATGCAGAACATGTTAGGATATTATCACATTAAACATGCCCATTAGCATTGGCATAATCATAAGCATAGATGCAACATTAGGCAGGACTCCAACGATATAAGCCTGTGGGGGAAAACATTATCATTAGCATTAGGTATAAAAGCACACTAGGCACATCCTGAGCCTGGGGCATAAAACATATGAACATCGGGCATAGAAACACATTTAGCATGTGGCTCCTTCTCCGCAGGAACCCAATAGGCCTACCATCAGCACTGCAAACCTGAGGGAAAAGCTTTAAGTAGCATCCTAGGTACAAATGCATTATGCAACCATATTATGCCATAAATAATATGGGGCAATAGGCCTCGCCAGCATAACTGCAGTTCGAGGCGTGAAAACCAGCAATGTAAGCAGGGGACACATTGGCATCAGACCTGAAAGGAAAACATGCTTGCAGCCCATTAGGCATAAACATCGACCCTCATCACGTGGGCCTAACTCCGGGGAGAAGACACACTATGCATAGTATTAGCATTAGTACATTACTTCATAACATTAGCAGGGCACCCTCGTAGCCCTAATAAGAGCATACATCAGATTTGCATGACAACATTAGGAGTGGGCATAACCTCATGAGCACCAAGGCCTCAGTAGGCAGGGAACTTGGGTAACAATTAGGGGCATAAACCAGATTAGCATAACTGCATTAGCCATGGAACTCAGGCCTAGACACACATTATACATCACCACCATAAGTGTAGGCCTTAGGGGAAAAGCATTATCAGCCTGAATGACATTATGCATGCAGAACTGCCCTTCTCAGTACATTAGCAGTGCCCCTTATGTAAATACACCTGGGCATGAAATCATTAGGCATAGAATGAAGACATTCGGCATGAATTGGGAGGCAGAAAACTCCTTGTGCCTGAAACCAGCATAAATGCATTAGCGTAGACCCCTTAGCGCAGGCATAGCCTTAGCATAAATCACCTGTACATAAATCATAAGAGGCGCTAGGCCTCACAAGCATAAGCCCCAGTCGTCCCAATCGGGGGCACAACACTCTGAAACTGGGCCCAGGCCAACTGGCCTCTCTCAGGGGCTCAGAAGCCCTATGTCCCGCAAAGTCAGGGTTGGCTGCAAGGGCGGCGAACACAAAGGTGCGCAAAGCGCTAGGGCAGGAGGGTCCCTCACTCCTCTCTCTTTCCCTTCTGGGTAATCCAATGCCCCCAATGCGTGGCAGCTGCCCCCTGTCCTGCGGGGTAGCTGGGTAAACCCAACAAGCACTGGCACCAACAATGCAGCGATGGAAGTCCCACTCAGGGCTCTAACAGGAATCTGCCCACAAGAACACTGGCACAGTGGAGCCCCTCTTCTGGGACTCTAGAATTTCCCAATATGCCTCTGTCGTGCAGCTGAGGAGGAAACAAGTACTGGGCACGTTGGAGCCCCCCTCCTATGGGACTCTAAACACAACCAATGCCCTCCAAAGAATACTGGCACCGGGGGCGGGCACCGACAATGTGCCCCGACATACCCCCCAACCACAGGATGACTGAGCCCCACTCACCGGCAGTCTGAGGCCCCTCTGGATGTCTCTGCAGTCTCCGGGCACCGGCAATGTGCCCCGACAGGTCCCGCTTCTGGGACCTCTCCTGGCTTCACCCTCAGCGGAGCCTTCTCCTCGTCAGCAGTGCGGAGGGGCAGGCACCGACAATGTGCCTCGGGCCCCCTCCGCCGCAGGACTCCTCCATGGCAATTTACATATAGCGCTCACAAGGCGCTAGGCGGCAGGAAAGTTCTTGGGCTGAAATGAAGTTGTAGCGCCCACAAAGCGCTAGGTCCCACACCATAAAGTGGTAGCGCTCCCCTTCACTGGCAATGAAATATAGCCCTCCCGAGGCGCTAGGGAGCAGGCAGGAAGGCACAGTCACTGGAAATATAGCGATCTCGCAGCACAGCGCTGCAGATGTCAGCTCCTCACCTCCTGGGCAATAAGATAAAGCGCTCTTCTTCTCCAGGCGCTAGCCAGCAGGCAGGGATGGTCAGTCACTTCAAATGTAGTGCTCCTCTTCTGCTGGGCACAGTTATAGCGCTCTCGCAGCAAGCAGAGCACAGTCAATGCAAATATGGCACTCCGGCAGCCCAGCGCTGCAGGACCCACGCACCTTCTTCTCCTGGGCAGGGCTGGAGGCAGCGCTCTCCTGGTGCAGGAATAAGGTTGTAGCGCTAAGTCCCACAAAATAAAGTTGCAGCGCTCCTCTTCCCCTGTGGCACAGTTATAGCGCTTTAGCAGCACAGCGCTGCAGGCATCAGCTCCTCTCTTCTCCTGGGCAGACCACGTGCTCACAGGGTGCTAGGCAGCAGGTAGCTGGCAGTAAGATATAGTGCTCACCAGGTGCTGGGCTTAGGACGGCAGGAGAGCAGGCAGGCAATACTGGGCAAGATCAGCAGGCAGTGGGTACTCATCAGAACAGGACAGCAGCTCCTAGAAGCAGTCATCTCCCATAAAGTGGCACTCCTCCTGACACAGCAGTCTTCACTCCAGTATAGGGCTCTCACTGGCCCTGTGGACAGTGGAGGGGTGCAGATGGGCACAGGGGCCAGCACACAGGCCCAATGTGGCGGTACCTCCTGGCAGAGTGTCCCCTCTCATTCAGGTCCACGCTCAGTCTGAGCACATGGAGGCACAGCCCCCCTCACCCCACCTACCAGAAAGGGCTGGAAGCTTCTGGAAGGTTGCCTGGGAAACCGGTCCCAACTGGTTTAGGGGAGGTGTAGAGCACCCTGGGTGCCAGGCTTCCCTCCAAAAGCTGGGGGTGCTGGGAAACAGACAACTAGACCGCCAACTCACCTCAGACAGGCGGCACATGTGCAGACAGGAAGGGCGTCCATTTTAAAAGTAACATTTTACAAAGGTGCATTTCTACAATGGTGGAAATAAAGGTGCGTACACCATTGCACAGCATTTATTATTTTCAGTTCAGACACACCATGTCAGTAAAAAGGCTAGGGGGAAAAGCGAAAAATTCAGGGAAAAAGGGCCAAGTCCAACACCGCCGAAATCTAAATCCCAAAATATCCTATGGGATTTATATTTCGGGTGACCGGATATCAGTCACTGTTGTGACGGAGTAACTCTTCTTCCAAGATCTAAATCAGGCCCACTGTTCATTATTCTCTGCAACAAAGGGCAAACATTCACAAGACGGTTCCTGAAGAAATGTAAGGGATAGGTGAGAGACAAGATCATCCATGATATTGGAGCTATCAGGTGTAATGACCAACCTGTGACCAAATAGTTTCAGGGAATGTGTGCTATATGCATGCGATTATGATAATGTCTAAACAAAGTTGGAGCAGCTGAAGCAGGTGGAATGTGAAATCTTGTTAAATGTATTTGGATCTAAGTTCATGTTCAGTTCCATTTACACAGATACAATGATCTATTGTATATATCTTCACAGCATCTTTGGCAGTAGGCAAAGGAGAGCGTGGAAAACAAGACGGGAAGTAGCTTCCTAATGCGGTACCGTTGCTGGCAACACCAGCGAAAGCTGGGGACCCAGTCTCACAGAGGGTGAGGGGAGTGCTGTGGAGGTCTCCAGGCCTACTGCATCTTCTTCCGAGACCTCCACGAGTAGGTATTCCGTATTAGCGGCGGACCTGCTAGGAAGTGTTACATCTGCATCCTTGTCCACCACCCCAAGTCCCATCATCACCCTCCATGCTACCCCATCTCTCCACCACCACGTTCCTAAAAAAAGTGCATTCTCCTTTTCTCAAAGCACCTCACCCTTTGCCCCTGTTACCCTGGCTGTGCTCAGTGAGTAGGCTGTTGGCCTCCTATGCACAATCGCTTTAGGGCAGAATGCCCTCCTGAATGGCAGCCAGGGGATTAGCTCCCAGATGCATCACATGTCAGCTGTCCTGAAAGGCATTCACAGTCATATTCCTGCACTATGGCGGTTGTTTCAGGCTCTGGCCTCCTTCCTGACCGCAGCCTTCCAACCTGCCCAACTTCATGCCCCACCACCCATCCCTGCCCTATCCTTATTCCTCATGCCCAGCCCAGTCCAAAGCACATGCAAACATTCGCATGCAGGCTCTTCAGCGGACACAAGCAGCACACACATACACACAGAGGAAAAACCAAAAGAAACAGAGGCACTAGCAAACATGCATCTTCCACAACCATCACCACAGACACACTAACCACCCCTGCACTGACACACCCACTGACAGCACACACACCACCACAGACACACTCACCACCCCCTCCATTTACACACCCACAGACAGTGCACACACCACCATGGGTCCATCCCTCACACCCACCACGAGCACACTGACAGACACCATAACAGACATCACACACACATGCACCATCCCTTCTACATGCACCACACCAATATCCTTCACCTCCATACCACACACTTCCACACACACATTTTGGAAGCACACCTCAGGAAACAAATGCAAACAATCACCCATGCAACACACACCCAGCAAACAGCAGACCACAAAACACTCAGCACATACACCAGACTCAGAGGCATCTGCACCCTCAACACACACAGCAGACAAATCCACTCCCTCCCAAGCCTCTACCTTTCCCGAACATCCCACCCTTTTTCCCAGAGAGGATGTCCTATTTACCCTTGCCCTAATGCCCTCCATGTTCCACCCCCCCAAATCAAAGAGAACGCTTTCCCCTCCTGAGACTACCCCTAAAAAACATGTTCAGATAAGGAGATGTCTAAATGCTCCCTGACAAAATCCAACTCCTCTTCCCCTCCCAAGACTAAAAGTTCAGAGAAGAAAAAGATCAAATGCTCCCCTGCCAAAACCCAACCCCCCCTTTCCCTCCCAAGGCCAACCCACTCCTACAGACCCCACACAACACCCTCCCGTGTAAGATCTAGAGGTGTCTGCTCTTCCGCATATATGCCCCTTCCTGAGGAGATTCCCATGGCAGTCCCTTAGGAGGCAAGTTGTTGTGCCAGTGCACAGGAGTGCAAGAGACAATGGACTTATTTGGACTGGCATGTTGCCATATCATTTGAGAAAATCATCACATTTTTGCAAATAAATATATTGTTTTATTTTCACCAAGTTTGTCATGTCAATAATGTTAATTTACAATTGTTTGATTCCAATCAATGTTTCTAACTAAAATGTGAAGCACTTCTTTTTCTTTACCATGGTGGCATGTACTCTTGCTAGATTAGTTAATGTGTAGTTGGTTAAGTGCATACACTGGTTAACATGGTATGTGATGGTCACTTGATGTAGATGCATGTTTTCATCCTAGTAAGGGCCACTTGCACCAACTAATTGATGTTAAACATTTGTTTTTCTAAATGTGTTACTGTAGGTGTTTTTGTTTGACCTTGATTCCTGCTCAGTCTGAACACATATGCATTACACCTATTGAAGTATTTTGACTACTAAAATGGTATATGGTGCAAGATTTGCAGTAGACAAAGGGTAAGATTCCTTGAATGTATATGTTGCATACTTTCAAATTGAAACTGACATTCATTTTAATGCTAAGGAATGCAGTAGAGGATCCAGTTTGTGTAGTGCAATTTGTACATCATGCTACATTGCATTTCTCCCAATGTCTGTTGCACAAATTTTTTACGTTACAGTTTTGTTACTTTTATTAAACACACCTGTATGTATTTTTTCATTATTTTGGTTTGTTATGATTTTTTGTGCAAGTGTAAATTTGTTTGAAGGCAGTTTGCACCAAATATTTATATCCAATGTGCTGATTTAGATGTTTCTTTATATTTCGTAACCATCAACATTTTAGACATATGCATTGCACATTGGTATGCTATCGCTTGTAAGTACGATTTTGTGAAACAAGATTACTGCACTTCAGTTCTGTGGCATTCGAAAAGGTAACAGGTAAAGGTGTTACTCACCGTCGATTCCATCCGCAACGGTGTTGATTTTCTTCGTCCTCGATCAGCAGGATCGGGGGTACCAACTGGTAGATCGGGTTCATGGTTGTTCCTTACATACGTCCCAAACCCCCAACTAAGGTGTGGTGGCTTGACCGCCACAGTCACGTTGGCTGGAAGGCACATTGTGATTGGCTAGGCAGTTTGGCTTATTGAGCCATCGACGCGGGCGAACTTCCCTGGTGGAGTCGGCGGGACTGCGACTATCTTTAATCCATCAAACTGCCTTCAATTGCTTCATTGCCCCTCGTTTGGGTAGTAAGCACTATATAAATAATGAAAACAATACAATTAATTCTAAAGAAAAAAACAACTGGCCCGACATTATTTTAATTAAATCCAACAAAAGGTTCACCCCTCTGTAGTCCCAGATGTTTAGGGCACTTCTTGGCAACCATCCCTGCTCATCAGTACCTTGCTTGTCAGTTTCACCTCCGTGCAGGAGAAGAGATTGAACCCAACTCCTAAGGTAGAGGGTATTGGAGCAATGAAATTGGGGCTCCACCCTTATACGTCACAAGCAGTGCAATTATATATGTGCACCTGACATTATATTTACTATGTCCTCTAAAAATATTAACGTGTGTGACACATTTAAACGCATTACTAAAATGTAGTCACTGTAGAACTTAGAGATTTATAAACGTGTGCACTGATGTTCAACATAATTATGTATTCTTTACTAACAGTTTACATTTACCCTTCAAGTTATATTTGCTTAAGTAAACATGTATTCATGTTTTGCAGTTTATTAGAAGTTACACGTGTGCACATATAACCACAAAATTGAAGTGCATACTAAATGCTTAGTTAAAGTTAGCCTGACTAAAGGCCTTGCTTTGAAATGTGTTTTGCTCTGCCAGTTTGTTCTTTTTCTTTGCAGGTGCGTTATCAAGATTTTATTACCTAGAGAAAAGGAGTATTGTTGTCTGGACTAGTTTCTTGATAGTAAGGCCTGAGAAGAGAAATCTTGGCAAGAATGTGGAGACCTAATGAGCAGATGAAGCCTCTTATTCCTCATGTATCAGGAACTGAGGGATGTTCAAGATTGCATTAACCGTCCAAGTTCTGTGGGATGAGAAAGTCTGGTAATGTTTCAAATGTACAACATGAGGTTGGAGATGATTGGTTCCTGGAAGGGTGGGAAGAGATACAACTGTTGCTGAAGCCTCTATATGTTTTAATTATGTTCACACTGTGAGGAGCCAGAGCAGATTTTCCCTAGACTTTGAGGGGTACAGACTTCTCTGCTTCTTTTTTTCTTGTACGTGTGAAGCTTTAGGCTAAACACTTATTCCAGTTCTGGAAGACTTCTACTGGAGTCTTCACCATGCTGACACCTTCTCACATTTCCGAACTTCCTGGAAACCCCGCTCTGGAAACCATCCTTATGCTAAACTTAGAACCTTGATCAGATGAGTCTAGAACGTATTCAGGTTTAGAAGGGAATATCAGAGTTTCTTTTTGGGGCACCTATTTCTTGTTTTCTGTATTAGCGTGGTTATGATTATCTCATACCTTATCCTTCTGAAACTGGACCTATTGCGAGATTTCAATGTATCAACTGCAATCCTGTATCTTTTTAATATTATTTTGATATTCATTATATGTTGGTTGGATTATTAATTTGCAATAAACCCCCTAACTTCAATCACCGATTTCTGTTCCTTATTGTGTGGACAAATGGCTTCACAAAGATTTTAACTGTTTTATTATTGTTAACTCCCTTGTCATCTCATTCAACTTAAAAAGAGTCATCAGAGGAGAGATTTTGAATCACACACCTGTGCGCTCTCATGTGGTAGCACAGTATGGTTCAGTTATTGAGACAGAGAGAGCTGCTGTATATATGTGAGAGTCCCAGATTTGCGCAAGCCCAGTCCTGATCCCAAAGCCTATGTCCCAATTGGGAGGAGCAGCAATATTCCAGAAATTTGGAATGAAGTTGTAACGGCGGAGGAGTGAGTAATAATGGGGTCGCGCTTTGCAATTGCTTATGTCTAGCTTGTGGTGTTTTGCTAATATTGCGTAGTGTGATGTGGTGATGTTTTATGTTGTGTGGATGTGAAAGTGCTTAATGTAGAGAAGTTGAAGTTGTTATAGGGTTCGACGTAACCTAGGATCCCAGGATAGTAATAAGTTATCAGTGTTAAAAACACAGTATTGTAATTATCTGCAAAGTTTTGTGGTGCTAGTCATGAGGTGACATTGGTTGGACAATTGAGTTAGGGACAGATACCTTTGTGTGAGAGTAAGGTGTGGTTGGTGTGGTGGATCCTTTTGTACAGGGGTGAAGCTACACTAATCTGGGTGATTCCCCGCTGGTCAAACTTTCACTCAAGTGTTAGTCAGAATAGACTGGAAAGTGTCACTCTGAGACATTTCTTGTATGATTGAATAGTATTGATTCTTTCGTGGAGCAGACAACGTTGTTGAATTTGCTTTGCGTTTGCTGTTATGCTTGTACTGCAAAGTTCAATGAAAATTGTAAAGGAGGGTGAGTCACTACGAGGAGTGAGAGGGACATCATGGTGTGCCGCAATAGAATTTGACAGTTGGTGTTAATTCTGCACTGTCATTGATTGACTACGTCATAGAGCACTGCGCTGTTATTGGTTGTTGACACTGAGCAAGAAATGTGGGTAAAGAATTATTTCCTGGTTTGAAGCAAAGTTTTATTTGTGATTTTTGACATTGTTGCTGGAAACTGAAATTCTTCAAGGCCATACAAAATCTGATTGGGGAGCTGTGATAGTACCTGTTTGAGAGGGAGAAGAGGCAACACCAGAAGACATGCCAGGTCATTATATGTCCATAAACGTGGGTCTTCACACATGTATTTGGCTGAATCTATGGCATAATATCACTGAGAAAGAAGGTGCATTGGTGTTTCCACACTATGTTATATTTAATTTGAGAATCATTGAAAATTTGAGAAGGCCTATTGTACTAAATTAATCCGCCTCCTAGACCCACACAGTAGGAACTACTAAATGCTTGGGACCATGCAGCTCATGTTAGGCAAAGAGAAAAATATGAGGGAAAGATTCCAAAGGTAGTGTGTAGTTGTGCCAATGCTATATGGGATGCAGAACAGCAGCACAGGAGAACTGATATGATAGAGGGAACTAGGCAATATCCTGTATTGACGAGTGAAGAACCAGAGAAAAGGAAAGAAAGAAAAGAGAAGAAGGAGAATAAGACAGTAAACCAAGAGAGTGCAGGCAAAGACAATGGTAGTGATTCTAGCGATGATTTCCTAGATGTATTGTTATCAACATGTCCACATCCATACAATGTGGTCCAACCTGGAGGAACGAATGGTGCAACTACTGGTGGAAATTCTGGAATAGCCGTCACACCAGTAAATACTAGTCTGAATCTGATGGGAAGGAGTTCAGGGATTAGACACCTGCTAACACCTTCCAAGGCCCCTGATGCAATTGCTGTTCCAGTCACTATTGGTCACACAGTTCCTTTGTACAAACCCGAGTAAACAGGGAATATGTGTAGGAAAGTGCCCCTTTATGACATGGTTAACCCCACTTTTTGCCTGGTGCCTGATGCAATTTTGACAGAAGTGCACTGGCATCCTGCTATGCAGGTCCCCAGTGCCAGATCTATTTCCCCAAAACTGTACAATTGTTCCCCAATTGGCAAGACCTTTAGCACCCTTGTACGTCTCTAGTAAATGGTACCACTGCTACCTAGGGCATGGGTACTAAGAGGACCCTAAGGTCTGCATTATGTATTGTGCCACCCTAAGGGACCCCTCACCACATTCATTCAGACTGCCATTGCAGGCTGCATGAAGTCATGCAGACAAAAGTGAAAACACGACATGGCACACATCCTGCATGCCATGTGTGCAGACACTGCATGCAATGTATGTAAGTCACCCCTACAGCAGGACTTACAGCCCTAAGGCAGGGTGTATCAAATTACATGTGTGGACATATCTGCATGAGCAGATATTCCCCTGTGATGCCTAAGTAGATTCTTGGACATTGCAAGTGAACAGGAAGCCATCTTAAGTATATTAAGTGGGCACTGGTGATTACACGTTCCCCGGCTACATGATGACTTCACTGAAACCAAAGGTGTTTGGTATCAAAAACCTCGCATTAATAAACCCACACTGAGTCCAGTGATGGATCTATTAATTCATGCACCCAGAGTGTACCTTAGAGGTACCCCCTGAACCCTACTAGCCCTCTAGTGTGCTGGCTCACTGGTACAGTCCATCCTACCACTAGAGACACACTTCTGACCCCTAGGAGATGAGTGCCCCACTCTCAGAGGTCAGGAACAATACCTTTTCTGGCAGGAAGTGTTCACACCTCCTCCAGCAGTATGACTAGTAAATCAGCATACCAAGGCCAGAAGCTTCAAAACTCTGTCACCTTTGATATGCAACCCCGGCATCCCACAGACCTGAGAGAGGCCACCCCTGAGACACATTTGGCACCAGGACAGGTGGGAAGTTAGTTATGCGTGGAGGTATGGAGCATACCCAGAGCAAACACACCCCTAGGATGAGCTGCCTTTTATGCCCCACACTAGGAAAATGTCACCATCTTGGTGATGGCAGAATTAGGACCACTGGGACAGGGTTATGCCCACTTCCCACAGGAAGTGGTCATATCGGGGGCACACTGACCCCAAGGGTAAGCAGTCCATTCACTAATACTACACTCCCCTTATGCCCCTAAATTGAGTATTTAGGTGGTCCCCTGACACCAGAACTTCAGATTGACCTGACTAAAGAAGAAAAGGACACTGAAGAGCCGATCAACACATGAACTGAAGACTGCTTTGGACTTTTTGTGCCAAACCCTGCCTACTCACTCCAGACTCTACAATTCCAAAGACCCGATTCATCCTGCATTTGTGCACCATCCAAAAGTCTCAGAGGGTAGCCAGTACTTCAAAAACCAGTCAGCATTTCCCGTAGAGTGGAGTAGCCACTCCCCTGCATCTGATGCATCTTGGAGGCACCTACCACAATGTCCGGTTCAAAGAAGGTACTGACCACTGGATCCACCTACACAGTAGCCATCCAGGAGGAGGTCTGCATACTCAAAGAGGTCAGATCCATGTCCTTACCAAGTTTGGAGAAGCCAGGATCCCTACGAAGCTCCCTGCACCAATACTAGGGGTACCGGACCACTTGCCATGACCAATGTTTGTTTAGAGTCCAATTCAGACTCGAACAATCCGAAGACTGACCATCAGATGAGGGGCATCAGCTCTGCAGAGACCAACATCGATAGTGGCCAACTGTCCTGTTTTGTCCCACTATGCTTGTCCAGACCTAGAACCGTGATTGTTTGTGATGCATGAGGGCCAGTTGACCAACACCCTCTGCACCTGTGCTTCTCAGCCCAGGTCCACAAACACTGACTGTTCCCCCTTGCTCCCAGGACACTTACAAACTGAGCCCCCCTTTGAGAGCTCTTGTGCCTGTTCCCAAGTCCCTCTTTGCAGCCTATTTCTAGGTGGCCCCCCTATTTGCCAATGGTATAGCGCGCCAGGCTACAAATGCGTCTGGCACCTCTGCACCCTGGCACACCAGGGCAGGTAAATCCAAACTGCTGATGAAACTTGGGACCTTGGACCCCTAACACACCACGACCTAAAGGAGACCCTCGAAATCCTATTGCAAATACATGTATGCAGTAAATGTTCTTCTTGCCATAGGAAAAGCATTACTGCATAAAAGCACACTGTTTGCTAACATTGACATAAACTGTACAACTAATAACCTAAATAGTACTTACCCAGTTAAGAAGTTCATGGTGTTGACATATATATAAAAAAGACACTTTATATTTCTGAATTGGTGTGGATCTCCCTCATGAGTGTATGCATCATTTATTGACTCTGTGTATGCAAAAAATGCCTACAAATCTCCTCTGATAAGCCTAAGGCTGCTTGACCAAACTACTTCAAACAGAGCACCTTGGAATTGTCAAAGCAAGTCCCTCTTATAAGGGATTCCTGGACTCTTTACACAGCATACCTCTTTTTGGTATACTATATAAAGAGTCAGCTACCTACAATGTGACACCTACTTTGACAGTCCCTACTGCAGTAGATATATCAGCTAATGCTCCTGTGGTCTCAGGAATGGGAGGTACTCCTTTAGTCCCAACTCAGGTGAATACCCCTTGTGTTGTCTCTACACTATCAACCATGAATAAGACAAGATTTACTCCTGTTGGAGAGTCTACTCAAAGATCGCAAAATTTTGACATCTTTTATTGGAATTCACCTCAGGGTGTTATCAACAGTAGTCCCATAGAAGGGATAGTGTCCAAAACCTCAGGAGTGCAGAATAGTATTATTTCCCGAGAACTAGATGATTTGATTTTTCAATAGGTCCCGAAACAAACGTGAAGGTTCAGGATTAAGCAAAGAGATCATTCAGACTCCAGTGAGGAAAATGTAGTGGATGTGGTGAAACTAAAAATAGAAATGGTTGAGATTATATTAGGAACCCTTGGTCTTTCCCAATTAGATACCTATCAAGAGAAAAAACTTGTATTCATGTGTAAAGACATCACTAAATGTGCAGGACAAGCTCATGATAAATTGTCTGAATTAGTCCGAACTTATGATGTAGATTTAAGGCAAACCAAATTATTGCAAAAAAGTTACAGTGTATGTTTTGATGAGATTGAAATTTGCAGTATGAGGACACCACACCAGGAATGAAAATGCAAATTAAGGAATGAATTAGTTGCATCTGAAAATGGAGTGAGCTAGATAAGTGGGAAGGCAGATAGGCAAAGAAGAAAGATCAAAGAAACCAGAGGGAGAGCTGCCTCCGTTTATAAGGGATGGAGAGAACGCTTCAAATTTTCCATTGAGGGAAGTGTGTAGTGGAGGTTATGTCCATGTGCCCTGCAGTAGGAGTGATCTTGCATCATTCACTAGTGATTTCTCAAAATGTAGTATTATGGGTGGCTTTGAATACTTTCTTTGATATTGTGGTATCGGGTGATTTGTGGGCAGAATGCAAAGTGCCCATAGAATTGCCGGAGAAGGAACCCCATAGAAACCTGGTAACACATGCCCCATCTCTGTTGGTGATGAAAAAGTAGCAATTGGTGATGACCTTTTTGAAAATGAATGGAAATACCAGCTAAATAAATTTATTGAGTCAAAATTGACAGGATGACTCAAGAGCCCAAAGAGTCAGTGCATGCCTTTTACGAGCGATTGTTGCAGGTGTTTAAGCAGCACAGTGGAATGGAGACTCTCAAAGCTAAAGGCATGGGATATTTTGTGTCTTGGTGTGTGACAGGATTGAGACCTGAGATTAGTTTGAATATTCAGCAGCATTTGATTTCCTGGTAGAATAAATGGGTTGATAAGATTGTGAGGTATGCAAAATATTGTAGTGATTAATTTAAAATGAAACAGAAGCGATTGAAGGAGAAATTGATGGTGGCACGGATGAAAGCAGCACAAAGAGGAAGTCAAAGTCAACCTTTTGTAGGTAATGTTGGGTCAATGCAAGGAGTGTATCAGCAGGGAACTCCTATGATGCAAGGTGGAAACGGGTTCCCGCAACAAGGTAGAGTTCATGGTGTTCCAGTGGACTCGAGTACTGGGATTGATGTGGCAACTTTGAAGAGATTGAATCATTGCCACTATTGCAACAAGTTACAGCATTGGAAGCTGGAATGAGGTCATAATCCCAACAGAGTGATGAGTGAGAAGCAGGTTCGGAATTCAGGGTTTGCACAGACCCAGAGTAATAACCCCGTACAGTCACAGAATGTACAGAGACTGAGAATGCAAAATTCTAATGTACCCCACGCTCCAGTGATTTAAATTCCACAAGTCCTGATGCCACAACAAAATGCAAATGATCCTCGATTTGATACAAATCAAGTCCCAAATCTGAATCAGAATCCTTTTCAAAATCAAATGTGTATCAGGTTTTTTTTAATTGATTCTTTTTGATTAATGATTATAGAGCACACGAATGCCCTAGGTCGTCTTGGCGCTAACATCTGCAATTTACTATATTGAGGCAACAGGGGGAAGACAAAGAACTACAGAGGAAATGAAAACAACCAAGATTGCAAATGTTTCCAAGAGCATGTCATGCTCGATTGACATTTGATATTCCAGGGCAGTCAATTCCAACATTGACAGGTGGAATGGATAAAGCTCCTGCCACTCCAAGTCTTTCTTGATTTTTGGAACAATTGCTGTTTTGGAAGCTGCAGACCGCAACAATCTATTCAGTGTGTACCATACAAATGAATTTTTCAGGGAGTCAGATCCAGAACTGTGAAGTGCTTTGTTTGTCATGCATAGTGCCTTAAAGGCTACTCGCTTTTTAAGTGTAAGCCACTGAAGGTTCATTAAGGCACCCAAGGCTGATTTAAACTTAGGTATTTTCTTCATGAGGTGAGCAGCTGCATTCTGAAGTATCTGAAGTTTATTTAGAGAATGTTGATATATGCCCAAGTAAAGGGCATTGCAGTAAACCAACCTCAATAACGTCAATGCAAATATGACTGATTTCTGTAAATCAAAAGGATTAAAAGGCAGAATCATCCTCAAAGTTCTCAGCAGAAAAAAGCAAGATGAGGTAAATTTATTTTATCTAGTGAGTGAACGAAAGGTTAGAATCGAAAATCACGCCTAAATTCTAGACTTTGGGTACTTGCGTAGGGGGAAGACCCAGTGTCTCGGGCCACCAAGATCGATTCCAAAAGGAGGTATCCTTTCCAAAGAGGAGAACCTCTGTTTTTCCGAGTTTAATTTGAGGCAGTTACCACTCATGCAGCTGACAATTGCACACATGCATCTGTTTCCTATGTTTGAGACTCTTGAGAGCTACAGCTCTGACCAGTCCCATTCACAGTGCTTGAGGGAGGAGGAAGATTGCATATTTGACGTAGTCTTGGAGGTAGACCAAAGTGGTTTATTTGTACAAGGTGAGGTGAGTGGCCACCACGGATCATTCTTGACTAATACTGCCTCTACCCATTCCACTGTTAAAACAGTGGAACTTCCAAACCTACCCCTCTTGGGAAAAAGAATCCAAGTTGTAGGAGTTTCAAATAAGCAAATGACAATCCCTGTAAGAGGAGAATTACCTGTTAAAATAGGGTCCTTTGAGGAGAATCACCTGTTTGTGGTGCGTGATTCGAGTCCCGTGAGTTTACTAGTGCATGATCTCTTGTGCAAATTAAACTTCACTATCTATTGTACTCCGAAAGGAGTGGAATTTCAAACCCATGATGAAGATGTTGCCGTTAAATTGGTGAGGCAAGGGCCAACTATTGGATTATACCCTTTGATGATAAGTTGTGATTTACTACCGGATCCCAGAGATACCGTAAAGTCTGAAATTTGGGATTTTTCAGGAAAAGACATTTGTCTCATGAAAGGAGTTGAGCCTGTCCAAATAACTGATAAACCAAATGCGGAGTACCCAAGAATCTCACTGTATAATCTGAAACTATTGCTGGGATTACTCCAGTGATTTAGTCGATGATACAACAAGGCATTTTGAAGGAGATAATGGGGAGTCCATGTAATTCACCCATTATTGGCTTGCAGAAGCCTAGCGGTAAGTACTGCACAGTGCAAGACCTGAGAAGGATTAACAGCATAGTTGTTACTTGTTGTCCCATGGTACCGAATCCAGCTGTGATTTTGTTTCAAATCCCATGTGAGGCTGAGTGGTTCACTGTCATTGTGTGTTAGGCTTCCTTTTCTGTACCACTGCATGAAGTTAGCCAGTACCTTTTCACCTTCCAGTTCCAGAACCATGTTTTGGCATGGTACTGAGTTTTACAAGGGCATACAGAGAGACCCTCAATTTTTATTTCAAAATGTTTTTATTGAAATTTTCTCAGAGAGTGTGACAAAAGCATTACATATGCAACATTTATCGAAAATATCATCCGCCCAGCTATACAGTTCGCTCATGAAAGTTACAGTTTGCCCACCAGGTCCGAGGCGAATGAACTTTGATATATAACACAGTTTCCTCATAACATGTCGCAATCCCGACAATGCGTTCAAATAACAATCTACCTTCCCTGGAGAGTAACATGAAAAGGAAACTTAATTATACCTAAGGAAAAAAAGGAAATTAATTGAACTAAGATGTCATGGTGCAAATGAAGAGAAAAAAGAAATGAGCGTGAGGATTGGAGAATCGGAGCCTCCGCCCCGATGCTCAACGCAGGCCTCACAGCTCCCTACGATGGGAGGTGATTAGATAAGGAACAAGTTGAGGGCCCTAAGCCTTGGATTGCAAGCCGTCAAAGGAAGCCCCTCTGATAAGAATCTGACCAATGGAGACCAAATGTATTCAAAACCTTTCCTGGTATCTTCAACGATATCATCATACGCTCCAGGGCCAAAGCCCTCCACAATCTCGCATGCCACTGGGTTAAGGATGGGGCCTCTTGCTTCTTCCAAGCTGCGGCAACTGTCATTTTGGTGGCCCCCAAGCAGAGCCACAACACGGATTTATCGCCCTGTGTCTGTCTTTTCAAGAGCGGGTCCTGAACCCCCAGCAGAGCCGGTTCCATGGAGCTGGGAATGGGATAGCCTAGGATAAGTTTGATTTGGGACAGGATCTCCTTCCAAAAAGGTTTGATGACGGGGCAGTCCCACCAAATATGTCTGAAATCGCCTAATAACCCACATCCCCTCCAGCACCTATCAGATGAACCCGGAAAAATAGCGTGTAGTTTCTGAGGGTACAAGTACCAATAGTACATAATTTTATAGTGTGCCTCCCTAAGATACATGGAGCGATTGAATTTCACTATATCCTTACCCAAATGCTCCCATTGCTTGTCCTCCAAAGGGGCATCCATCAGAGAGTTCCAAAAATGCTTGAAGCGCGTCGTTGCCCTGGGACTCACGATTGAATAAGAGCATACAGAAAGGAGATACACCCCTTGGAGGAGGATCCAGACTGTGCGAACTTTTCAATAGGGAGCAACTCCCTGGTAGCGGCCCGCCGCACCAAGGGCTGCTGCACCCAGTGTTTCAGTTGTAAGTAGTGGTATTCTTCTTTGTTAGTTAATGCGAATTGTTTCTTGCACTCCTGGAAAGTGAGGAGCTCTCCCCTGTCAAACAGGTGAGAGATCATGAGGCAACCACCCTCCCACCAAGCCTCAAAGGGACCTTCCTGTAAAGCAGGGGGGAACGCAGCGTTAAAATGTATAGGCGTGTGGGGGGAGGGAATGGTCGTAAGCTGTAGTCTGGAGGTGAGGATGTCCCAGACCGAGAGTGTGGTGGAAGTAGGTGTGCTAATATAGGCATTGAGTGGCCTGTCTCGTTTAGGTTTCCAGAGAAGATCCCATATAGTGTGCCCAGTTATCTGTCTGTCTATGTGAAGCCAATGCTTCTCTGAGACCCGCAGCGACCATTCCATAATCACTCGCATTTGTGCCGCTCGATAGTAGGATTGAAAGTCCGGTAGTGCTAGGCCGCCCTCCTTACGGGGTCTAATGAGCAATTTATAGGACAGTCGTGCCCTTTTCCCCTGCCAGATGAATTTAGTCAGCATGAGCCGCAATTCCCTAAATAATCCTCTCTCCACTGGAATAGGAAGCCCTGGAAAAGATAAAGTAAGCGGGGAGAACATTCATCTTAATGACATTAATCCTGCCTAACCAGGTGATGTAAGCCGCACTCCATTTGCCCAGATCGTTCTTAAGTTGTCGCAGGAGGGAGAAAAATTAGCCTGATACAAATCCTGCACCCGAGGGGTAAGTTTAACTCCCAAATAGGTGATCTCCTTAGACGTGCAGCGGAAAGGAGACACCCCTTCGATCCTCCGCCATTCGTCTTTTGGATATTGTCAGGTTCAATAGGAAGGACTTTGTCAGGTTAGCCTTAAAACCTGACACCCCTTCGAACGATTTCAGCTCAGTCTGGATGGCTGGGAGAGAGACCAGGGGATCTGTCACCGGGAGAAGCACGTCATCAGCGAACAACGAGATCTTGTGATCATCTGTGCCAAAGCGCATCCCCCGGATCTCCTGATTACCTCTGATCCTGTGTGCCAGTGGTTCGATGCTCAAGGCAAAAAGGAGGGGGGATAAAGGACAGCCCTGTCTCGTCCCGCGAGTCAGGTGAAAAGGGGATGAAGCTACTCCATTAACAAGGACCCGAGAACTAGGAGAGTGATAGTTAGCGCAAATCATCCCAATAAAGGCTTTGCTGAAGCCAAAGCGCTGAAGCACTTTAAATAAGAAGGACCATTCCACGCGGTCGAAAGCTTTCTCTGCGTCTAGCGAGAGAAGCGCTGTGGGAAATTTTTTCTTGTGGGCCTTCTCAATAATATGGATGATGCGCCTCAAATTATCGTGGGTTTGCCGCCCCTTAATAAAACCAGATTGATCCGGGTCTATGAGAGCGGGGAGAATATTTTCGAGAAGAGTAGCCAGGATTTTGGAGTAGATTTTGGCATCAAGGTTCAGAAGAGCAATCGGGCGGTAAGAAGAGCAGAGGTTTGGATCCTTGCCAGGTTTAGGAAGTACTGCCACTATTGCTTCTCCCATGGAAGGAGTGACTTTGTGCGAGGAAGCGCTGAAATTAAATAGTATAGTGAGGAAGGGGACGAGCTCCGGTGCGAAAGTACGATAGAAGTGGGCAGAAAAGCCATCCGGCCAAGGAGCTTTCTGGAGTTTAAGGGAATCAATCGCCTTTTGCACCTCTTCGGCGGAGATATGTTGTGTCAGTTCTTCATTGGTGCGCGCCCCTACCTGAGGGAGGTCTAGGGGGTCCAAGTAGCCCGAAGGGTCGTGAGTCCCCGGAAGCTCCGAGGTATAGAGGGATCTATAAAAGTCCTCAAAGGCCCTAGCCTTCCCCTCCTCCGACCTATGAGAAACACCTTTCTCATCTACTATGTGTTTGATGTACTCTCGTTCCTGTTTGACCCGTAATTGGCGCGCCAACAAGGAACCCACTTTATTCCCACTCTCATAACCCCTAGAGTGTAAACGTAAGATGGATTTTTCAGCTCTATTTGTGTAAATGGCCTGTAATTTCCCCTTTAGGTCTGTGACTTTCCGAAGCGTCAGAACTGAGTGTTGGGCCTTATGGGCCTGTTCTGCGGACGTAAGTTTTCGTTCTAGTTGGAGGCGCTCTGCACATTGTTGAGAGCGTAAAGTAGTGGCCATTTCAATGCACTTGCCTCGGATTACAGCCTTAAGAGCGTCCCAAGTAGTGGAGTGTGAGGTATCCTCAGGGTCATTCAGCTCGAGAAATTCTTTAATAGTCTTCCGAAGTTCATCTCGGAGGAGTCTGTCCATGCATAAAAAGTTGGGGAAGTACCAACGTGCATGTTTGGGGCGCGGGTTTGACCAAGTGATCGTCATCTCTAGGGGGGCATGGTCCGACAGGCAGATTGGGTGAAACTGAGATTGTAGTACAGATGGGAGTAGGGATTGACTCAAGAAAATGTGGTCGATACGAGAATACGTTCTATGGGAGTGCGAGAAGAACGAGTAATCCCGCGCCGTGGGATTGGCATCCCTCCATACGTCCATCATCCCTATGCGCTGAAGTTGTGATCGCAGCGCCTTTCCAAATGCCCCCCCTGGAGCCCTGTGTGAGTGTGACGTGTCCCTGTCCGACCCTCAATTTTTAATCAGATCCTCAAAAAGAATCTTGGGGCTCTAGTCATGTCAGTCCTTGTCCAATACATAGATGATTTATAAGGTTCCTTCAGGAAACTTGTAAAAAAGATACCATTGCATTGTTGAACCACTTAGCGGAGAATGGACATAAAAGGTCCCCCGAGTAAGTTGTGCTATTGTCAAAAAGAAGTCCTGTATCTCAGACATCACTTTGAGAAAGGAGCAAGAAAGGTGTCACAAGGAAGGATCTCAGTGATTCTTGAAATGAATCTGCCAACCACCCAGAGAGAAGTCAGGATGTTTTTGGAAATGGTAAGCTACTGCTGCCACTGCATACCAAACTTTTCCCTAGTAGTCAAGCTGTTAAAGAGGCAGACACACAAGGATGTGTCTGATTTGATATCATGGGATAACGACTGCTTGATTGCCTACCTAGAGTTGAGAGAAAGTCTCTGTTGTGCCCCAGCACTGGGAATGCCTGATTAAATTAAAGCTTTTACCCTTTTCTGCATTGAAAGCGAGGGCTGCACTTTCTCAGTGCTTACTCAGATGCACGGAAAAAGGGGATGACCTATAGCATACTTTTCTGCTACTCTAGAGCCTGTGACTGCAGGGCTGTCTGGGTGCCTTAAAGCCATGGCAGCAGCTGGTGTCAGCATAGAAAAGTGTGAAAGTATTGTGATGGGACCTCCCCTAACTGTTCTTGTGCCCCACTCAGTCGAAATATTGTTGACACATACCCGCACACAGCACTTAACAAACATCCGCTTGACCAAATATGTACAGATCATATTGGTGGCTGAAAATGTCACCCTCAAAAGATGTGCCACTTTGAATCCTGCCACTCTAATGCCTCTTCCAGAGAATGAAAATTATGAGGGGAAAGTTGAGCATGATTGTCTTTATGTCACTGAACTATGCACCAAGCCAAGACCCGATATATGAGATGAACCACTGGTAGAAAATGATTAAGTACTGTTTGTGGGTGGGTGTTTAAGAGACAATGAAGGAAATTTGAGAGTCTAATAGGCAGTCTGTACAGTCTGAGGAGTAGTGGAAGCCTCCTGACTTTGAGGGGAGTTCTCTGCACAAGTGGCTGAACTCATAGCTCTTACTAGAGATTGCTGTGTCTCTGACCAGCTGGAAGGGATTATATTTACCAATAGTCACTATGGCTTTGATGTTATTCATGGCTGCGGACAGTTATGGTCACAAAGAGGATTTATGACATCATCTGGATCCACAATTCACAATGGGGATCATGTAATGACACTGCTTGAAGCACTGTAGCTGCCTGCAAAAATTGCAGTTGTGAAGTCTCCCGCTCATCGTGGTGGTGATGATTATGTAACAGTGATAAGATCACTGATGAGGTTGCACGATACTGTGCACATGGGTCATGAACATTCAATCGTGGAATATGACAATGAGGCTGAAGGTAAGACCAACAATAACCGTTTGTTGTCAACAACTGATAACTGGGAGGACGTGTAGAGATTGCAGGAGGAAGGGTCAGAGGCAGAACAGCAGAATTGGATCAGAGCAGGATGTATGAAGAGAGATGATGATATATGGGTTTCTGTAGATGGCAGAACAGTGTTGCCAGACATCATGTTGTTCCCAATGGCAGATACTTACATGGACCCAGCACATATTGGTAGGGATGCCATCGTACGGTTGTTTAAACAGCACTTGTTTAATCCACGATTTAGATTGATGACTGACGAATTGTGCCACTGATGTGCTGTGTGTCAACAGATGAATGTAGAGAAAAGGACTCCAGTGACATTGTGTCATACGGTCATATTTCATGGTTTGTAGAGCTGTAGCAGAATTAGCATGCTTCATGTAGAACAAGGACTATATAAGAACATGAAGAAGGGGGACTATCCTTAAAACACATCTAGATACACAGCACTGGCTGCACCGACAATGGTGAAATCGAAAGACTAAAATAAAGTAAGCGCTACCATGCACTGCATTTACCATAATGCATCTGAGCGAACTGAGTGCTGGAATGTGAGCCAATGTGCTGCCTTCTACCATTGTTTGATAAGACTTTCTTGAGCTGATGAACTCTGGTTGATGCACTTGTACTCAGTGAGTGGTACAGAGACCAGAGAAGACTGTGAGCAGCATTTCCAGCACCTCTAAAACAATTTGTTACTCTGTACTAAAGAGGGACAACCATCCTGAAACGCATGTATCGAGAGATACACAGCACTGTCTTCACCAACAGCGGTGAACACTGAAGACATTTGCTGATGTAAATGTTAACATGCACTACATTTACCATAATGCATCTGAGCAAACTGAATGCTGGGATGTGAGGCAGTGTGCTCCCTTTCTCCTTTGTTATATAAAAACAGGGCATCGGTGGCTAAGGAGAAAACTGAATAATATTGTAAGCTGAGGAGCGTGGAGAAATACAACAGTTCCTGCAGTGGCATAACAAAACTTCATGGAGCCCCCCTGCAAGGTACATGGAGAGGGCCCCTCCGACGACTCAATCCGGAGCTTTCAGGCCTAGGGTATTGTGATGAGGGGGCCCACTGGAGCTCAAGGGCCCCCCACACCATGGGGGCTGCGGGGGTCTATGTTACGCCACTGAGTTCCTTTTGAGTTTAGGGACCATAGTGTTTCAGGAATAACCCAAAATAGAGGAGTCTTCAAGTGCTTGCTGAAGACGAGGAGAGTGTTGTGGTTTTAAGTCAAGAGGTCGACAAAGCCGCCCCTACGAAGGTCTGGCTTCTTCGTATGGATGATGTGGGCTATGGGATTTCTAGGTAAAGTGAATCATTGCTTCTGAGTTCTTCTGGCCTCCTGAGATGGTGAGCCTGTTTTTAAGTAGCTCACAATTGCTTGTTACAACAAGTCACAAGTGTCTCGCTGTGTCGATGCAAGGGAGCGGTCTAACTCCACATCATGACTGGTTGAGGAGGTGGCAACTTTCTGTGGAGCAATGGAATGTGAAGGTGAGGTCCTCTATCTACTACATGAATGTGTTGAGGTCAAGGAAAGCTCAGCTACTAGGACAATGCCCAGCTTTCTAGCTTTCTGAGACTTTTCCTGAGCTGGTTCAGTGGGTCCATGAGATCCATGGAAACGCAATGATTAAGAGTGGGGAGGAAAACCCTATAAGAGAGCAGATGCGATACTATGACTTGAGAATTCAAAGGTCAACTGGCAGTGGTTAGACCATATTCATTCTAAAGACACACAAACATGATCCACTTCTTCTCATTCGACAGTGAATGGTGGCTTAGCCTACAGGTTAATCAGCCACAGAGAAGTGCCCTTTTGCACAGTGATGACAAAGTTATTGCACATCGGCTATTGTGTTTTTTTTTTAAACTCCACTTGAACATGTAGACTTTATTAAAAAAAAGGGGGGGTTGTCATTTCTCATCACTCTACACGTTTGCATATTACAGATCTCTGAAACAAACATTCTAAGTGGCAAACAATTGGGGGAGACTTCTTACCAACATGCTGCAGCGCTGCTCTGTGTCCCACCAAAGTGAAGCTGCATTCAAGACCCGGAAAGACAAATGACCAAGGTGCCCCACACGAGGGGAGTAAACAAATCAGGTCCACAACTGAATTACCATTCACAAGACAATCATGCAAATTAATAGTATTTAATTGTGCAATTTTAACTTTCACTCTTGGGTGTAAAGTCAGACTATATATGTATAATGGCAATACAATTCAATTTCACTTCCAGGTAGATGCACCCCTGTGAGAAGTTGTATGTACTCTTATTCTCTTAGAAGAGGACATCAGAAAGGATCACACCCCAGTACGTATCAAAATGCAGGTGCTATGCAATTCACTGGTCCATTTAGGCCACCATACAGCCAGAATTTCAGACAGCAGCGCTGTCACAATTTTAAACAGCACAAAGAATGATGGCGGGAAATGCTGGAATCAATCTCCCCAATTCCTAGGTGCATTCCATTCCACAGTTTTAGTTAATCTGTGCTATTGCAGACAGTGATGAAAGATATGCAAATCAGTCTTGATCGACTTCCAAAAGGTACAGCAAAAACTGTTTTTTATACAGCGCGTCATCCTAGTACCACTTCCACTGCCAAGTGCTAGGATTTTAATATTACTAAATTTAGCATCCTCAGAAGGATGGAAGCCAGAGTTGGCTTTGCACCGATTCCTGCGGCAAGCGTTTACTCAGTAGCTTCTGCGGCATCTCACCCCCTACTTTCCACTTTTGATTGGGCTGTGTCATTAAGGAATGCAGAAGAAACAATTGATGGACGGAATGTTGGACAATGCAAACATTCACCCCCAGTCACAAGGATCTGGGTTAAATCCATCATTCTTTTGCTCACCACACCACCCCAGTTTGGACCCAGCTATATGCAAATCAGTCTTGACCCTGTTCCTTGTGGGAACAGTCCAGCCCGAACTGCCAAGCCAGGTCCTCCCTGGACCGGAATCAAGCATCCTGGGACTAGTTTCCGGGCATCACCCTTCATCAGCCGGGCTAGCTTGAATCCAATGGTGTAGTGAGCACGGGACCCACATCTGGGCATACCCTTCCCACTTAGGGCGACAAATGCAAAAGAAACAATTAAAGGACTGAATGCTGGACAATGCAAACATTCACCACCAGTCACAAGGATCTGGGTTAAATCCATCATTCTTTTGCTCACCACACCACCCCAGTTTGGACCCAGCTATATGCAAATCAGTCTTGACCCTGTTCCTTGTGGGAACAGTCCAGCCCGAACTGCCAAGCCAGGTCGTCCCTGGACCGGAAACAAGCATCCTGGGACCAGTTTCAGGGCATCACCCTTCATCAGCCAGGCTAGCTTGAATCCAATGGTGTAGTGAGCATTAAGGAATGCCTGTCTCTGATCATAGTCCAGGAGAGGGCGCCCATCACATAGCTAAGCCCTGAACAGTTGCCTTTCACTTTCTCCACTTTTAGACACGAGTGGGCCTCATTTATGAAAAGTGTTGCATCGCTGCCGTAAAACAGTGATGCAACACTTTTCAGTGCGCCCTCCTTGCGACACCATAGATGCGCCGTATTCACTGTACAGCGCTCCATGTCACAAGGAATGACAGATACATCTGGAAATCTGACGTAACTGTCGGCGTGAAAATGGTGCATTGCTGGAGTGTGTCTGGAAACAGACAAAACTCCAGCAATGTGTCATTTCACACGGGGCAAGCCCCTTGTTAAAAGGCCTGCATCACCCCTTACTCCTGCACTGCGACACTTCTACAAGGCTTTTCTGCATCAGAACGCCCACCCTGCATACATTATGGGCCTTATTTACAAGGAATTAATGCAGCGTGGTGCCGCAAGCCATTTGGCTGCACCACACTGCGTTAATTCTGAAGCAAAGGGATGCTTCATATCTACAACGATATGACGGATCCCTTTGCTTTCCTCTCCGCTGGCGCACAATTAGCTGCCATGTGCTGATGCAGGCACCCTTGCACCCTGCGTCAGGGGATGATTGTTTTTGTGCAGGAAGGCACACCTTCCTGAACAAAAAAGAGGTGAATTCCTCTTCCTATGTGTGCTGCAGAATGCAGCACACACAAAAAGAAGAAACAAACGAGGAGAAATGAAAAAAATTCTCCTTGTTGCACCTCCATTCTGATGCATTTCCAAGTTTACTCACAAAAGTGACCCACCGGCGGCGCAAGGGGCTTATAAATTAGCCCCGAGTGACTTTAGACTACAGCCATCATCACACAATGTTCACAGCAGTGGCTAGAGACCTCATCTCAGCTACTGTGATCTGTGGAAGTGCTGTCAATCAGTTAGTGGCACACTGACTGACGTGTCATTATTTTACTACATGTTGGACAGGGCAAGAGGGCAGATCAGTCCAAGTGGAAAGGGAAAGGTCCTGCCGTGAGCCAAGTGGAATGCGTACATATAGTGTGTGCAACTTTCTACATCACGTTTTATGTATCAGTTTGTTGTATCATAGGAAGGAGTTCCAGTAGGCATGGTTATGTTACAGATGAATACGTTTATTGTTCTTAGATGTTAAGTAGGTTTTCCAGTAAAGATGTAGATAAGGTCCCCACCAGGAGCAGCCTCTCTGCTACTCAGCCAAGGATCCAACTGACACTCCAACACACAGCAATCCACACATTCCAATGACATCACCATCCACACCAACATTCTACCCATACCATTCACACTGGCTGAGCAGCAGAGGCAGAGAAACAGGGAAGATGCATAGTATAAAACCTTAGATATAACACAGTTGCACAGTATTGCCAAGTACACACCGTCCACAATAATTAAAAGGGTGCTTATTTTACACAGATCTTCGTGTCACAGACGGCGGCCCTGCAGCACTGGAAACTCTGTCCAGGAGCAGCCACACAACTTTCAGACAAGTAATGGCAACGTTAAACGGCGCAACAGTAATTGGGGTGCATTTCGTTATCTGTAGACGGAAGTGAACGCGTGGGCTGTGTGGCAATGCTTCTTCAAAATTAATATTAATTCTGAAGAGTCAGGGGATAACTAAATTAATCTGAGGATCATTTTCTCATCTGCATGGATAGAACAGCTCCTTTAGTTTGAGATATGCCTGAGGGTGTTATTGTCTTTGTTCAGATGGGGCCTGGCGGTTCAGCTTGAATGGTTAAGTAGGTGATTTCGAAGAAAAGACGGACCGGGCCTAGACATAACCACATTTAGAAGCCAGGTATACCTTTTTAAAATGCACCTTCTGAGCAACAGGAGGCAAAGCCAAGCAAGTCTGGCTTGAGGAAAACGACCCCACCTCATGGGACCATTAACTATCTTTATTGCTGGGGCGTCCCGAGAAAGTGAAGGACTTTGGAAGAACAACAGCCGGCCTGTTGTTGCAAGCATCCAATCCGGCATTTTTGTTGAAGCCCCGCCCACCCCAAATTGGTCGGACTGACCTGGAAGGTTGAGGATTTTAATAAACTTGTATGTTTTTTTGTAGATAACTCTTCACAGTGCACGGCTGCTCCTTCGAACATCTGTAAATCGCAAGTGCTATTAGTGCTTCAAATGGGCCGATACTGTCCGGTACTCAGTCAGTACCTGTACTTCTATGTTTTTAGAGGGAGAGTACCGGCACTTCTCTGCACTGCTGGAATACAATTTTTAGGAGAGTACCGGCACTGCAGGAATACATTTAATAGGAGAGTACCGGCACTTCTCTGCACTGCTGGAATACATTTAATAGGAGAGTACCGGCACTTCTCTGCACTGCTGGGTTACATTTAATCGGAAAGTACTGGCACTTCTCTGCACTGCTGGAATATTTTTAAGAGGAGAGTACTGGCACTTCTCTGCACTGCTGGAATACATTTAATAGGAGAGTGCCGACACTTCTCTGCACTGCTGGGATACATTTAATTGGAAAGTACCGGCACTTCTCTGCACTGCTGGAATATATTTAATAGGAGAGTACCGGCACTTCTGCAGAGGTGTGGTGCAGCGACCAGGGCAGCTGACTTCGGAGCACAGGGTTCACGGTTCGATCCACGGCTCCGGCGGCAGCTCAGCTCAGCACCATGTGACTCTGGGCAATAGCTCACTTAATTTCCACTACGGCCCCCAGCGCCTTGAGACCCGTAAGGGTGAATAGCTGCGCTATATAAAAACGGACTTACTTTTTACTTCTCTGCACTGCTGGGATACATTCAATCGGAAAGTATCGGCACTTCTCTGCACTGCTGGAATATATTTAATAGGAGAGTACCGGCACTTCTCTGCACTGCTGGGATACATTTAATCGGAAAGTACCGGCACTTCTCTGCACTGCTGGAATACCTTCAAAAGGAGAGTACTGCCACTTCTCTGCACTGCTGGGATACATTTAATAGGAGAGTACAGGCACTTCTCAGGAGCAAACAGGTACTGTAAATAGTTAGTACCTGCACTTCTACATTTCCATTTAAAACACTGCTATTATTTACCAAATTCATTGGCACTCAAAGGAATGGGGATTGGCAGTCTCACTCACCTCCAACTCTCCCTCGGGTCTCCACAGACCCAAAGGAGGTGGGAGAGCGGGAGCCGGCCTGTTTCCCCTAATGACCATCTCATGTAAGCTGTGGATCTCTGCAGACCTTTGCTGGCACAGAAAGTAACTCAGTGGTGGGTGCATCAAGGGTGGTGTAGGAGGTTGATGGGCCTCCAGGTGCTGATTTTAGATTTTATCACGTAGGACAGGGAGGGTCTTTCAAGGGTGGTTAAAAAAGGGTGACAGGTCGCTGGCTTTTTTTTTAATGGGAAGGGGGAGGGGGAGAGTATTATTGGTGGGAGGCAGCATGTCAAGAACTGTTTTTAATATTGCAAATTATTGGAGGAGGATGAATTGATGGTGGTGTTGAAAGGTGGCTCACAGTAAATCACCAGGTATTGGTGTTTTCCAAACTCTGGGGTCGGACAGTTGTTTCAAGGGTAGTGTCGGTCAATCAGCATGACGCCAGGTATATGTTTTTTTACTATTAGGATGGGGTGGGTATGAACATTTCAAGGGTGGTTTGGGAGGGTAGCAGGATGTCTTTTTTATGCATTTGGGAGGAAAGGCCTCTAAAGATTGCGGTGGGGTGGGTATGAAAAAGCACAAGGTTATTTTATTAAAGCAAATACTGCTAGGAAAAGGTGGCTGATCGAAGAGAGGCCACGGTGCGCACAGCTTTCTTCTTTCCCTCAGTAGAAAACAACCCCTTTATTGACTTTTACCCTTCTATATTTATATATATTTACTGCACTGGCAACAGCATATGAGCAATGATCTCTATCGACGCTGCCCATCTTCGTTTCATTTGGTATTTTGTATTTTTTATTTGCTCAACCTCTGCTCAATTCGACTGAAGCAACTATTTTACCCTTTATGCCCATGCCACTCTGTTGATGCCATCCACCGCACATAAACATCTCCAGCACAAACATAATCATAATAGTTTCTCCGAATTATACACCCCTTCGTGTCAGAGATGACATTCAAAAAGGTCACATTATAAAGAAAACCAAGCATTGTTTGCTCAATACATCCCTTTTGCACAATTATACTGCATAGTTTTAGGGGGATATTCTCAAGGACTTATCGCCGAGTTAGCAGCACTTTATCGCAGCCAAAGTGGTGATAAATTCATCGCACTATTCACTAGATGGTGCTAACAGCCAATATCACCAGTTTTCCTGCGATAGCAGCCGCAAAAAACATCGCCACAAATTATACCGTCAACTAACGCTAATGATATGCAGAGTAGGCATTCCCGTGCAAAAAGCCGCGAAAACACCACTTCGCAACATTCTCAACGACCAGCCAGATCGGCGATAAGATTCAAAAACATGCGATAAGGCGCGTTAGCAGCAGGGATTTAACACCTGCTCTTACCTGGTGTTAAGTCGGACGACAACCTGCACCATAAAAGGGAGCCCAGCCCACAGCCACACCAGAAGAACAACAGATGCCATGGAGCTACTGATCATGTAGCTCGCAGCCCCAAGAGGCCCACAACACCCACCACCACCACCCCCAGGACACCCCCCCCCCCGGGCCCTACCCCGGGCACCCCCCCGGACAAAGATATTTCACATCAACCTTACAAATTCATGAACACAACAATTCGCCTGATGTCGCACAATTACAACAATTAACATTCATGTGTGGTCAGAAAAAGGAAAAACATTCATACATCTTTGAATTTCCCCAAAAATTATTTTATTCAAATTTAACTCAATACTACTATTTGGAAGAGTCATGGCGGGTCTTCTCGGGACAAACTGTAAGTCACAGCCTGCAAGACAAAATTGAAGATAAGAAGGTGTGTCATGCGCTCCTCAAAGGACAGAGAGAGAGAGAGAAAGAGAGATAGAAAGAAATGGAGAGAGAGAGAGAGAGTGAAAGAGAGAGAGAGAGAAAGAAAGAGAGAGAAAGAGGGAGAGAGGGAGAAGGAGAGAGAGAGTAACAGAGGGAGAGAGAGACAGTGAAAGGAAGAGAGGGAGAGGGAGAGACAGTGCCGACACTGCGCACCCAGGCCTCACTGGTCACCTGCTGCCACCGGTGGGTCTCCAACCACGTGCCGGTATTCACTGCAGTCCACCAGGTCCCTTATCTGAAACAGAGTCCAGAGCTAATGATGGCAGAGTTCATATCATTGCACACGGCAACATCGCTTGCCCGCCCCTGCACACACAGGCTGCTGCACCCCAGCCCCTCCTGCCGCCCAGCGGGGATTGCCCGCCCCTGCGTACCCAGGCCTCACTGCTCACCTTCTGCCACCGGCGTGTCTCCAAGAGGGCCCGCCATGTGCCGGTGCAAGCTCCAAGTCCGGGGCCCGCGACCTTGGCAGCCTCCACATCATGCAGCCACGCACCGCGGTCCACCAGGTCGCACACTTGATTCTGGGTCTTGATTTTGCAATGGCAGAGATCATATCAGTGCACACGGCATCATCGCAGGCTGCACACCAGCTCAGCTCTATAGGTGCCACTAACTCTGTGAACCGCGAGGCAACGCCACGTGGCGGTACGCCTGCACTGCCCGCTGGCTCAGGCCTACACTGCGGTCCACCCGGTCGCACACTTGATTCTGGGTCTTGATATTGCAATGGCAGAGGCCATATCAGTGCACACTGCATCATCGCAGGCTGCACACCCGCTCAGCACTTTAGGTGCCCCTACCTCAGTGCACCGAAAGTCACCATCCCGTGGCGGTAGGCCCATGCCGGCCGCAGTGTATCCGGTGCCACCAACTCTGTGCAACGCAAGTCATGGACCCTTTATGATTGAGTCTCGTGATATGCCAGGCGGACGCAGCCATGTCAGAGGATGAACTGGGACACGTAGCGTCGTCGTCCCCCCTTTATACGTAAGCCGAGTGGGCTGGCTCGGCATACGCCAGGCCAGCGTAAGGGTGTGAATAATTATCCCTGGCCTCTGGGCGTGGTTCATATCTGGGCTGCACAGGAAACCAACTGATGCATGTGTCTCTGTTGCAGTGTCGGCGCCACACGGCCCGCAATCGACAATGTTGCAATGTTGCATGCACCCAGAGGGCGGCCGCGCATGAAGGGATTGTAGAAGGAGCGCAAGGCCGCTCGGGGTCTTGGCTCATACATGCCAACTGTTGTCTGTGTATCGCTATTGGTGCACCATAAGCCCAAGGCCTAGCCTCAATTGCAGCGCGAAAGCCACATCACATTTCCAGGATTTAAGCAGTAGTCAGACTAACATTAGGGATGAAAGCTCCTTTGTCTCAATACAGAAGGCGGAAGGAAATCTGCACCTCCGACCTTGGTTTTGCATGCGGCAGGCACCCCCTGAGAGAGATACCATAGCAGATGATGATGACTCCCACACTACGCACAGCGCTAATGATAGACCAACGTATCCACACCCCACACACAGAAGTCCGTGCTCAAGGTACTCTTGCATGGAATGCCCTTGACACTTACGCACACAACAACCCATACGTCCAAACGTTGCACACTCATACGACTCATTGCTCCGAGCAGTGGCACATCATCCACATAACTGCCGCAGGTCAGAAGAGTGCCGGTTCTACGAGAGCCACCAACGCAATGGCAGAACATCCCGGCCACATGCACAACCCCTGTCATGTGGAACTGTACCGTGCACGTATGCTGCATTTACTGGGGGCACTGCCATTGGGAGTGCTGTGGATCAGTTACCGGCTAAGCTTCCGCCCTGCCAACGTCACCTGCGTTCAGCCTGTGTTGCATTGTCGATCGTGCATATTCGAGTGGTCCATGGATGTCTGCCTATCCAACAGAACGGTAGCTGAACTGGATCTTGACATGTGTGTGCGCCCCCTGTTGGCCCATGACCAGGAGTGTCACCGTGATACCCATTCATGGGATGCCGTGATACTTGGCATACATGCTGGCAGGCGGACATGGGAGATTGCACAACTCCTCGTGTGCAGTGACCACATTGAACCGCTCCCCTATTGGGCTGTAATGCATATTGGTGAAAGGGGGTGGACGCAGCACTCCTGTCCGGACCTGCTAATTGATTGGCTCGCCGTTCTGTTCGCTGAAGACGACAACAAGCTCATGTTGGAAATGATAGCCTACGAAGCTGCAATCTTCTTCATGGACGAGTAACTACGTACCTGGAGCCACAACATATTGTAAGCCATTGCACAGGTCCCAACACCTTGTTGCATCTTGGAGAACTGGTCACATATCCCACGACAACAGTGGACATGGCTGCATTCGCCTGGACTCCGAATACATGAGCGGCCCACAACGCGGGTTGACACACACCTGTGCAAGGTGAGTGGACAGCGGCGCTTGGCAACGTTCCTCAATCTGACATACTGCTGGAGGGAGAGTACACACATGTAGGTAGGCGGAGAGATGTTCTGTTGTCAAATGTGATGGGGGACAATACTTTAGGCCTGCCATCGACTTTGACATTTCATACACAGCCCTATTTCAAACATTGCGTGGATCAAAGTTGTGAAATTGCGCAATTGTTGTTTCAGAGCAATGAGGCCACAGCTAGTGCACACCTTCCCAGTCATCTCATTGGCCATGTGGGTCACGGACAAACATGCGCATTGCTTTCATTTCCCCGGGTGTACCTTTTTGTGCAATCAATGTCCCTACATTCATCCATAATTTCATACTTGATCGATCATGGACATGACACATCTGTGTGATTTTGGAATGTTTTATTCACATTCGGTGGAGTGTCGGAGCTGGAGCAGTACATGGCCATGCAAACCCCACATTACATTGTAGCCCAGTGGAGGGCCAGTCAGAGTCATTTAGGGATTGACAAGTACATCGGAAGAGGAAGAGTACAGTCCGCAGTCTGATTGCTGTGTCATTGTAAGCAAACAAAATATGGCAGTCCATGTCGAGGTCCAAGGTGAGTGTCGCAGAGTGTTTCGGGGGACAGTGGGAGGTGTTGTTACAGGCATGATGCAGAGGGCAGAACCAAGCTGACACAGGGCATATAGCGGAGATGAATGCTACTGGCTCCTTCTTAATACAAAGGTGGAATCACCCGCATCTTCGTCCTCTATGTCATCTGACTGACATGTGGGTGCTGTTGTTTGGTCTGCAGCACTGTGTGCCACTGATACATCAGGGGCCGCAGGTGGTATGGCTGCAGCACTGTGTGCCACTGACACATCAGGGGCCAGAGATGTGTGTGTAGCAGTACCAGCAGCATTCATCAGCGACTGCCTTAGTGGCAGCAATGCGATGATGAGGATCTGCAGGGCATAGAAGATCCCAACAAGTTTTCGCTGGTGTGCATCCGTGGCAGCCATTCTTTCCGGATGTATCCGCTCCATGTTCTCCATTATCCTCAGCATCTGTGCCAACTCTCGGGTGACATCGCTGAGGCCACTCTGACTAGACAGTTGTTCTCGTCTCAGAGTCATGACTCCAGCGATGTCGGGCATGGATTGTTGGAGATCATGGAGCGAACTGTGGGTGTCCATTAGGGAGTGTAAGTGATCCCTGATGGGACTTAGACACCCACGTATGTCATCTAGTTTGGCGGCCATGAGGTCGAACCCCACCCGCATCTGTTCAGCCACCTCCTTCTGGCAGTCTAACACCTGGGCTCGGAATGCAATGTGTTCTTCGGTGAGGTGCTGGGAGCCAGCCGTGGTGGTGGGTGCTTCCTGCTGTGTGGTCTGTGCAGGGGGTGCGGTCTCCTGGATGCAGCTGGGCTGCCCTGCTCCTGGAGGTGGGTTGCCGTAGCTGTCCATGAGCTGTTGTAGGGCGTCGGTGTCAAAGGTGTGGAGGTCCTCTTCATCATCACTGATGTGTTGTCTGGTCTGCTCTGCAGGAGGTGTTGATTGTCCCTCTGCAATGTGAAGGGGAGATGCATTTTAACATTGTGTTCACATGTATGTTGACGCATTGTTCACGTTTACATACAGACTGCATGACAATGTACATTGTGACTGTTTGGGAGGAGCTGACTATTTGATGCGGGACAGTGGACATTTGAACTTCATGACGGATGTGAGGTTGTACACGTACATTATCATCTCACAGTTTCCTGCTATGCCAGATGTGATTGGCCAGTTTCTACGTACAAGCGGCACCAGTTGTGTGCTCTGTTCTGTAGTGAAAGTGTTGCACTTTGTACCACATTGTCGTCAATGTTGATGTGCTGTGTTTGCTATGTGTGTGTGCTGCATTGTGGGAGAGTCGCCCCTGCAGCTGTGATTTTGCTGCCCCTTATCCCTTTGAGGTGGTGTGCCTTTGACTTCTGTGCTTCTACAGTGCCGAGATGTTGCAGACTTGGCTACTTTTGGCTCTTGTTCGTATTTTGGACTCTTGGGCATGGTTTATCCGCAGATGGGTTGTTGACGTCAGGGGTTGTTTGTGCACGTGGATGTGTCAGAGTGTGACCTGCTCCTTTCCGGATGTGTTCCACACTCAGCCACCTCAGTGTCGTGCACCATGTCATGATAATTGTACTGCAGCCATGCTATTCGTCATGCAGTGTCACTTGCATTGTCAGTGTGTCTCACAGACACGCAGCTTTGCTGGTTTTGCCACGTGTGCATGGGTTGGTTGTGAAATTGGTGCTGTGTGGGGAGGGACCCCTTTGTGCCCATAGTGGACAGGGTCCTACTTGGTGTTTGTATGTGCGATGCAGTGTGCCTAGGGGATCAGGGACATGATCCAGAGTCATTGTGGGTGTGCAGTGTGCTCCACTTAATTGTGCATGTGTGCCATTGTGCCCATCTCCCCCGTCCCCCCAGTCCCTGTTCAGTACTCACCCTGGTGCTGTTGTGTCCGGTCATGTCGAGCAGTGTCCGGACTCCCAACTCCTGCCACCGTCTCCCCACTGATGACTGTGGATACCATTTCCTCCATCTCATCCAGCTCCTGGTGTTTCGCTGGACTGCCACCTCCAGTCTGCATTGCTGCCTGATGGTTGTCAGCGAGTTTCTTCTTGGTTTTGCGCTTCGCATCATTCCAGCGCCTCTTGACCTCTCCAATTGTCCTCCTCCTCACTCCGACTGCATTCACCTTGTCCAGGATGGACTGCCATATTGCATTTTTATTTGCCAATGACACGTTGGGGGTGACGAACAGTTGTTGGTGGTGTTCTATCACCTCCGTGATGATGATCCTGTTTTCCTGCGGACTGAACCTCGTCTTCCTCGTCTTGTTCTCCTTGCCCTTCCGTGACCCCGAGGTCCCAGGCTGGTCCTACTGGGGGCTTGTGGGGGTCTGGTCGTCCTCTGTACTTGCTCCGGGTTCCTCCATGGTGCTACGCAGTTAAATTTGTTTTGTTTGTGTTTTTCGGTGCTTTTATAGTGCATTTTCCCGCATGATGCGTGGAAATTGCAGGCCTGTCGCTGGTTATCGCTGATTTTTGTATTGCGATTTGGGACATCGCAACTTTTTTCGCGTTCGTGTTTCGCATTTTTTCGGCGTCGCGTTAATTTTAACGCGGGCATTTGGCGCGTTATCGTGAGACTATCGCATGGTGCCGCCGGGTTGAGAATACAACGTTAACACAGCGTTATTTTCCCGCGATAGACTGCGATCTTGGAAGTTGCGTTAAGCTAATTTTGCGATAGTTAACACACGTTCTTGAGAATATCCCCCTTAGAGTGTATTCAGGTTAGAACAAAAGTCATACGCTAATAGGAACGAGTATTTAATATGTTGAATTAAAATGCAGAGTAGCATTTGTTCTATTTAATATTTTGAAAGAACTTCCATCTGTTCTGAAAACGTTGATGGGGTTTTATATTTTTCTTCCAATCAATAGTGGCTTTGCAAACCACTCACACATGTTAATATCACAGAGTTGAAGAGATATTTTATCCTACTAAGATCTATATAACCAAATGCATTGCACAGTCATAAAAGGGCAGCACTATAAAAGCCTTTGTTGCTAGGTTTATGTCTGTTTACATTCTGGGGGAATTGCCTACCAAAGTACTCAAATTTCATTCAAACAGGAACAGATTAACTATGGGGCATAGGTTAGGAAGCATAAGCACAGTTCCAATTATGTATTCCTAAAGAGCAGCTGCCACACAGAAGCAAACAATAACATAAACTTACTCTAGTCTATCGTTTGCCTTTCTGTAGCATAGCTGGTCGTTTCCAAGCTAACTGCTTGCATGTGTTGTTATTGACAATACATTTGCTCACAGTTTGTATTATTTGGCAGTATGTGGTTCTATTTTCTCTACTTTATACCCGAATGATCTTTATAATAAAAAATGGCAACATACTGTTAACGACGCAAAATGTAAGTAAAATGTATAGGGATGCACTAAATAAACCATGTAATTAAATTTTGACAGTACATTAAGAGAGTTGATTTTATATGACTGTGAAATGTGCTGTTGTCTAAGAATGTGTATTTGCTGTTTGTATATTGTTGCTTTTTATCGGAAAATGGATTGTTAATTTTGGAGGGCCGGACCTGACCCCTGTCAACTATATAAACAGAATCTGGTTAGGCCACTAAGGACCTGAGTCAGAAAGGTAAACTTATAGTTTTGCGTAAGTTCACTATTTTTTGATATTCAAAATTTTCGAGCAAGTTTCAGTATTTTGTCTCACTAGGTACTATTTCTTGAAGCTGAAGCTTCATAAGTGTCTGACGGAGGTGTCTGTGACTTATTTACAGGACAGTTACATCCAGTGGTAGAAGTGGGCGGGATCAGCAGGGCATGGCGTGCCCCTACTTCTTTAATTTAATGGATTCCGTTCCCCTACTTTTTTATTTTAAACTCACGTCCCAGTACGGCAGAAATAGCCATGGTCTATAGATAAGGCTCGGCGTTCCTGGCCGTTGGGACAGAGAAGGAAAAGCCCTGTATCTTCCTTCCTGCCCAGAGAAGACAAGTGCAGTGTCCATTTCTCCTGCTTTGCCGTTGTCAGCTGCCCCCCCTGCCCCTTTCTTACTCTTCCTCCCTCTGTTTCTATCTTTCTCCTCCTCACTTACTGAAAACCGTGACTTCAAGAAACGTTTATTACACCCTCTTTCCTCTCCTTTCTTTTATTTGTTCCTCTGTGAAATGGATGCAAAAAAGTAAAACACTTTTGCTGGAAATGTCTCTTTTGGACAAGTTTCTATTCCAAAGTGCAGCCTAGGGACGGAGAGAAATAAAAAGTTAAAAATGTGAAAAATAACAAAATAAAGAAAGATAGAGTGGTCGCAAAGTGGCCAGATTGGTTTTATTCACACCCAAACACATTAGCGCCACTTTACAGAGTTTGCCAGTGAAGCGCTACTTTTGTTTTCTTGTCTTCCTTTGAATATTGTTTTCCATGGGTGGGGAAGTGCACCATTGCTGGAGGTACTATGCAATATATGCTTGATGGGTGGATTGGAAAACAAATTGTGTCCGGCGGCTCTGTGTTCAGGGACGTGGTCTTTTTGAACCATACAGCTTACGTTTTGTAAGGATATAAGCAATGACCATTGAAACGGGTCCCTTCCGGGCCCTGTAGACATGTCCTTAACTTTTTAAGGCAAAACACTCATTCATTTCTGAATAATGAATGTAAAACCATTTAGGTAACCATGTTTTTCTGCTTACATTTCACATGGTTTACTTAATCTTGCATTCCCTATGAGTGTTTGCTTTTTCCAGGATGCTATTGCTTTTTTTTTCCAGGCAGTATATTACTCTTGTGTAGTACTGAATTTGAACTGAATTGAACTGAACGTCCAGGTGTTTATAGCAGGGCACAATTGGGTTGTAGCTGAAGGCAGTGCGAGTTTCTCTCAGTGGGGCAGTATGGTGTTCAGTGGGGAAGAGGATGTTGCACTATGGCCAGTGCTGCCGAATTTGGAACTGGGGAGCCAGGTTTAGCCTTCATGACCAGTCCCCCAGACCACTCTCCTGAGGGGACACATTCCCGTGCTAGACCTTAGAAGCCCCGCAAGACCTTTGAAGCCCTGGTGTCTTAGCACCAGCAGGTGGACCCTAGCGGTGGCAAGTGTGGGTTAACCTTGAAGGACTGTCCACCACAATCCATACTGAAGTTCAGCTCCAGTCTTGCAGGCAGGCCTATGAAGCAGCACACCCTAGAACGACAGTGACTCTGTCACTGAGGTCACAGCACCCTTGAGCAGGGCGGATCCAGGGCGGTGCAACCAGTGCGATCGCACCGGGGGGCGACTTCCGTGGGGGCGTCATTTTTGAATGTATATTATGTTTCTAAAAGCCCTTTCTGCCTCCTTCCTGGCCTCCAGCAATTTTCAGCAACAATAAAAATGTCATGATAACTCCGGTGATTAATGTTCTTCCTTGAGGGAGATGAAGTTTTGTCAAGTGGAAGTTTTGACTCA
The DNA here is from genome assembly GCA_963921515.1 of Calotriton arnoldi. NCBI lineage: Eukaryota > Metazoa > Chordata > Amphibia > Caudata > Salamandridae > Calotriton > Calotriton arnoldi. Next base: position 1,621,641 of record CAWUFW010003959.1, read on the forward strand.
TGGAAAGGTAGTGCAGAAAGTTTAATGTGCCTGCTGCAAAGAACATGTACCATGCAGAATACTAAAAGGGTCATTAGGATGGCGGTCGGAAAATCACCCCGACCGCCATGGAAGCGGAAAACAACCGCCCGCCGGCACCGTGGAGAAACCGGCGGCCAAATTAGGATCAACCGCCAAAAAACACCGACCGCGGCGGTACGGGGGGAACAAAAACCGCCCGTAGCATGCGGAGATGGCCAAAACACGTCCGCGGCAGACGGATCCGCTGCGGAAAAACACCAACCCGCCGCAAGGATAGCGGAGATACCGCACGGCAAATTAGGATATCCCCGCTGGTCCCGCGGCACGTTCCGCTCTTTCCGACCGCCGCGATCGCTAACAGTGATGAATGGTAGAGCATGCGGAAGAGCTGCAGCAAAGCCACCGCCGCGGACGCTCCGTGACAAATTTGGCGGACGAATCAAAAATCCCACAATAAGGCCACAAAGTGCCGACACCAAAGTAGCCATGCCATCCAAAAACAGAAAACACACCCCAATGACACAACATTGCACACAAAAAAAAATTACAAGGACAACCAACACAACACACCTGAGAGCACTCCCACATGTGGACACACCCACATAGCAGAGCATAAAACCAGCCCCTTCCTTGACCACAATCCTCTGCACTAACCCACAACTGAAGGGCCCAACCCCTGAGAACAAAGGATAGGCAAAGCTACACACCATCACCACTCACACCACACACAGCACCACCACCACTTCCACACCTGCACCCCTAACCCCTTTGCACATCACACACCATACACATCACCACCACCACTTACACCCCTGCACCTACAACACCTCTGCACATCACACACCATGTCAACACATAAAATGCCCAAATTCACAGAGAGTGAGTTGAAGGTAATGGTAGATGAGATAGTCAGAGTGGAACCACAACTGTTTGGTAGCCTGGTCCAACAGACACCATTAGCCACAAGGACTCAAATGTGGGCAAGGATAGTCCAGAAAGTCAATGCAGTAGGGACCATCCCAAGATCCAGAAAGGAAATCATGAAGCGGTGGCATGACTTGAAGAGGGTTGTCAAAGAGAGGAGGACCAAGAACGGTCAGCTGGCTGACAAAACTGGCGGTGGCACTCCCATACCACCAAAACCATTCACCCCATGGGAGGAGAAGGTGCTTGCCATACTGCATCCAGAGAGTCTCACAGGAGTACCCGGGGAGTGGAGGCTGGTAAGTACAAACAAATGACTACCACCACACTGCTATGTACTGCCTTGCACAACTACAAAGATACACCTCCTAGGACCAATTCCATTCATCTGCACCACACACTCACTAAAACATGTCTCACAGATCCAACATCCACCCCACTCCCAAACACCACCAATATACCTAGCAACATTGCCATGGGTGCATGTGCACGGGCAGCCTGTACTGCAACTCCCACCATGCCCCCTTGTCCCACACCTCAGCAGGATGGAGCACTCCCCCACCCAGAAGCATGTGTCAGAATTACATCCCCAACAAACAGACTAACAGGTAGGTAGCCATCTTGTCATGGAGGGCTGTTTGGGGTGGAGGCCTGTACTACTACTCCCACCATGCCCCCTGTCCCACACCTCAGCAGGATGTGGCACTCCCCCACCCAGAAGCATGTGTCAGCCATTACATCCCCAACAAACAAACTAACAGGTAGGTAGCCATCTTGTCATGGAGGGCTGTTTGGGGTGGGGCCTGTACTACTACTCCCACCATGCCCCCTGTCCCACATCTCAGCAGGATGGAGCACTACCCCACCCCACCCAAAAGCATGTGTCACCATTACATCCCCAACAAACAAACTAACAGGTAGGTAGCCATCTTGTCATGGAGGGCTGTTTGGGGTGGAGGCCTGTACTACTACTCCCACCATGCCCCCTGTCCCACACCTCAGCAGGATGTGGCACTCCCCCACCCCACCCAGAAGCATGTGTCAGCCATTACATCCCCAACAAACAAACTAACAGGTAGGTAGCCATCTTGTCATGGAGGGCTGTTTGGGGTGGGAGGCCTGTACTACTACTCCCACCATGCCCCCTGTTCCACACCTCAGCAGGATGTGGCACTCCCACCCACCCAGAAGCATGTGTCAGCCATTACATCCCCAACAAACAAACTAACAGGTAGGTAGCCATCTTGTCATGGAGGGCTGTATGTGGGGTGGAGGCCTGTACTACTACTCCCACCATGCCCCCTGTCCCACACCTCAGCAGGATGGAGCACTCCCCCACCCAGAAGCATGTGTCAGCCATTACATCCCCAACAAACAAACTTACAAGTAGGTAGCCATCTTGCCATGGAGGGCTGTATGTGGGAGGGAGGCCTGTACTACTACTCCCACCATGCCCCCTGTCCCACACCTCAGCAGGATGGAGGACTCCCCACCCCACCCAGAAGCATATGTCAGCCATTACATCCCCAACAAACAAACTAACAGGTAGGTAGCCATCTTGTCATAGAGGGCTGTTTGGGGTGGGAGGCCTGTACTACTACTCCCACCATGCCCCCTGTCCCACACCTCAGCAGGATGTGAGCACTCCCCCACCCAGAAGCATGTGTCAGCCATTACATCCCCAACAAACAAACTTACAAGTAGGTAGCCATCTTGCCATGGAGGGCTGTATGTGGGAGGGAGGCCTGTACTACTACTCCCACCATGCCCCCTGTCCCACACCTCAGCAGGATGGGGGACTCCCCCACCCCACCCAGAAGCATATGTCAGCCATTACATCCCCAACAAACAAACTAACAGGTAGGTAGCCATCTTGTCATAGAGGGCTGTTTGGGGTGGAGGCCTGTACTACTACTCCCACCATGCCCCCTGTCCCACACCTCAGCAGGATGGAGCACTCCCCCACCCAGAAGCATGTGTCACCATTACATCCCCAACAAACAAACTTACAAGTAGGTAGCCATCTTGCCATGGAGGGCTGTATGTGGAAGGGAGGCCTGTACTACTACTCCCACCATGCCCCCTGTCCCACACCTCAGCAGGATGGGGCACTCCCCCACCCCACCCAGAAGCATATGTCAGCCATTACATCCCCAACAAACAATTTAACAGGTAGGTAGCCATCTTGTCATAGAGGGCTGTATGTGGGAGTGGAGGCCTGTACTACTACTCCCACCATGCCCCCTGTCCCACACCTCAGAAGGATGGAGCACTCCCCCACCCAGAAGCATGTGTCACCATTACATCCCCAACAAACAAACTTACAGGTAGGTAGCCATCTTGCCATGGAGGGCTGTATGTGGGAGGGAGGCCTGCACTACTACTCCCACCATGCCCCCTGTCCCTCACCTCAGCAGGGTGGAGCACTCCCCCACCCAGAAGCATGTGTCAGCCATTACATCCCCAACAAACAATCTTACAGGTAGGTAGCCATCTTGTCATGGAGGGCTGTTTGGGGTGGAGGCCTGTACTACTACTCCCACCATGCCCCCTGTCCCACACCTCAGCAGGATGTGGCACTCCCCCACCCAGCAGCATGTGTCACCATTACATCCCCAACAAACAAACTTACAGGTAGGTAGCCATCTTGCCATGGCGGGCTGTATGTGGGAGGGAGGCCTGTACTACTACTCCCACCATGCCCCCTGTCCCACACCTCAGCAGGATGGAGCACTCCCCCACCCAGAAGCATGTGTCAGCCATTACATCCCCAACAAACAAACTAACAGGTAGGTAGCCATCTTGTCATGGAGGGCTGTTTGGGGTGGAGGCCTGTACTACTACTCCCACCATGCCCCCTGTCCCACACCTCAGCAGGATGGAGCACTCTCCCACCCAGAAGCATGTGTCACCATTACATCCCCAACAAACAAACTTACAGGTAGGTAGCCATCTTGCCATGGAGGGCTGTATGTGGAGTGGAGGCCTGTACTACTACTCCCACCATGCCCCCTGTCCCACACCTCAGCAGGATGGAGCACTCCCCCACCCAGAAGCATGTGTCAGCCATTACATCCCCAACAAACAAACTTACAGGTAGGTAGCCATCTTGTCATGGAGGGCTGTTTGGGGTGGAGGCCTGTACTACTACTCCCACCATGCCCCCTGTCTCACACCTCAGCAGGATGTGGCACTCCCCCACCCAGAAGCATGTGTCAGCCATTACATCCCCAACAAACAAACTAACAGGTAGGTAGCCATCTTGTCATAGAGGGCTGTTTGGGGTGGAGGCCTGTACTACTACTCCCACCATGCCCCCTGTCCCACCCCTCAGCAGGATGGAGCACTCTCCCACCCAGAAGCATGTGTCACCATTACAAACCCAACAAACAAACTTACAGGTAGGTAGCCATCTTGCCATGGAGGGCTGTATGTGGGAGGGAGGCCTGTACTACTACTCCCACCATGCCCCCTGTCCCACACCTCAGCAGGATGGGGCACTCCCCCAACCCACCCAGATGCATGTGGCATATAATGGATCACTCCAAATAAACAAACAGCTAGCCAGACATATTATTCTGTCTTGTGCCACCACTGAGCAGGATGCAAGCCTCCACCACGCACACACAGATGTGTCACAAAACAAACACAAATGCTAACACACAACAGGCATGTAGACAGTACGTGCACCTAGCCATTTGACACAAAAAGAATGGTGCCATATGACAACACCAGTCCTCTCAATGTACAAATATGCACACCGATCATATTGCCACACACAGTGTGCACACAGCTAAGCAAAGGAAACTGTCACAGCAACCAAAGTGTGACACACCAATGCACAAGTAGAGGAAAGACTGGGAACAATCATGCACAGCAATGAATGACAGGTTCAGTGCCATGAGGCCAGAGTAACAATGACCATATGAACAGTAAGAAAGCATGTTATGTGGTACCAATACAGATATGCACATGACAAGACAAAGGTATGCAGGAGATGACAATGGCCAGGACATGCCCAGATGTGATGGCTGACAGGTCATAAAAATCCACATACAGTCCGCACAAAAATCATATTTAGTGCAAGGCCCTAGATGTCAACATGTCCCTGTAATCACAAATCATGCACGTGGTGCATGGTACATATTGACACCTCACACCATGGACAAGAAATGCATGTCCCACCGCAGCATGTCAGGAGGCACAGTAGTGCACATAGGAAACAATGTGATGATCAGTCAACTTTGTAGTGTACTAACAGTGAATGACACACAGCTAACACAAATCTTACGTGGTGCACCCCAATGACCATTTCCCATCTGATCCACAGGTGACCAAGAATTGACTGCAGAGGACGATACCAGCAACCTGCAGGGCCAGTCTACCCCCCCCCCGAACATCAACTCTCGGATGTTGACTTCCAGGAATCTTCGGACGAGGAGACTGAGGCCGGGCCATCTGGTGTTCCAGGGCGCAACAGGTCCCAGGACCCCATCGTCCCCCCACCACACCTGCAGCTACAACAACCAATCTGCAGGCCCCTGCTGTTACGTCCGGTGCGTCCTCCACCACCACCACAACCACAACCACCAGTGGTGCCTGCAACACCCTCCCTGTCCCACAGGATGACCACCCCACCCCAGCAACTGAGGAGGGCAGGGAGAGGATGTGTGGTCCGACAGTGGAGAGGCAACCAGTCCGTGGCAGCAGAGCAGGTGGTAGGGGCAGGGTCACCCACACACGAACACAGGCTGGGACCAAATCCCTGGACCACATCCACAGAGTCCTTGGGGCATATGAACGGGCCCAGGGACAAACGGCCCGGTCCGAACAAGATTCACGTGAGCTCCTCCTGCTGATGAGGTCCATGGACACCCGCATGGGACAAATTGTGGACCTCTTGGGCCAACTAGTGGCGGTACTGAGGCACAGGCCTGCGCCACAAACAACACCTCCCCCTCCCACTGGTGGTCCACAGGATGACAGTTCATCATTCTCCCCTGCGGCCACAGAGAGTGGTGAGTCCTCAGACCCCACTGGCCCTATAGCAGAGGCCCCCCATGCCAAACGGAAAAGGGGCCGTCCGAAGAAAACCCTGGGAGTATCTTTTGGCAAAGCACCTGCCAAACGCCAGTCACGCAGACAGCCATGATGGCAACCCTCTGCACCACTGCATTGACTTTTTGGACTGTCCTTCCCCACACTGCCTTGTGAATGGCATCTGTCTGTTGGACTGGGTCACCACACCTATGTGGTGACCACTCAATTATCTCATTTACCATGAATGTCAACTCACTGCTCCACTAATCACCTCACTGTCAATGTACCCCCAACACATGTCACCTTTGTAAATAAACAAATCCTTGCACACATGTTGTACCTGCACCGTCTTTATTCCAGGATGTACAATTTTCAACAGGAATACAATGTACCAGGGGACGGAGTGTATGTAGGCAAGGAGAGGTCAAAGGCACCTAGGAAAACACAACAGAACAACATTCACTAGTCTGGGTGTGGCATCACAGACATCACACAACACTTCACAACAAGAACAACCCACATGCACACATAACAATGGGCAACAAGTGCAAACATACACATCCTGTAGATGTTCAGAAATGAACTGTCCCATCAACATTGACAGCAAACACTGAGTCTACAACTGGCTGCTGTCACAAATCTCACTTACACCCTCACAACAACAGCAACATCATCAGACAATGGGTACGTTGTACATTGTCACCCACCTTCAAGTGAAGTAGCGGGTGATGAGCTGTTGACGCAGGTCAACACCTTCCTCCTCTCCACTATCATCATCACTGGACACGGGTTGGTTTGCAGGCGGGGGCCTTGGCTGCTCACCATCATCCAGGAGCAGGGGAATCTCCTTGTGAATGGCTAGGTTGTGGAGCATGCAGCATGCCACTACAATCTGACACACCTTCCTGGGCGAGTACATCAGTGCCCCTCCGGTCTTGTCCAGGCAGCGGAAACGTGACTTCAGCAGTCCAAAGGTACGCTCCACCACACGACGTGTTCTCCCATGGGCATCATTGTAGCGGACATCAGCTGGTGTCCTGGGGTTCCGCAGTGGGCTCAGCAACCAAGGACGGTTGGGATATGCAGAGTCACCTATGTGTGACACACAAAGAAACATTGCAATGTTGCAGATGCAGAGGACAGCAGGTCACACACACAGCACGCCAAATGACTACGCATACTCACCCACAATCCATGCACACTCAGGAAGCTGATTGGCCATCAGCTGGGGTACAATGCTGCTACGCAGGATGTATGAGTCATGGGCCGAGCCTGGAAATTTTGCACACACGTGTGAGATGATCATATCTGCCAGGCATACCACTTGGACATTTATGGAGTGGTAATGTTTACGATTCCTGTAGATGTGCTCACGGACCTGTGGTGGCACTAGCCCAACATGGGTGCAATCAATGGCACCAACTACATGGGGGATGTGTCCAAGGGGATAGAAATCTCCCTTTACAGCTGCCAATTCTGCCCCCTGGGGAAATGGATGTATCTGTCCTTGTAGATCATCATGGCGGACAGAACATCCCGCAGCACCATGCTGAACATGGGTTGTGACATCCCACCTGCCTCGGCCACCGTGTTCTGGAATGATCCAGTCGCAAAAATGCAGTGCCGCCATCACCTTATACGTTGGGGTGAAAGCTGTTGGATATGTTCGGCGAGGCTGCAGGTGAGGCTCCAACAAATCACAAAGGGTCTTTAGGGTGGCTCTATCCAGACGGCATTTCCGGATGATCGCCTCATCCTCCATGTCTGCCAGCACTGTCAAGTGACGATGCAGATTTGGTCTCCTCCTAGTTGAGATGAGAGTGGACACATTGTAATGCAATACATCATGGGATGTGCACAGCATCTCACATCATGGCTGACCCAACGGCAACAAAGAATGTCATATGAATAGAGTCACAGACCAGCTGACATGTAGGGACCCCTTCAACTACACAAATCACACACTTGTCAGATTACACACAGCAAGTCCCCCAAACAACACCTCGGTCAAAGTGAATGGACATTGGGATATGGCCACAATCCCCATGGGCACGCCTGGGAGTCTGTCATCCTGCACATGTGTGACAAGGCAACCCCACAGTATCCTACCTAGCTGCTGTACATGACACACATTCAGGCGTCAATTGAACCTGGCACACCTCAACAACACAATGACCACAGTCTGAGCATCAATGACGAGTGTGTGCATGATCTAACATGAGAGGACATGCTAAAACAAACATCATCAATTGTGGAAAGAAATGCTGTGATTGACAATGCACATCAACACATTGACATGTGTGCACATTGTATTGTCCAACACTGTCCTGTAGTGTAGTGTAGTGTACTGTAGGTGTGGTACTGAGAGACAAATGATGCCCGAATGGCGGTTGGCATGCTCCGCCACCCAAATGGCGGTGCCTCATGTGTGTCTATGGCACCCAAATTGCGGAAACTACTGCCTGGCACCGGCGGTGTGTGTGCAACACACCCCAATGCACAGGTGCGGTACTGATAGCCCCAGAGACATGGCCAAATGGTGGTTGGCATGCTCCGCCACCCAAATGGCGGTGCCTCATGTGTGTCCATGGCACCCAAATTGCGGAAACTACCGCCTGGCACCAGCGGTGTGTGTGCAACACACCCCAATGCACAGGTGCGGTACTGATAGCCCCAGAGACATGGCCAAATGGCAGTTGGCATGCTCCGCCACCCAAATGGCGGTGCCTCATGCGTGTCTATGGCACCCAAATTATGGAAACTACCGCCTGGCACCAGCGGTGTGTCCCCGCCATGGTCCATGCCATTACAGCCAATGGGCTCCGCGATCGCGGAAGCTCGATGCAAATTTGAAAATAGCGGTAGGCGTGCTACACCACCGCGGTGCCGGTCATTGGATGCAATCAAAAGATGCAATACTGCGGTAGCGCCCGCCTGGTCCCTGCGGTGTGTCACCGCCATGGTCCATGCCATTACAGCCAATGGGCTCTGCGATTGCGGAAGCTCGATGCAATTTTGAAAATAGCGGTAGGCGTGCTACATCACCGCGGTGCCGGTCATTGGATGCAATCAAAAGATGCAATACCGCGGTAGCGCCCACCTGGCCCCTGCGGTGTGTCACCGCCATGGTCCATGCCATTACAGCCCATGGGCTCCGCCATCGCGGAAGCTCGATGCAATCTTGAAAATAGCAGTAGGCGTGCTACATCACCGTGGTGCCGGTCATTGGATGCAATCAAAAGATGCAATACCGCGGTAGCACCCGCCTGGCCCCTGCGGTGTGTCACCGCCATGGTCCATGCCATTACAGCCAATGGGCTCAACGATCGCGGAAGCCTGATGCAATTTTGAAAATAGCGGTAGGCGTGCTACATCACCGCGGTGCCGGTCATTGGATGCAATCAAAAGATGCAATACCGCGGTAGCTCCCGCCTGGCCCCTGCGGTGTGTCATAGCCATGGTCCATGCCATTACAGCCAATGGGCTCCGCGATCGCGGAAGCTCGATGCAATTTTGAAAATAGCGGTAGGCGTGCTACACCACCGCCGGTGCCAGTCATTGGATGCATTTGTAAAAGGCTGACCTGGTAGACCAATTGCAGCAGCCCAGGACTACTGGAACGACACCAGGGGGCTATATATGTGTGGGAGAGTGCCCAGAATTTCCACTGCTCACAGAGCCTGCTGCCTGAGACCCTCACCTGCTGCTGCCTCCAGGGACTGCTGCCTGAGACCCTCACCTACTGCTGCCTCCAGGGACTGCTGCCTGAGACCCTCACCTGCTGCTGCCGCTGCTGTCTCTAACCAACAGTGATGTCAAGGACAGAGAAGATCCGTGCCAGTCCCTTCACCGGCGAGGAGCTTGAGGTCCTGGTGGACGAGGTGCTCACACAGTACCCAAGGCTATATGGTGCCCCAAATGTTATGGTAAGTCTTCCACAGTGGGTGTGAGAGTGCAGGGGGGACACACATGTAGTCGGTCTGATGCAGCATGTACATGTGAGTGTGGGTTTGTGTCATGCATTGACTAACTTGCATTCCATTGGGTGAAGGGGTGTGTACCCTACTCCTCAAGTCTCCCTGCCTGCACATCAAGATTTGACGGACATGTCTTGTCTTGTCAGCCATACAGTGAAGCAGCAAGTTGGTAATGGAGGATTCAGGCCAGTCATTGCTAGTGTGCATGTCTTTGCGTTTCCCTGTTGTCCATCTCAGTGTGAGCCCACCTGGCCTGCACAGTCACCGCCCAATCCAACAAGAACACATCACTGACTGTACAGAGTGTAACATGTTCATTTTCAAAATTGACTCCCCTTCAATGTGCCAGGTCAACCCTGTAGCTTGCACAAGACTGGCACTGTGAGAAAGGACGTGGCTTTGTGAGATCATGTCCCTCAATGTGATATACATGACACAGTGGGCTACTCACAGTGCATGTTCGTTGACGCATGCGCATTGTCGGACACAGTGGGTCTCGCCACATACACATGTTGTTTTGTGACATATGTCTTGCTCTACCTAAAAATGGTTAGTAGATGTGGGCAGAGTACACATGGTCTTCTGTTCTGGCATCCTGCTTGTACATGAGATGTGCAAGTATAGTGTCCCCCTTATACATGCATGCATTTACGTAGTGATTCTCACATGCAGATGTACCATGTGAAAAGCATTTCTGTCTCTGCATGTGAGATATGTGGATTTGTGATTAATCTGTATCATGCTACTGTCCTGAGTGATTTTGTCACATGACACTGTGTCACTGATGTTTGCCCCTCTTGTCTCCCATGCCTGCAGCTCAAGGTGCACCAGCGTAAGGCCGTGTGGAGGGGCATTGCAAACAAGGTGCGTGCTCTGGGAGTATCAAACCGAAGGCGCACCCACTGCCACAAGAGGTGGGACGACATCTCACGGCTGGCAAAGAACGTTGCGGAGATGACACTGGGGCGGATCCCTCGCACTGGCCGGATGGCACGGCGCAGCATGACACCACTAATGTGCCTCATCTTGGCCGTGACTCACCCTGAGCTGGATGCACGATTTAAGGAGCATCAGCAGGCAATTAGGGGTGAGTGTACTGGGAAGGGTGACTATGGCTGTGTGTGGCTACATGTGTGCACAGCATGTGCCAGCACTGGGCGATGTGATGTTGGTAGTGTGATGCAGTGGACTGTTAGTGTCAGCTTGTGCCGGTGCTGGGTGCAGATGTCATGCAGTGTCCTACCTATACTTAACACTGGGAAACGGGTATGGGGCATTTGAATGGCATTGTGGGTGGTGTGAGACAGGTATGAGCTTTCTGTGTTGCTGTTGTAACGGAGCCACATGCAGGATGTTGTGCTGTGTGGTCATCATCACATTGCTCACTTTGTCCTGGTTTGATAGTGCACACGCACTGTTGTGATGACAGAGGTGGGTTTGAATGATGTAATTGCACAGGGTGGCGTGCAACATGTAGATCTAGACATCTTAATGGTTGTCTGTAATGCATATGTTTGTTCTGTTGCTGCCACTGCACTGACCCTACATCTCTCTCTCTCATATATCATCTCCCGTGGTCACGGAGGAACATGGGATGGACACCAGTGGTGGGGAAACTAGCACAACAGCTGCAGAGGAGCCCTGTGAGACAGATGTGACCAGCACCTCGGAGGGGGACAGGAGTCTGCTGGAGGAATCACAGCCCGAGACGCAAAGTACTACGTCATCTGATGCCAGCGGTGATGCAGACATGTTGGCGGGCACAGGGAACGGGGACTCTGCATCATCTTCCACCACTCAGCGTGTAGTGCCCACCCTCCCACCCACTTCCTCTGGTGCTGCCCGTGTTCGCACCGCTAAGAGGGGAAGGGTGTCCTTCACCCCCGGCACCGCAGCCCCTGCCCTGGTCCCCCCTGCTGCCATCAGTGCTGAGTCTGTGGACCTTTTGTGCCAGCTGTGTGTAGGCCAGACAGCTCTCCTCAATGCATTAATGGACCACAACAGTAAATTGGCTCAGGTGGTTGCATTCATTGAGGGCATACATTCAAACGTGGGTGGGCTGCACTGGACTGTCCAGTCATTGTCCACTGCAGTGACATCAGCCCTTCAACTGGCACAATCTGGGAGTCCAGCGAAAGTCCCTTTGTCCACACCCATGCCAGTGGCCACGTCGGACGACAGTGACCACGCTCCACAGACCTCTAAGTCACGATACGGCACAAATAGCACACAGCAGCAACAGAAGCCCAAGCGGTCCAGGCCGCAGACACCATCCCCACAGATGACCAAAGCCACCCCAGTGCACACAGACAAGAGCCCATCAGGCAACACCAGGGGACAAAGAGCCAAGAAGCAGGTGTCAGGGTCACGTGCCTCAGGGACATCCCCAGCCAAGGACTCTCCTGTCCCGAAAGCGTCTCCCAAAACCAAACATACAATTTCCATGCCCACTGAGAAGGTGGTGAGTGCCAAGGGTAGGCATAAGAAGGGCTGCAAGTCTGATTCACCCACTACCTCCACTCCCATAGCAAGCCCAGTAAAGCAGGGAATTGAGGGCACTGTGGGGGGACCACCTGGTAGGCAGGGGATGGAGGGGCAAAGCCAGGGCCATGCAAAGCGTTGCGCAGGTTCAAGCACGTCACCAGAGGGAGGGCCAGCGTCTGCACCTGCTGCAGCCTTGGTGTTGACTGAGCCTGATGTGTCCATGCCACTTCCCATTGTTCCCAAGACAGTGAAGCCATTGCGAATCCCCAAGAAGTGGAAAGGCACCCCTCCACAATCTCCCATCCACACTGTGTCTCATGTCTGCATGACTCCACCTCCACGTGCCACTACACCACCTAGTCCAAGCAGCCCTCCGTTTTGCCTAAACACTGATAGGTATACCTCAGCTGTGCCTCCCTCTCCCCAGTCAAGTGCTCCACCTGGGCCTGACACACAGCCAGCTCCCAGTACGACTGACAGCCAAGTCTGAGTGTTGGTCGACCTCACACACCTGTCTCTCACACATCGTGGCCTGTGCTGCACATCGTCACACCCCAGACTGTGTTGCTGACCATGGTTAGGGTACAGTTGCAGACATTCCCTGTGCAGCTTCTCATGGACTCACTCTGCACTTTGTCCTGCCCACTGGCCTTGCCGTTCACTGCTGTGTGGCCCCTGCCTGTGCAGCTTCTCATGGACTCACTCTGCACTTTGTCCTGCCCACTGGCCTTGCCGTTCACTGCTGTGTGCCCCCTGCCTGTGCAGCTTCTCATGGACTCACTCTGCACTTTGTCCTGCCCACTGGCCTTGCCGTTCACTGCTGTGTGCCCCCTACCTGTGCAGCTTCTCATGGACATGCTCTGCACCTTGGACTGGCCACTGGCCTTACTGTTTTGCCCCTGCCTGTGCAGCTTCTCATGGACATGCCCTGCATTTTGTGCCTTGCTATTATCTACTCTTGTTGCCTATCTGTGCAATTTGTGAATAAAGACAGTTGATCCTGTTGTCTGTTTTGTCAGTGTCCTTACTGAATAAAGTTATTTTGCTGTGTGTATATGGTTTACTGTGCCACATGCTGTGTGTGCCACTTCAACCTTGCCAATTTCTTTACTCACTTACTCTATTTTTTGCAGGGGTGAGGGACTTCAGTTTTTCCTGACCCTGATACTTGTGTGGGCAATGTATTAGATTTGAGGTGTGATGCAGTTGTCATTGTTTGTTCATGTTGGCTGTGTTGTACACATGTCAAGTTGTGGTGCACTGCCAGCTCAGAATGGGATTCTGTCCAGAGGATTGCAGGCATGCTGGCCAGGCTCATCATGTATGTGTGTTCTTATTTTGTGTGCCCAGTAGTGTATGTGTGTGGTCATCTTGTGATGGGCAGTCATCCTAATCCCATGGGTTTCTTTCAATGTGTGCTCTTGGATGGTCAAGAAGTGTGCAGTGTGAAGGTCTTCACTTTGTCTGGAGTGTTGATATGTGTGTGCCCCTGCATTGTCAACTACACACATGTTTCACCCAGGATGTGTGTGCCTGTTGTTTGGATTGTTTCTCCCTGTGGATGTGTTTTTATGCACATGTGTGAGTTGTATGTTGTGCAGTGTGCAGTGTGTTTGTGTGTCCATGCAGTTGTGGCTGACTCCTACTTGTTCTTTCTGTCACTTGTGAGTATGCAGTGTGTGTGTCTGTCAAGTCAGTGTTGTGTTTTGTTGTTCATCCATCTGTCATGTTACTGTTTGTGGAGACAGTGCAGACCTGCTGATCCACACTGCCATTGTGGTTGTGTTTTCTCATGCATTGCTGTCACATGGTGCCTGTTTGCCTCCAGTATGTGATGTTGTGTGTGGTGTCTTGCCATCTCCTATCTGTGCTTGGGATGCCTATCCATTGTGAGTCTGCACTCCCTCTATTTGTGTATGGTACACTCCTGCCATGGCACTTCACTTGGATGTCTGCTGTCCCCTTGTTTTACATGTGTGTGTGCCTCCCCATCACTTGATATGTTACACTGTGCTTTGTGGTGCAGTTCTTTGGACAGTGGCAATGTGCCACTCAGGACATTTCCCAAATGGGTTCTGTGTGATGTTCGTGGGCTGTTTGTCAATCATGTTTGCTCATATGCACTTCAACTGTGTGTGCTGCCCAGTCCCCTGGTCAAGTTGTTTCCACCTTTCTGTGCCAGACTTGTGCATCTGTTGGTGTTGTGTTGCATGTATGTGTGTTTGCTGTGGTACTGCTTCACTTCCTGTGTGTGATGTTGTCTTTGTGCTGTGCTGATTGGTGTTGTGTGGGTTCATGTTGTGTCACTCATTTCTGTGTGTGGCTGGTATGCTTGTTGTGCAGACACTGCTTGTTGTGCATGCAGTGCTGTGGGGGTATGTTGCCTTGTCACTGGCTGGTATGCATCCACTTATGTCCTGCTGTGTTTGCTATGTGTTCTTTTTTTGGCTGTGCATCTGTTGTTTGTTTGCTGTGGCTGTGTTTATCTGTGATGGTACACTTCTTGTCTGTGTTGTGGTATGTTGTGTGTGCATTGTTCCTGACTGATGGGGCTGTGCACTCCTGTTGTGTCTGTGCTCCCATTGCCTTTCCACATTTTTGCTGCACAGGGCATGTCTGTTCTTGTTGTGGTTTCTGTGTGTGGGTCTGTTGGGTTATGTGTTTGTCTGTTGTTTTTGTGCAGACATTGGTTCTGGCATCCCTGTGTGTATGTGATGTTTGTGGCTACCCCCAGGAGTGTGACTGTTTGTCTGTGTATTGCCTGGACATTATTGCCACCCTTCTGTTTGTTTGACACTGGTGTTGTGTGCTGCAGATGTGAGGGGGGGTATGTGTGTGGATTCCTACTAGTGTTTGACAGTCATGGAGTGTGTCAATGGGCCCTGTGTGTTGTGCTGCTGGAGTATTCCTGTGAAGTGTTTGTATACATATGTGTGGCTGTTCACAGTTTGACTTCAGGGCCTTCATTTCATCCGTGTGCCTCTACATGTGTTGCCTTGCTGTCTCCTTGGGTTGTTGCACTGTGCTGTCTGTGGTTTGACTTCAATCACTATGCAAGCAATGTGTGATTAGGTGGGCTGGGGGTTTTGTTCTATGTTCCTTGTCTTGCATGTGCTGTACACATGCTTGGTGGTTGTCTCCTTGGCCTTCCATTTGTGTGCACCTCGCCTTTGGCTTTCCTGTTTTGTGTGCTCCATTGCTGGTGGCATGTGGTGTGTGTATGTGTCTGTGTGTCAGTGTGGGGTATGTGTGTGTGACTTGGCAGGCTGTGTGTCCAGTGAGATGTTTGTTCCTTGTATGTGTGTGTGTCCATTTGATCCTTGTACTGAGTTTACTTGCCATTGGTGTGGTGTTGTTGTGGTGTGTGTGTGTAGCCCTGGCCCTGTGCTTCTGTGCTGTGTGTTCCTGTGCAGCCACTCCTGCTGTGGCTGTGTCCCTATTTGTTTTATGTGTGGTGCAGGGTGTGGTGTCACCTGGCTTGTTGTTGTGCATGGGGGTGCACAGGTGTGGCACATGGCATGTCCCTTCAGTGGGGGCTAGTGTGTGAGGGTGGAGTAGTGGCCCTGTGGTCTTTGTGCCCTGCCCATGCCTGGCGCTGGCCCAGCCTTCTGCATTGTGCGCATGTATTCCCTTGTCTTCACCTCTGCGGTGACGTGGCCGTGACATTGCCGCACGATCGCGGTCGATGTGTGACCTGGATGCGGAGGGGTGTATTGGTGGCAGGTGGGTCATGTGTGTGTGCACTTGGGGATGTGTTCCTATCCCCACCAGGGTATCTGATGTGGTTAGGGACCCTGTGCCAGTCCATGGTTTGTGTTTTGTGGTTGTGTGTGGGGTTGTGTTATTGCGTACCTACGGCGGCATCCGCGACGGTCCATTATTTGCTGGTGATGTATCAGGTACAGCACCGGGAAAACGTGGAGTGCTGGGTCCATGGCGGTCGTGTCCGGGTGCTGTGGGCCGGGTCTCTGGTTTTGCGCTCCGCTGTCAAGGTTCCGCCGTGTAGGATTGGCCGGTTTCTCCGCTGCGGTGCGACTGGTTGTTTGGAGCATCCTAATTTGTGGACCGGAGCGGACGTCATTCCGCACAGTGGTGTGTCTCCATTGGCTCCCACCGCCGCGCTTGCGGGCGCACTTTGATGGCGGTTCGCGTCGCACGGCGGCGGACGGGAAATGGTCTATGTTTGGCCATTCGAATATTGCTGACGTGAGTACCGCTGCTCGCGGGTGGAAAAATTCATTTTTCCGCACCGCCAGCACCGCGGTGGTGCCACCGCCCGACATCCTAATGGACCCCAAAGTGTACATAAAGTAAATAGGTCAGTGGGCTACTGCTTTTGTCAGTGAGATCCTTTTGTTACTTGCAGTTTATAAGTCAAAATCCTAACATAGAACAGTGAGCTATTAACTGTCATCTAAGAGCTGCATGCAAACTGCAAGGTATAAATTAGAGCGTTATGGTTTTTTCCCAGTCTTTGATTATCCTAATGCTGCAAAAAGGGTTCATTTGGATAGCAATCAATTCTGGTTATTAAAGAGAACCCCCAACCATGGTATTACGTTTTAAATTCAGAGTTTGTGTTTCTCCAGACCCATCACTATTAAACTATACTGACTACTAGTATGGTTGTAATGTGACTCCTACACCTTGTAGTCCTTTGTGTTATGTAACATACAGTGATTTACACACATAAGATTGATTGTCTCTGTGTAATGGGTGTGATGTAATGTGCTCGGACACCCTACACTGGTATCAGTGGCACTGGAAATCAAATTAAATGCATCTAAGCCAGAGTGTGGTTATGGAGACTTGAGGGGGTCTGTTAAAGGGTGGTAGTGAGGGAATCTGTGGCAGAGGGAGTCATTGGGGGGCACAGGGGTCAACCAGCGATAAAGCCACCCCTGCCCTTGAGGCCAGTCCGCCTCACCCATTGGTTTCTCCATTGGCCTTGTTTTAGCAGTAGTAGCTGCAACTTACCAGGGGTCTGCAATGCAGGATTTGCTCGCAAGCCAAACTAAGTTTACAAACTTCACGGTCTCTCTGCTTCATGGACAAGCACTTTTAACATGTGCGGCCTGCTTTGGGGCCACTGGAATTATGCAGCAATAGAGGACAAAATTATGCTGCAGTGTTGACTGAATTATGCAGCAAAAAAAAGGCTGCAGCGTAATGCAGTATATTTTCTGATACTTTATTTTGACATTTTTTCACATGCTAACAATCTCTGCAAAGATTTTGCCTTATTAGTACCAGTGTAACATGCAAATGCAGCAGTGAGAAAGGTGATCAGTCAACCTTTGCAAAGGGCTGTCCACTTCGTAGATACACAAGTCACATTTTTTAGTAACTTTTGATCTGTTTGAGCTACAATCAATTTATTAGTTAAAATCGTCAAATTATACAGCAGATGATGCATTATGTGGCTAACTTTGCAGAGCCATAATTATATAGAAAACATTTGCAAACTAGGATATTTTGCCATTCATGTTTGAACTGCTCTTGTGGAAAAAGGGAGGAAAAGTGCTGATGACAGAAACTCCATGGCTCGGAGACAAATGGCTTGGGAAGCGTGAAGCGAAAATGGGAGTTGCGGTATTGTGGCAAGTGTGAAAAGTTTACCTGGCTGGGCCCGTCTGGAAGTACGTATGGGCACTGATTCAGATATCACCACCGGCTTCTTCCGGGGGAATTGGTGCTGGGCGGCGGCGTTGCTGCGGAGGTCCCGCGCTGCAGTGTCGTTTGCTGGGTTCCGGGTCGGGAGCGGCAAAGTCAGTACTGGTTCCTCGTGTTCAGAGAGAGAGTACTGCAGTGCAGCCCGGGGGAATCTAGCAGCAAGTAGCGTTGGTCCGCGTCGGGGGAGCCTGAGGAGACGTCAACACAGCAGAGACAGCAGCAGAAGCAGCAGAAGCAGTTGCATTCAAGGTGTGGGGTCTCAGTAAAGCGGGGGTGGATGGAATGTGACCTCCCCTCTCAGGTATTTACTCTCTCTATGAGCGCTGGGAATGAAGAGCTAGGGGGTGAATGTATTAGAGGAGTTTTAGCACAGGCCTCTATAGGTAATGATAAGGACAGTAACCTCCTCTCAGCTAGAGAGCCACAACCCCCCCATGTAAGGAACAGGTATCTTTTACGTTCGGCTCCAGGAAGGAAAGGCGTGACTGGGCGAGCAAAAGATCCTACAGTCAGAGAGCCCTTGGCAGTGTCCCCTGTTAAGACAGTGGCTAAAGGGACTGTGAGAACTAAAAGGTGTGGGCCAAAAGAAGGGTGTTTACCCCCTAAGCCTCCCCCCTCCCTCAGGTCTTACTTTAAAATCATGGAGCAAGTTGCTGCCTCCATGCAGGGTGTAGGAAGTAAGGCCACTGAGTCTCTCTCCCAGGCTGGTCCGCTGTTGCTGGAAAATCGCTTCTCCCTGCTGGCGGAGAATCAAGGTGACTCCCTAGGAACCCAAGATTGTATAATGAGGGGGGGCTGCGGCTAATAGTCCTAGTCTGACTCAAGACAATGGTGGAGGGCCTGGGTCGGATCATTGCCCCCAAGAGGTGTCTCCCTCAACAAACCAGGTAGAGAATCTACTTTTCACTTTGAGAAGAGACATTTTGGTAAAGTTTGAGATCTCTGAAGGTAATCAAAAGGGCATCCAAGAAAAATGTGGGATACTCGAAGAAAAACTGGATGGAATTGCCCAACGTACCTCAGTCTTGGAAGGTAAGGTGAAGTCTTTGTCAACCGCCTTGGCTGCGAATACTAGTGATATTGTGGGTCTTAAACTCAAAATAAGTCCCTTCAGGAGGACCTGGAGAGGCTTGAACTACATGCCAGGCGTAACAATGTGAGATTCCTAAATATTCCGGAAAATTCAGAGAATAATGACATCAAAGGCTTTTTCTGTAAGCTTCTGGGGGAAGGTCTACTTCAAGACAGGCCTGATATTGATTGGGACAGAGAAATCCAAAGAGTACATAGAGACCCCTTCAGGCTCAACCCCGCAAGGAAGACACCAAGGGAAATACTGATAAACTTCCTCTCCTACACGGTTAAGGAGCTAATACTGGGGCGTGCCTTGAAGGAACGCTTCCTGAAATATGGGGACGTTAGATACCAAATACGATCAGATGTTGGTAAGAGAACAGCGCAGAGGCAATGGGAGCTTGGCTCAAAAATGAACGACCTACGCAGCAAGGGTGCCCAGGTACAGATGAACTTCCCTGCGATGCTGAGGATAATGTGGCGGAATAAAATGCATAACATCAGAGATCCAGAAGAGGTGGATTCCTTTCTGGCTCAGATGGAAGGATCAGAATAATGGAAGAGTAGAGGCCTGGAGAGTTATAGTCCCAGCCACATTGAGATGGAACTTATATTTATATAGAAATATAATTTTGATCGTTAACATCGCTTTCTTTTTCTCCTATTAATCATTTTTTTTTTTCATGTTTGATTCCCTCCCCAAGTTCGGAGGGTCGCGAAAGGCGATCTCTTCACCTAGGGCTAGGAAGGGGGGTTCCCCGAGGTGGGTGGGTGGTGGAGTGCACTGGGTGGTGGGAGCATGGGGGAAAAATAGAAAGAAATGTCCTAGTTCTGTCTTATGCCTGTATGGTTCTAGTTCTGGTGGGTCTTTCGAACTTCTCTGGGGAGGTAACCGATTATGATGATAGGTTAAAGGGGGTCTCTGGGAGCCGGGGGCTGAAATTTGAAGATGAGTAGATTAAACACGCTTTATTTCATATCCTGGAATGTGAACGGCTTGAGATCCAGGAAGAAGTTGGCCAGGTCTCTGAATTTCTTAAGAATAGCGAGGCGAGTGTTATTTTGTTACAGGAGACTCATTTGGAACGGGAGGAGTGTAGGTCTTCCTTTAATAAACTGGGTTGGGTTCAGGAAGTGTTCTGTTCGGACCAGAGAGGTAGCTCAAGAGGTGTGGCTGTTATAATTAGGAATAATTCAGGTGTGAAGTTGGTACGATATGAATCGGATTCTTCTGGCAGATGGCTAGCTGCTAATTTGATGATTCAGGGGATGCCTCTAGTGTGTGCCAGCTATTATGGTCCGAATGACGATGCCCCAGAAACCCTAATTAAGCTCGAATTGTGCCTCTTACAGGCTACCGCTCCGGTAATAATCGGAGGTGATTTCAACATTGTGTAAAATAGGGACCTGGATAGAACTTCTAAAGTTAAATGTGTCAGTCCCCCTAGAACTTCTGCAATTTTGAAGACCATGATTTGCGAGCTTAATTTGGTAGATATCTGGTGGAGTAAGATGGGGGAGGCAAGGGGCTTTACCTTTTACTGTAAAAAATATGGGCACCATTCCCGCATTGACTTTTTCTTGATTGATCAAGACCTATTAGCAGAGGTTGATGAGGTTAAACATCTGCCCGCTATTCTTTCGGATCATTCGGCAGTTCTCCTGTCCCTTAGGCGTCAGTATAAACCTGGTATGAAAAGGTGGACCTTAGATAGGACCATTTTGTTGGACGAGGGAGTGATATCAAGTATAAGGGATAAGGCCTCTGTTTTTTTCCAAGCTAATAAGGGCTCAGCCAAAATTCAAATCATCTGGGATGCCTTCAAAGTTTTTTTGAGGGCAATAGTTAGCTCCATAATGGTGGGAAAGAGGCGGGCCTTGAAGTGGCAATAGGAGGAACAAATTAAGGAGACTGAGTATAAGGAACGTGGTCTTCAAAAGGCATCATTGGAAGGTTCCAGCAGAGTTTCTTTTCTTAGCAAAGAGCTAGAGCAGCTCCAGGGGGAATACCAGGGGTAACTAGATAAAAGATTACTTGACAGGTGGAGAGTAAGTAAGTTGCAGCATCACTCATATGGAGAGAGGAGTAGTTCGCTTCTGGCTTGGAAAGCAAAAACCGATAAGTCTAGAAACTTAATTCGAAATTTTGAGGATGCTGTAACAGGAGCTCTATTAGACGCTAATTTGGAATTGGGTGCTGAGGCCCGTAGGCATATGTGTAGTTTATACAGTGATGATATTTCGCCCGGGAAGGAGAGCATAGAGGCCTCGTTGAAGAAGATTGAGCTTTCGAGTTTAAACAATGACCAAAAGTGGTTTTTAGAGGCAGAGATCACGGAGGATGAGGTCTAGGCCAAGATTAGGAAGATAGCAGGGGGGAAGGCTGCTGGGCCTGATGGCCTCCATGTCAAGATTTATTCCAAACTCCTAGATACTATTGTACCAGTCTTGAAATGCCTATTTAACGCCATATATTTGGAAGGTGAAAAAGGTCTGCTATCTTGGGCCGAGGCTACCGTTACTTTAATCTTGAAACCAAACAAGGACCCTCTGGTAGCGGACTCTTATAGGCCAATATCTCTTTTGAACTCTGATTATAAGGTCTTTTCGGGGATATTGGCCTCTAGGGTCGCCCAGGTCATCAAAGGGGTTATCCATCAGGACCAAAGAGGTTTTATCCCCAGGAGGCAGCTTAACGAGCTTACCTTTTTGATGCTTGGGGTTGTTGACTTGGCGGAAACCCAGAATTTACCTGTAACAGCAGTAGCTGTAGACGCCACAAAGGCGTTCGACCAAGTCCATTGGCCTTACTTATGGGAAGTCTTGAAGATCTTTGGGTTTCCGCAGAATATAGTAAGGGCTATTCAAAATTTGGACCATCTGCCCAGAGCCAGGGTTTTGGTTAATGGGGAGCTATCAGATTGGTTCAATATCATTCAATCAATCAATCAGGGAATTGTAAGCGCGCTACTCACCCATGAGGGTCTCAAGGCGCTGAGGGGGGGGGGTCCGCAGATCTGTTTAGCCGAAGAGCCAGGTCTTGAGGGTCTTCCTGAAGGTGTTCAGGGAGGGGGCGTGTCTGATGTCTGCCGGTAGCCTCGTTCCAGGTCTTGGCTGCAATGTGAGAGAAGGATCTTCCGCCTGCTCTGGCTCTGTGGATGCGCGGGGTTTCGGCCAGTGCGAGGTTGGAAGATCGGAGGTTTCTTTTGGGTACGTGGAAGTTGATTCTGTCGTTGAGGTATTTGGGTCCGTTGTTGTGTAGGCATTTGTAGGCGTGAGTGAGGATTTTGAAAGTGACTCTTTTCTCCACGGGGAGCCAGTGGAGACTTCGTAGGTGTTGGCTGATGTGTTCGTGTCGGGGGATGCCGAGGACGAGTCTGGTGGCGGTGTTCTGTACTGTCTGGAGTTTGCGGAGTAGGGACTTGTTGATGATGGCGTAGAGTGCGTTTCCATAGTCCAGTCTGCTGGTGATGAGTGCGTGGGTGACTGTCTTCCTTGACTCAGGGGGGATCCACTTGAAGGTCTTGCGGAGGATGCGGAGGGTGTTGAAGCAGCTGGAGGTGACGGCGTTGACCTGTCGGTTCATGGAGAGTGATGAGTCGAGTACGATGCCGAGGTTCTTGGCGTGGTCTGAGGGGGTAGGTGGGCTTCCGAGGGTGGTCGGCCACCAGGTGCTGTCCCATGCAGAAGGGGTGGTACCGAGGACGAGGACTTCTGTCTTCTCGGCATTGAGCTTCAGGCAGCTGTTGGTCATCCAGACTGCGACGTCTTGCATTCCTTTCTGGAAGTTGAGTTTGGCAGTGGTGGGGTCTTTGGTGAGGGAGAGGATGAGCTGGGTGTCGTCGGCGTGGGATACGATGTTGAGGCCGTGTTGTCGGACGATGGCTGCGAGGGGGGCCATGTAAATGTTAAAGAGGGTGGGGCTCAGTGATGAACCCTCTGGGACTCCGCAGGTGATTTTCGTGGGGTCGGAGAGGAAGGGTGGGAGTCTGATCCTTTGGCTTCTTCCGGTGAGGAATGATCGGATCCAGTCCAGGGCTGTTCCTTGTATGCCTGCGTTGTGTAGTCTGACGACTAGTGTGCGATGGGAGATGGTGTCGAAGGCCGCTGATAGGTCGAGTAGGATGAGGGCTGCGGAGTGGCCTTGGTCCAGGAGGGTGTGGATGTCGTCTGTGGTGGCGAGTAGGGCGGACTCTGTGCTGTGGTTGCTTCGGAATCCAGATTGGGACGGGTCGAGGACGGCGTTCTCTTCAATGAATCGTGTCATTTCCTGTTGACTGTTTTCTCTGCAACTTTGGCTGCGAAGGGGAGGAGCAAGATGGGCCGATAGTTCTTGAGGTCGGTGGGGTCAGCTGTGGGCTTCTTGAGCAGGGGTCTGACTTCTGCGCCCTTCCAGTCATCTGGGAAGGTGCCTGTTTTGAAGGTGGTGTTGATAGTGCATTGTAATTCGGGTGCGATGGTGGCCACAGCTCAGTGGTAGATGTGAGGGGGGCAGGGGTCGGTGGGGGCCCCAGAGTGGATGCTTTTCATGGTCGAGGCGGTGTCTTCGGCCGTGATCGGTGTCCAGTTGGAGATGGTGGGCTGGCTGGTGTTTCTGGGGGTGGGGGGCCGTCTGTGGCGCCTGGTGGATGGTCGATGAAGTTGTCGTAGATGTTTTTGATCTTGAGGTGGAAATAGGTTCCAAGCTTGTCGCAGAGGTCTTGGGATGGGGTAATGTCTGTGGCTTCGCTGCGTGGGTTGGTGAATTCTTGAATGACACTGAAAAGTTCCTTGGAGTTGGTGGAGTTGGCCAGGATTTTGTTGTGGATGAAGTTCCTTTTGGTGGCTCTGATCTGGTTGTGGTAGTCCGTCATGACGTCCTTGTAGGTGGTGTGGTTTTCGGTTGTCTTGGTGTTTCTCCAGTTCTTCTCCAGGCGTCTGCAGGTGCGTCTGGCTTCTTGGAGAGCAGTTGTGAACCAGGCAGCTTTCCTGGGGCGTTGTCTGTCGGGGTTGCGTAGCTGGGCGAGCTCATCTGCGCAGTTGGAGATCCAGGTGTGGAGTTCTCTGGCTGCGTCATTTGCGCTGTTTGCGTCGGGTGCCCAGGTGTGGTTGTCTCGGGTGAGGGTGGAGTTAAGTTGCTCGTCGGTAACCTTGCTCCAGTTTCTTCGTGGTGGGTGTGGGGCTGGTTTGGGTGCCTTGTTTTTGTTGATGGCGAAGTGTACGCAGTGGTGGTCGGTCCATGGCGGCTGCGTTGTGTGGCTGAAATGGACGCTGTTTCCTGCCGCGAAGATGGGGTCGAGGGTGTGTCCTGCTCTGTGGGTTGGTGTGTTGACGAGTTGTTTAAGTCCGATGCTGGCGAGGTTGTCACGAAGGATAGTGGAGTTGGGGTCGCTGGGGTTGTCGAGGTGGAAGTTCAGGTCTCCAATGAGTATGTAGTTTGTTGAGGCGATTGCGTGGGGTGCGATGAAGTCAGTGATGGTGGTGGCGAAGGGTGTTCGGGGGCCGGGGGGTCTGTAGATGAGGGTTCCTCAGAGTGTGGCTTTGGGGGTGGTCTGGATCTTGAAGTGCAAGTGTTCGGTGGAGGGGAAGGTTTCGCTGGAGGTGGTGAGGCGGAGGGTGATCTTGTGGGCGATGGCAAGGCCCCCTCCTGGGTGGTTGGGGCGGTCTTTCCTCTGGATCTTGTATCCGTCTGGGATGGCGGTGCTGATGTCGGGGGCGGAGGATGCGTTGGTCCAGGTCTCTGTGAAGAAGGCGATGTCGGGCGAAAGAGAGTCGACTAGGTTCCAGATTTCCATGGCGTGTTTGTGTACGGAGCGTACGTTGAGGAGGATGCATTTTAAGGTGTCGACGGTGCTGGCGTCGGCGGTGTTGGAGGCCGGGGTGGTGGTGAGGGTCTGGCGGCAGTGGAGGCAGGAGAACTGGCCATGGGTCGTGTTCGGCGAGGCCTGTTGGCATTCTCTAAATCTTCCAGGGTTGAGTGCGAGGAGGGTGGTGGTGTCGTAGCGATGGGTAGTGGGAGGTCCAGGGTTCCTGGCTCTGGCCGCGGTCGGGTCGAGGACGGGCGCAGATGGGCTTGCCTTTGGCGCGCCTTTGGTACGCCGGCGGCGCGCCCGCTGCGCGACCGCACGGCGGCCGCCATTAAGTAGGGGAGGTGGGAGGGAGGAGAGGCTGGGAGGCGGGAGCAGGGGAATTCCGGGGGAAATTCTGGGGGGAATTCGGGGGGAGGGGCTGCAGGGGCAGCAGCGGCGAAAGGCAAAAGGAACAGGCAGGCACAAGAAAATAAAATCAGCGGTGGAATTAGAGCACGACACAGATGGGCACAATAACAGTGGCACAACAGGGAAAAAATTAAGAAAAAAAACGGCTGAGAAAGGTTACAGTGGTTGGAGGCAATCTGGTCCCAGTTGGAGCGGGCAGCAGGCGCAGGAGCGGGCAGCAGCCTCGAACCTCCCAAGGAGGAGGTCGGGGTCTGAAGGCAAGAGACGGCACAGCGGAGCAGTGGGGAGAGAGTGGACCTAGACCGAGGGTCCGATTATCACACGTGGTACTAGGCAGGGGTGTCCCTTGTCCGGCTGTTATTTAACCTCTATATAGAACCGTTTTCCTCCTTGATTAGAGCGGATTCTACCATTTTTCCATTCAAATATGCTGGCTTGGTGGCAAAGCTGGCCCTGTATGCTGATGATCTTATATTTTACACCATTAACCCAGAGGTGGCAATTCCCAATTTAATGGCTAAGGCGGAATCTTTTGGGAAGATCTCGGGGTATAAGGTGAATAGCAGGAAAACCGAAATCATGGAGTGGAACCAGCCTAGGCAAAGCCCGGGGGCTAAGTCTCAAATGCGTTATTTGGGCATTATAATCACGCAGAAGTTGGATGATATCCCCAGAGTTAATTGGAAGAAAGCTAGTCAAGAGAACGGGAGGCTTTTGGTAAGGTGGGCGAATTTACCTCTTAATATATATGGCCGGGTTAACATTATTAAAATGATTGTCCTTCCAAAGATCTCTTTCCTTTTTAATTCCATCCCCCTACCTTTTGATAAAGGAGAGGTAGCTAAATTGCAAGGCAAGATTGGCAGCTTTATCTGGTCCTCCAAGGGACCGAGGATATCCTGGAAAAAGCTGAGGAGGAGGCTGGAGAAAAGGGGGGGCTGGCTCTTCCTGATCTTTTGGCATATTGTTATGCATTTCAGTTTAAGAACTTTCGTATGCTGACAAATAAGGTGGACCGGTCTCCTTTGGGATTACTTTTGGGGCAATGATAAGCGATCTGAGGGATGGGCAGAGTCATTTTCTCTTTAAATATGGAGACCCGAAGTTCTTTAAGAAGGTGAGGTTGAAGATCCTGCAGGGGGCCTTAAGAACTTGGGTGTTTTTTCGGAAAAAACTGGGAGTTCCTTATTACTCCTCTCGGGCCCCTATTTGGGATTCTCCGGGAACCCCTGAGTGTCTGAGAGATCAGCTCAGTCTGCCTTTAAAATCTGCAGGACTATTTTGTTGGGGTGATCTTAAAACTGCTTCATTTTTTGTTAGCTGGGAAGTTCTGAGTAACTGCACCAGGGGTCAACTAACTAGATTTAAATATTATCAAGTCTCCTCCTGGTGGGCAAGGCAGGTTTGGGTGGAGGAGGAAGAGGACTCCTGGCTAGACCAGGCGATGAGAACAGGCCCCCTGAAAAAGGAAGTCTCTTTGTGGTATCAGGTCTTGGTAGAGGCGGACGATGAGCTGGACATGGATATTTCAAAGCTTTGGGCTGAAAAATTAGTGGGTGAAAACATTAAAGAGGCCTGCCTTGAGTCTTTTGCGATTCTACGTGCTGTCGTGAAACCCGCTTCTCTTAAACGCAACCATCTTTTTACCACACACAGAGTCTATTGGTCTCCAGCTAAGTTGTCAAGAGTCACAGGAAACCCGTATGTATGTCCAAGATGTTTGCACCCTTCGGCGGATGATATACACATGTTTATGACATGTCCTAAGATCGCCTGTTACTGGACTGAGTTGTGTAAGTTTTTGGTTGAAGTAACTGGACAACAAGTTAAGGTAAGCCCTAATCTTATATATTTGGGGCTATATCGGGACGGTTTAACCTGATCAAATGCTGTTATTTCCAGATTTATTTTTTATGCGATTCTCCTGGCAAAACGGGAGATCTGCAGGCGTTGGAAGTCTGGAAGTCCTCCTTGCCTCTCTGACTGTGTTAAAAATATGATCTCCACAAGTCAGTTTGACATGGCATGCGACGCTAGAAGCCATGAGAAAGTTTGGGCACTGCTGGTCGAATGGAGCTAACACTCCAGGAGGTCCGATGATAAGCCAAAATTGCTGTCGGTCCTGGTCCCTTTTTGCTACGGGCACACTGGTGAAGGGATGGAAGTGGAAACAGCATTCTTCTTGGGTGGAAAGGCTCTACCCCATGCTTGGGTAACTGGAATAAGAGCACTACCAACAAGAGAATTGGCAGAATGAGGACAAAAAAAAAAAAAAAAAAACCTTTGCAAAGGGCTGTCCACTTCGTAGAAACACAAGTCACATTTTTTAGTAACTTTTGATCTGTTTGAGCTACAAACAATTTATTAGTTAAAATCGTCAAATTATGCAGCAGATGATGCATTATGTGGCTAACTTTGCAGAGCCATAATTATATAGAAAACATTTGCAAACTAGGATATTTCGCCATTCATGTTTGAACTGCTCTTGTGGAAAAAGGGAGGAAAAGTGCTGATGACAGAAACTCCATGGCTCGGAGACAAATGGCTTGGGATTCCACTTTCAAAGCGTATTTGGGACATTCTGTGATTGGAAACCTATCCCACTTTGTGAATGCATTTTAATGTCAATAACTCATTAAACCTTAAATAAGCGTGCATCTATGGGTTTGAATTAAATAACCCAATAATCCGTAACTGGGTAGTGAAATGCCAAACAAAAAAGGGGAGAGGAGTTGGACTAACGGCTAGGGCGGTCGACCTCGAATCTGGGGAACTGGGTTTGAGTCTCGGCAATGACGCTGAACATCCAGTGATTCTGTCAAATCACTTAATCTCCCTGTGCCTAACAAAAATGAATGTGTCCTCATGTAACACAACTGGTGCTATGTAAAGCGCTCTGATACCTGAATCCTTCGGGTCAAGTTCATGCTATATAAAACTCCGTCAAAAAAAAAAACAACTAAAAATAAGAATGATTTGCTCTTTCTGGCCACACCTCTGACTCTGCCTACTGACCCAGTCCTCAGGTTATTCCCGCCCTCTGATTCTCCGCCCACAGTTCCCCTACTTTTTTCCCCCTACTTCGACCACTGGTTACATTTACTTGTGAACCTATCCAGAAAATTAATCCGTGAAGAATTCAACCATGAGGTGGTTGTTAGAGAACTATTACCAAAAAAGTGGACTTTGAAGAGTGAAGACACCCACTGTTTGGGGCCAACATGCAGTCACCATTTTAACTGACCTTCACAACCTTCAGTTTCTGAAATCAGGTATAGACCTGTCCGCATGGCAGTTACGTTGGACATGATTTTCAGTGACTGTGATTCTGACATTCAGTTTCAGCTATGAAACAAAAATGTAATGTGGATGTACAGTCTAGGTTTGGTTACACTGTGATAGAACACATTTCAAAGCCCCCATTCATTAATTCACCTGAGAAAAGTTTGGGTTCAATCACAGTGTTAGAATTTAGAGAGCAATTAGAGAAAGACCAAAAAGAACTAAAAGCTCAACAAATAACATCAGAGCAGGGAGAATGTGTGTCAGACCTGTCAGCCTTAGGGTGGTCTTCCCCCAAATGTTTTACCTGTTTTACCTCACTTTTTGCTAATCTGTTTTTGTTGGCTTTAGGACTATGGGCACTTTACCACAGTTAACCAGTGCCAAAGTGCATGCGCTCACTCCCCTAAATATGGTCACATTGGTTCATCTACAATTAGCATATTTAATTTACTTATAAGTCCCTAATAAACCACACTATATATATATATGTTCCCAGCATCAGTAAATTGAATGCTTCTAGTGGGCCTGCAGCACTGATTGTGCCACCCACTTAAGTAGCCCTTTAAACATGTCTCAGGCGTGCAACTGCAGAGCATGTATTTGAAGTTTTACTGCCATGTCGCCTTGGCATTTAAAGCCTCTTGCTTAGCCATAAACCCCCCTTTTCTTACACATAAGGCCCGCCTAAGGTAGGCCCTAGGCATCCCATAGGGCAGGGTGCTGTGTAAGTAAAACACAGGACATATACTTTTTAGTTTTACATGTCCTGGTAGAAAAACCTCGCAAATTTGTTTTTCACTACTGTGAGGCCTACCCCTCTCATAGGTTAACATTGGGAATGCCTTATTACATTTAATAAGTGTAATTTCTGATTGATAAGGAGTAGAACTATCATGTTTGGTACCTATGGATTACAGCTTTAAAAATGCCACTTTTAGAAAGTTGGCATTTTTCTGCTCTTAAGGTCAGTGTGCCTGTTGCCTGTCTCCAATACACATTTGGGGTGGGTGACAGCTGGGCCTTGTGCATTCCCTCTAGACTGCCACACACATAGGAAGCTTAAGTGTATCTGATGGGCCATTCACATCCTCATGGGTCACCTTGGGCAGAATGGGAGGGAGGAACTGAAATGTATACCTGAATAGGCTGTGTCCTGCTTACACACAAAGGACTGCTCAACCCGCTGAAGTAATTCTGGAGCCAGGGCAGGAAGGGAGGATCTCTGTGCACTTCAAAGTTCCTATTTGAAATCCCCCCACTTCAAATGCACCCCTGGGTATAAGAACTGGACTTCTGACCTTACCAATTCTGTACACTTCTGGATCAAGGATACTCTGCCAGGAAGAAGGACAGCTGTGCTGCTGAAGGACTGACACTCAGCTGGACTGCCACTCTGGAAGAATTGCTTTTAGCTGTTCTGACCTGCCTGCTGCCCTCTCTGACTGGGTGAGAAGGACTGGACCTACACTGCTGGAACCCAGAGAGACTGCAAGAACTTGTCTGCTTGCCTCCTGTTCTGAAGTCTCAGAGACAAAAAAGACTTGCAGCAACCCTGCAACAGTACCAGGACTCTGCCATCTGTGAGTCCTTGCCTGCCAAGTGGTGCCAATCCTGTCCTGGGCAGTTGGAAGTGAGTTTCTTGTGCTGCATCTTCAAAATCAACACATCACTGTTGTTGTGCCTGTCAGAACCGACACATCGCCTTTGGCTCCGACACATCACCTGCTTCAAGGACATCACATCGCCGGCTTGATGATGATGCATCACCTACATCCAGTGCTGCTCGACGACAATGCATCTCCAAGTGCGCTGCTTGATGATGACGCAGCGCCTCTCTTCTCCCCGCATATTGCCCTCAACCTTGACGCATCTTCCAACTAACTTACTTTTTCAGCAGGAAAACGTTAGTCACTGTATCCGACCTGTGCTCCATGACGGTTGGCCTGAACTTTCAGATTTGCCACGGTCATGCGTGAACAGATAGCCCCGGTTGGTGCTTTATGCTTTTAAGCATTATATTTGCAGACATTCTTTAAAAATTCATAACTCCCGTTCTAATTATTGGGTTTTTGTCATTTTGGCCTTGTTTGTTCATTAAATTACGCTTCATGTTTCCAACCTGGTATGGATTATATTTGTTCAGTGTTTTCATTGTTTTACTGTGTTAAGTGTGGCACAAATACTTTACACATTGCCTCCTAAGTTAAGCCTGCCTGCTTTGTGCCAAGCTACCAGAGGGTGAGCACAGGTTAATTTATGGTGTGTATCTGACTTACCCTGACTAGGATTGTGCTCCCTACTTGGACAGGGTGCATACCTCCGCCAATTAGAGACTCAGTTTCTAACAAGAAGTTATTGATAACTTATGTTATATTGAACTAGCAATGTATCTGATATGACAATTCTACAATAACTAGCACTTAAGTGGTGTCACTCAAGCCCATTAGAGTGAAATCCTGGAGAAAAGAAAAACACAAGAAATTGCACAGCAACATTTTTGGTGGCCATCAGTTTTCTGTGGTATGAAAAGATTTGTTGAATTATGGAGTTTATGTTGAGGGTATAAGTTCTCACTAGCATGACTTTTACAGCCTCTACCTGTTCCATCAGGACGCAGCACACTGTGCCTTTAGACTTTATTGTTCAGCTACCAAAAATCTAATTTAGGGTACAACTGAATATTAGTGTATCACTTGATTAAGATGGTATTTTGATACCTTGAAGGCGTTTCCAAAGGCGAAGAGCTAGCAAATGTGTTCCTACAATCTGTTGTGCAGCTCTTTATGGAAAACCATCTCTTGGACAGAGGATATTAATATATTTCACACTTCTGGTAATCTTTGTTTACCCAGTTGGAAATCAATGTCAGACTCTCTTCCATTCACCAACCACACATAGATGGGCAGACTGAAACACTGAATCAATGTCTTGAACAGTATTTATGTTGTCAATTTTTACTAAATTTGGAGGATTGGAAACAATCTCTTTGGGTGACAAAATTTGCCCACATCAACCCCCCACATTCCTCATTAGGAGCTTCAACATTCTATTATGCTAATGGTTTTAACCCTAGAATGCTTAGTCTCAATCTTAACCTACTCAGCTAATTCTGCTGATTCAGATCTACATGAACTTTTAATAAAGATTCATCAGTCTGCACAAGAGGATATGAAATTTGCTAAGAACAGGTATAAGTTCATTGCAGACAACCATAGATGACAGAGAATTGATTTTTAACTAGGAGATCGAGAATTGTTGTCCACAAAGAAATCATATTTGAAGGGGTGAACAAAATTGTAACCTAAGTTTGTGGGACCTTTCAAAGTGTTGAAAAACAGCAGTAAAACTGGAATTACAAAGCAGATTGCCTGAGCATTCAGTGTTCCACATTTCACTATTGAAACCAGTTACTGAGGAAACATGTCATCCTCTACACCCTCCATCTTTTGAAAATGAAGTACACACACAATTTGAGGAAAATGGCAATCCTAGATATGAAATGAGGTTTAGGACAACTCTTTCACCTCATAAACTGGAATGGTTATGGCCCAAAAGGTATGAACTAGGATCCAATTGGTCATGTTGATGTCTGCAACTATTTCATATTCAAATCCTAATCAAAACCAGTGGGATGGGTCTTTGGAAGAGTACTGTCATGCAGGCCCAGGAGACAGAGATTAGTACGCAGCAAACAGGAGCCTTGCAAGAAATCAAGAGAACGGTATCTCCATATTAGGGAATTTATGCATCAACCCTTCTGTTATGGTTTCGTCCCAACATAAACCTTCTAGACCTGAGCTCTTTTGAAACAACACTCTTGTGAGATTACCGAGTTCTTGCGAGAACAGCAGCCATCATTGTCACCATTGGTATTTAAACTGTGTCTTTGTTAGGAGAGAAGCTCCATATCTGTTTGTGATCACAAATAGCAATCATCCATGCCTGCCACACCCCTGCATCCTGGAAGGATTCCTGCAAGAAAATACATAAATGGAAAAGAGTGAACAAATCAGATTTGCTTAAGTAACGCAAGCATGCACAACATTAACTTATCACTTCTGATACTCGCCATACCAGTGGTAGAACAACCTTCAAGGCAAAAATTTAGTATAGGATTTCAGAGGGTAATTGTGGAACAATATTTAAGAACATATTTTTTGTTTGCAGTTTTATTTAGTGCAAACTTGACCCAAGGGTACTGTAGTGCTTCACATGAGCACCAACTACATTACACAAGGACGCATTAATTTTTTGTAGGCATGGGGAGATTAAGTGAATTGACCAGAATCACAGGATGATAAGCCGATGCCGAGACTCGAACCTGGTTCCCCTGCTCCAAAGTAGGGGTGGGTGATAAATTTCGCTCCACCAGCTGCATTTGAGCAGTTTTTCCCACTCTGCGTTATGCATGTAGCACAGAATTCCAGTCAAATACCACAAAACTCTGCATGGCGAAGTTTTTTCTCACGCGCAACTTGCCATTGGTAAGTTGGCGAGCAAGATTTGGCATCCAAAAGTGCGATTTTTGGTTGCTATGAGGGCACCAGGCAAGATTTCCCCAATGCTTGAGGTTGCAGCTGTTCTCGGTCAGAAAGCTGTAGCTCTAGTAGAAAATCTCCTCGAGCTGCAGCAAAATTAACTCAAGAAGTAGCACCCTCTGGCGTGCCATGTGGTGCTGTTTTTTTTTACTGATTTGTCAGTGTGGAATGAGCTCCTGGAGCATAAAATCCGCCTGAGCAGCACAACATGCCTAATTCTGCCCTTTCATCTCACAGGCTGTTTAAGTAACTCAGTGGAATTCCGCACAGTGAAATTCCACAAGTTACGCCCACCCCTACTCGAAAGTAGGCAACTCTGGCCTTTGCACCACAAGAGACATTTCTTTGGCCAAGGGACATGATATGAGTACGACTGAGTATGGTTAGAACGTGAAGAAGATGCAAACAGTTCATTCATCACCTTTCCAAATGTCAGGTAAGAATGCTGGTGTGGAAAGAGGTTTGATTTAAGGTGAATAAAATGATTGGAGGCGTTAATGGAAAGTAGTAACCCGGCTATTTCTCTTGCAGAATCAGTGGACCCAATTTCCCCACAGAATAAAGACATGCCAATATGCCAGAAGGAAGCATGGATTTTCTTGCTATTTAGAAAACCATAATAAATTGTCAAATTCTAAATCTAGAGAAAAGTTTACAGAAAAACTCAAGAATAACTCTTATGTTTATATTTCAGCTTGGAAACTGAAGACAGGTGCCAAGCATAGAAGTTAGAGGCTGAAGCCTTGTGCAGAATGGATAAAGGAACAAATCTGAACCTCTCTCTCTGTTGTCCCATTCCCCTTTCCTCTGTAGGACTTCCGTAACAGATAGTTCTTAATCAGCAATGGTAATTTGACGAGGGCAGTTGTGAGTCATCTTCTTGTGTATCCTTGCAGGACTGGAAAACTCTCTGGTTAGCCATAAGGTTGACTTACAGGAACCAACCAGCCTCCTTCTTGGGTAACAGTGGTGAACATATCCAACACTATGCTTGGTGCTGATTGTGAAGAAGGTGGAAGGGACATAGGGACATTAGAAAACGCAAACATGAGATGATAATGGTTCGCAGTCACAGAGCTCACCTCGTAAGATGGAGTTTCTCTTGGATTTTCTGTCACCTCACGCAGTTGACTGCTTTATTATACCAAACTGAACATGAGATGACTGTTATTCTCTGCTCTTTCTTCAATTTAAAATGGGACGTGGTAAAACCATTCATGCTTCTATCATGCAACCAAAATGGGAAACAGTCGGAACAACGCGGTCTGAACTACGAGTGTTCCGACTATGCAAACTCTGCCAGGCCTATACCTTAACCACCCATATGCTTGGTTAAGGCAGTACGCCGTCCAGCTGCAGGAAGACGGAATCAGGAAGACGCTGCAGTGAGGTAAGTAGGGCTGTTTTATTTTAAGGGGTTGGAGGGGGTCGGGCCAGGTTTTAGGGCAGTGGAAGGGGTTGGGGTAGTTTAAGGGACAGTGCACGGAGGGTGGGGGGCTTCAGGGTAGTGTAAGTTAGGGTGCAGGGTTTTATGCCTTAGGGCAGTGGGAGGGGAATGGGTAGTTGGGTTTGTTTTTTGGGCGGGGGTCAGGGTCAATTTTAGGGCAGTGAAAGGGGTTGGGGTAGTTAAAGGGACAGCGCGGGACGGGTGGCCAGGTAGTGTAGTGTTCTAGGCCTTAGGGCAGTGGGAGGTGAATGGGTGGTTGGGGTAGTTGTTAGGGCTGGGACGGGGTCAGGGTAGGTTTTAGGGCAGTAGAAGGGGTTAGGGTAGTTTAAGGGACAGCGCAGGGGGGCAGGAGGGTTGGGGTAGTGTAAGTTAGGGTGCAGGGCTTTAGGTCTTAAGGCAGTGGGAGGGGTATTGGTAGTTGGGGTAGTTCTCAGGGCTGGGAGGGGGTCGGGTAGGTTTTGGGGCTGTAGAAGGGGTCGGGGTAGTTTAAGGGATAGCTATGGGGGGCAGAAGGGGCAGGAGTAGTGTAAGTTATGGTGCAGGGTTTTAGGCATTAGGGCAGTGGGAGGAGAATGAGTAGTTGGGTAGTTTTTAGGGCAGGGGGGTCGGGGTAGGCTTTAGAGCAGTGAAAGGGGTTGGGGTAGAATAATGGACAGTGCGGGGGTAGGGTAGTGTAGTGTTTTAGGCCTTAGGGCAGTGGGAGGAAAATGGGTAGTTGGGGTAGTTTTTAGGGCTGAGAGCAGTAGAAGGGAATGGGGTAGTTTGAGGGACAGCATGGGGGGCAGGGGGATCGAGGTAGTGTAGGGTTTTAGGCCTTAGGGCAGTGGGAGGGGAATGAGTAGTTGTTGTAGTTTTTAGTATTGGGGGGTCGGAGTAGGTTTTAGGCCACTGGAAGGGGTTGGGGTAGTTAAAGGGACAGCATGGGGGGCAGGGGTGGGGGGTTGTCAGGGGGAGGCAGGGCAGTGGCGACCTTAGCCACACATGCCCCTTTACCGTTCATGCCTATACCACGAACGTTCGTGGAAAGGCATGCGTGGTGAAGGAATGCGTGGTTAAGACGCATTTGTGATTTGGCTGCATGGTAGAGGCACGCGTGGTAAAACTATTCGTGCTTCTATCATACAACCACTTAAAATACATGCAGTTTGGTAATGTCCATGGATCTCAAATAAATGTTAACACTTTACAGGAAATGAGACTTGCACAAGATTTATGTAAGTCAAAAGAGAATGCAGTTCCTAAAAGGAGAGTAAGAGGCTGGGAAAAGACTGAAGCCTCAGATTGGGGGATCTGATTCCTCAGGCGCAAGAGCCCTCACACACCCGAATGGGTATCATGTTTCATCATGAGGCAGCTCCTCGTTGAGCTGGTGCTGCTGTGG
Organism: Calotriton arnoldi; assembly: GCA_963921515.1. Classification (NCBI taxonomy): domain Eukaryota; kingdom Metazoa; phylum Chordata; class Amphibia; order Caudata; family Salamandridae; genus Calotriton; species Calotriton arnoldi. The sequence goes on from CAWUFW010003959.1 coordinate 1,657,682, forward strand.
AAATGTACCCAAAAGTGAGCACACTGGTGCAGGGTCACCCTCTCGTCCACGGGTCCAAAGACTAACAAAAAGAGATCGGCACTGGAGTTGAAGTAAAACAACAAGTTTATTATTAATCACTCATGAGCGGGACCACGTCCACACAACACTCTCAAGTATTGTAGGAGGAGGTACACTGAATTCACAAACCATCGTCCTTATATACAATTTTGTTGCAATGCAAGCATATGGACAGAAATGGAAAGAGCGAATTTAGACACAGAAAATAGCTATCAGCAAACAAGGGCAGATGGATGACCACTTGGTCAGCAAATAAGAAAGGGGAGCAGGAATGTTTATGGCAGCAGTAAACAGTCAATAGATAGCCTCTAAGACCAGGTGCACCGGCAGCTACAAACCCCCCAGCACGTACATTGCTTAGCCATGTCGAAAGAGGTCAACTAAAGTTGATGACACAAGCAGGGTGAAAAGACGAACAGCAGAGGACGAAAGAATTACGAAGGAAGCGAAATGGACACCACAGCCAAAAATGGCTGTCGCTTATGCTAACGTAAAATATTACACGTTTCCACAGACGACCCTTTTAGCATAAGCTAAGACATTTTCTTGTCCCTTCTAAGGGGTATGATATACATCGTGAATACCAATTAACATCATTTCACAAATTTCTCGTTCCACTGCTAAACGGGCATTTGCATTTTGGACATTCGTTTTAGATGGTACACAAGTAGTACAAGTGGAAATACAGAGGGAACAGAGCATTGGTCCACATTGTATGCATAAACAACAACAGAAGATAATTGCAATAATTATGAATAGGGCCGACAATACTTTCAGACCCCATACAGAAAATAAGTTCCAGAACCATCCTGTCCAAGTCCATGTTCCTGGGTCTTGATGTATCTCAGTGGCTATTTTATGCAGTTTGGAAATGGCATCATAAACAGAAGGGGCGTGGTCAGGGATAAACACACAACAGCTACTCCCGATAATGTGACATGCTCCACCACGATCAGCTAATATTACATCTAAAACCATTCTATTTTGCAAAGTCACAATTCTCGTGATTTGGAGTTCTTCTGTAATATTTCCAAGAGCCATCGCTGTTTGATTAGTCACTGCCTCTACCACTCGGGTCAAGCGTCTTATTTTTCTACTATTCAAGGCCGCACCAACAAAGAAAAAGAGTCCCAAATTAAAGTCAACATATTGCTGTAATGCAGTGTCAGTTTGATCCACTTCATCATTATTTATAGTTCTTTTGAATCGGTTCAAGGAAATGTCATTAAACAATTTTTGATCTTTATGATAAGATGCAGGTGCTAAGAATACAGGGGGAAGCAAGAAGGACACATAGCATATTCCAGACCATCCAATTGGTACATAATAGTAACCTTTACTTCCACAAATGAAATAAGTGTTATGTGAGGATGGAAAACTGCTATTGTTCATTCCAGTGATATTCAATACTGTAGTACAGTCACTTTTTCCCACAGGGATACTGCCAAAATTGCTCACACAAAGATTTGCTTGGGCTCTAGTAACAGCGATAACAGGAGGCCCGTTACCCTTGGCCGTTCGAGTATTGGGAAAAACGTAGCTTGCGGAGGAATTTCCTTTGCGATACTCCTCCATTTCCCATATAGTTCCTTTGGCTTGTGGGAGGCCTTCATCATCAGGGTAACAGACTTTATTTAACTGTGTATTAAGTCCTCCTACATCAGCTGGAGCAATATTACTAACCTCAGAGTCCCACAAAAGTGCGAACCAGGCTCTACAAGAGCCATTGTGTGAAAATGGCAGGGGAATGAGAGGCGTTCCTCCCTTCTTCTGATGGGCTGGCATCATTCCACATACCCAGCAGTTGGTAGCATTCGTAGCATTATGAGTATGATGCAACATTTGTATGAAAGTGTTATTGAGATATGACATTCAATGCTTCTTTTCATGATAGGGAAGAGTGAACTAATAATGTTCCGTGGGGACAGGAGTAGTAGCAGGCAATAAGTTTCGAGCCAGAGTTACTTCCTCCACAACCCACATTACCACAGCAATGATGACAGCAGTCAAAGTCAATCCAGTAATAAACATTGTGCAGCCGCTACAGATCTTTGCAGCATTTGATTTCTTCTCCTCAGGCATGTTCATCTCATCGACAAACAACAAAATAGATGATGCCCTAAGGTCCTGGGCAGGCGTTGGTTTCTTTACTAACGTTGAGACTAGTAGTCACTAAAATGCTACCCCCCTTTGTAGTCAGTCTTTAACCACCCAGGACAGTGGCTCAAACAGTCTCTTTTTGCGATGAAGTGTCTTTCTTCCTGGATCGAAGCAGATATCTAGATGCACCAGGGATCGTATGGTCCGGGAAAACTTCCTCAGGCCCTTCAGGTGACACAACTCGTCCTCTCTCGGTGACCAGAATGTTGCGATGATCTGTCAGCACAGCAGGGCTCACAAAGGTATGCAGAATCTTTCGGCAGTGGCTGGCGTGTACCCAGGTCTTCCTGTTGGTCACTCGCACTGCAGTTCTGGTAGCAAGGACGACCTGCTCTGGGCCACGCCAGTGAGGTGCCAAGCAACTTGTCGTCAGTTGAAACGATTTTGTAAGGATAAAATCTCCAGGCCGCAGATCATGACCATCACCCTGCGACCTGTCTGGAAGAGCTTCCCGCACCTGCTGATAAATAGAAGACAAGCTGTCAGTTAACTGGGACAAATAGTTACTCATCAACATGTGGGGAACATCATGTATAGGGCGAGGCTTAGGGACCCCCCAAGTATTCATGGGCCTCCCAAAGATGATCTCATGTGGCGTAAGGCCAGATCGTGTATGTGGTATCGATCTGATATAAAGCAAGGCTAGGGGCAGTGCATCGGGCCATTTCAAAGACGTGGAAGCCTGTATTTTAGCCAATTTCAGTTTCAGGGTGGAGTTGTAACGCTCCACCAGGCCTGCTGACTGTGGGTGGAAAGCAGCATGAAATTTCTGCTTAATCCCCAACCCTTTCATGAAACATTCTACAACTTGCCCAATAATTATTACAGCGCTCAAACTGAATGTAGTCCATTTGCAGGACCTCAAAAGGTGCAGATGGTGTCGCAAACCCTCCTGTTGGAGTTCGCATTCCCTTTCCAGGATTATACTGGAGACAGACCAGACAAGACTGGACTATCTTTTTAGCAGTGCCGGCAATATCAGGATGATCCCAAACTTGCATGAATTGTTTTGCCAGCCCATGTGCCATGTGAATCAAGGGGTATAAGTATGCTGTGGGTAACCTCCATTTGGTTATATCTTTATTCCTCCAGCAGCCCTCATCATCCAGTGTTCCCTCCTTAGACCATTGGTCTAGTTCGTCAGCAGAGGCAGATTGTTGCATGTCCAGCACTTCCTGCCTGGCATCATGCCAACCTTCAGCTTGTGACTTAACCACATACATAGATGTGGTACTTCGCTGCATTGCGGTCTCACGGGCTGTGTGATGCGCAAATGCATTACCTGCTCCTATTTTATCAGTCACTTTCTTGTGTGCACTACACTTAGTCTGGAGTTCCTAATACTGGTGCAGAGCAAAGAGCTTGGCGTAACTGTTGGAAGGCATTCTGACATTCAGCAGTCCATGGGAGGGGCATCGGAGTGTTTTTAGTCAAAAGGGCCAACAAAGGTTTAATAATGTGCGAAAAACTGGGGATCCACTGCCTACAAAAAGAAGTAAGGCCAATCAGTGCACGGACATCCTTCTGAGTACGGGGCACAGGAGTATCTAAAATGTTCTGAATGCAATCTGGTGTGAGTGCACGTCCCTCCTTAGACAGGAGGTGACCTAAATAGGTAACCTGCTGTCTACAATATTGCAATTTCTTTCACGAGACTTTGTGATTATGGGAGGCAAGAAATGATAAAAATAACAGTGTTCCTTCTTCACACTGCTCAGGGGTATCTGCAGCTAACAAGATGTCGTCGACGTACTGGATAAGGGCCACCCCTTTTGGTACAGGAAAGGAATCAAGCTGTCTTTTTAATGCCTGACTGTAAATGCTAGGACTCTCTGTATAGCCCTGTGGAGCTCTGCAGAACTGGAAGGATCTATTTTTCAATGTGAATCCAAACAGATAACGGCTTTCAGGGTGAATGGGTATTGAGAAAAATGCGTTTTTCAAGTCGATCAACGAAAATGTAGTGGCAGTGGGAGGGACCATAGTGAGAAGGGTTGTGATATCAGAAACTACCGGATATTGGGGCACTACAATTTTATTAACCTCCCGCAAATCAATAATGAATCTGTAAATTTTAGTGTCAGTGTCTTTTTTCAAAATAGGAAGGATAGGGCTATTGCAAGTATTAAAGGGGACTTCTTCCACTACCCCCACTTTGATCAAATCCTGGACAATGTTTGCTAATGCTTCTTCACCTTCTCGGGATATTTTGTATTGGGGCAGTCGAGGCAATGAAACACCTTCCCTTACTTGGATTTGCACTGGTGGAATAATCATTTGACCCACATCAGTATGTAATCTAGCCCACAAGGTACAAGGTAGGGACGCCAGAGCGCCATCCTCATTGATAAGACAGGATCTCTCAACCATTGGATAATTGTCATTCAAAATAACACGCACACCTTCCGGAGAACAACGTATTGTAGCACGAAAATATTTAAGCATATCGATACCCAAAATGTTAGGGGAAAGCAAAAATGGGCATGCTGCAGTGAATTTGTCAAGTCCGAATTCAAGTGGCTGTGAAAGCGGGCTAGGTGTAGGTGTTCCATCAAACCCTATCGATGTTATCATTGTGCCAGACAGGGGAGCCCTAGGAACCAATCTTTTAGACAGAGCACTACGGGTAGCCCCTGTATCAACCAGAAACCGATCAGTAGATCCTAAGACATTTGCGTCAACATAAGGACCCATTTGATCTCTGGCACCTCAACCGGTCCCTTACCCCATCCTAGGCATCCCTATGCGTAATCGGAATCTGCAAGTGCATCAGCAGAATAATCAGACATTTGGTATTGATTTCGTCTATCAAACGTATTAGAGTAATTTGGTCCTTGTTCAACTGCCTCAAACCTGGGACGAGCTCCTACACCTCCCCTGTTTCCTGAATTCCCTAGGCGTCCTCTCATACTTTCCCTTCCCCGCTGGTACTGCTGACCTCGCAAAAGAGGGCACTCAGAACGCCAATGCCCAGTCTCTTTATAATAGGCACACTGATCAGGAGACAAATTTGCTCGAGGAAGAGGGAGCGCTCCGGGTGTATACATTGCACGTCCGCCTCTTCCACCTCCCCTATATGGTGGACCATATACTTGAGCCATCATAACTTTTGTCTTTAAGTCTTTAACCTTCTTATCCTCCCTGCCTTTCGCTTCCTGTCGCTCATAATATTGGGCCATGTGGACGTGGTCCAAGAACTCTCACTGGCTTTAAGGCGACTAGCTATTTCCGGTAACATATTAGCGACAAATTTGTCGACAAACAAATGTTTACCCGTGTCATCGGCCAGTGACTGGCCACTAAAATCATGGAATGTCTCCTCAAATCTAGAAAAGAAATCAGAAACTGACTCATCCTTTTTCTGTTTACAGGACGCTAACAAAGTCCAATCTATTTTTCTTAGGGGGTATGAGAGTCTTCAACTTAGTCACAATAGCTTTAGGAAGATCTAATATCTCCTTCTGAGGTTTCTGCGCAGGCTCCCTTTCCGCATCTATTTCTTCTAAATGTTCCCAGGTATCACCAAATGCCACATTGTCATCTATTTTACGTATTGTTCTCCATATATCAGGGGGAAAAATAAGCCAGAAGAACATATCGATATCTGGCAAGGTCATAGTGCAGGAGCTGATGGCTCCTTCCACCTCCTCATAGAAGGCGGCGGGATTTTTCCGGGGGTCGGGCAAAGCAGCCTTAAGAGCCATAACATCTGCTCTACTCCAAGGAGTGTAAACCCAATTATATATAAAATATCCCTTTGCATCATCCGAAGTTTTATCATCATTTGTTCCTGCACCCTTCGGGGGAACGCATTGGTTTCATAGTAACTTTATTACTGCCGGAATTGCCTTCTTTCACCGGAACATCTGTTTTCTCTGCCTGGGATTGAACTGCTTCTACTACTTTACTTTTTCTAGCTAATTCTTGCTCCTTACGTAAATGTAATGTTTATTTCGTAATTTAACTATTCGTCTAATCATATGAGGTATATCTGAAAAAAGGTAAGTCCCATCTACTAACCGCTTATAATCAACGTTCAGATCAGCTGGTTCTGTTTCGTCAGAAATATGCCGCCAATATATTACCTCCCAACAGAATTTTTCTATGAAATATAACTGGTCTATATCTTTCCAAGGTTGAACCATATTTATGAGGATCGTCGCTGTAGTAGTCCGACGAGCTTCCTCTTTAGCAGTGCTTTTTAATGTATCTTTTTCTGCTTTAGTCAAAGTAGAGCGAGTCTGTCGCCCAACTTGCTTGTCTTTATCTTTATCCTCTGAGGAAGAGAGCTCCTCATCAGAAGCCTCATCCTCAGGGGCACTTGGAGCAGGAAATTTATACGGGGGTGGGGGTCGTTCTAATAGGATGCAATCATCCTGAGGCCTATTAAGTAGTGGATAGATAGGGCGCTTAATAGGATACTGGCCATTTATCGCTAATCGACGTTCTCTATCTTCCTTTTCTATTCTTTCCTTAATTTCTTTGTCTTTTAATTCCACCCCTTTTTAATATATCGTCTTTCGCTGCTCTTTCTCTGCTATAACTTCCGCTCTCTTTGCTCTTTCTTGCACTTCTTTATCCCACATACGTACACAATCAAACACATCCTGTCTACTCTTTCCTTTAAATAAACACTGTTCTACATACTGAACTTTTTTTAGAATCGAATGACACATTCACTGGCCATTGTAAATCGGACTCTTTCTTTGTGTATTTGTTCCACAATGAACCATACATTATGGGACAAATACCATATTTAATATACATCTCTCTATTTGGCGTCCCTTCTGGAGGAGACGGCTGACTTTTGTTCTAAAGCATTCTTGGTACCACAAGAGCAGCAACACCACTTACGGTGTGTGCTGAGAACAGGCATGTTTTCACAAGTATATGTAAAATATTACTACTCCAAACAAATATACCAAAAGGAGAAAAATCTCCACATTACCTGCCTTCAGTCTTTGCAAAGAATGAATACCAAAACCAAACCAAGCAAATCAAGAGTGCCGCTTCAGCGACCTTACCAAACAGAAGTCTCCAACTCCCACCTGCCAATCTCTGGTCGACCTAATGGTCACTGCAGAATACGCCAAAGAAAGCCCCAGTCGAGACCGGCCACCACCCGGAGGGTCAAATCAGGAAAACCGGAAAAGTCACGTCGGCCTGCAAAAACAAGGGTCTCCTCATGCAATGCGCATCCTCAGTAATATTTCGATCCTCCGTTGAGACCACTCCTTCGGACGGCCGCATCTCCGATGGGGCCCCACGTTGGGTGCCAACTGTGGAAATGTACCCAAAAGTGAGCACACTGGTGCTTTGTTCGCCCTAAGTTGGCAGGGTATGCCCAGACGTGGGTCCCTTGCTCACTTTGCCACTGGATTCAAGCTAGCCTGGCTGATGAGGGCTGTTAGCCCGAAACCGGTCCCAGGATGCTTGTTTCCGGTCCAGGGAAGACATGGCTTGGCAGTTCGGGCTGGACTGTTCCCATGAGGCACAGGGTCAAGACTGATTTGCATATAGCTGTGTCTGAACTGGGGTGGTGAAGTGAGCTAAAGAACGATGATGTATTCAACCCAGATCTGTGACTGGGGGTGAGTGTCTGAAAAGTTTCAGCACTCCGTCCATCATCTCCTTGTGTTTGCTTTGTTCGCCCTAAGTTGGCAGGGTATGCCCAGACGTGGGTCCCTTGCTCACTTTGCCACTGGATTCAAGCTAGCCTGGCTGATGAGGGCTGTTAGCCCAAAACCGGTCCCAGGATGCTTGTTTCCGGTCCAGGGAAGACATGGCTTGGCAGTTCAGGCTGGACTGTTCCCAGGGGTGAGTGTCTGAAAAGTTTCAGCACTCCGTCCATCATCTCCTTGTGTTCACACTGGTGCAGGGTCACCCTCTCGTCCACGGGTCCAAAGCCTAACAAAAAGAGATCGGCACTGGAGTTGAAGTAAAACAACAAGTTTATTATTAATCACTCATGAGCGGGACCACGTCCACACAACACTCTCAAGTATTGTAGGAGGAGGTACGCTGAATTCACAAACCATCGTCCTTATATACAATTTTGTTGCAATGCAAGCATATGGACAGAAATGGAAAGAGCGAGTTTAGACACAGAAAATAGCTATCAGCAAACAAGGGCAGATGGATGACCACTTGGTCAGCAAATAAGAAAGGGGAGCAGGAATGTTTATGGCAGCAGTAAACGGTCAATAGATAGCCTCTAAGACCAGGTGCACCGGCAGCTACAAACCCCCAGCACGTACATTGCTTAGCCATGTCGAAAGAGGTCAACTAAAGTTGATGACACAAGCAGGGTGAAAAGGCGAACAGCAGAGGACAAAAGAATTACGAAGGAAGCGAAATGGACACCACAGCCAAAAATGGCTGTCGCTTATGCTAACGTAAAATATTACACGTTTCCACACTGCAATGCCCAATGGGCACTGAGAGGGGGCTCTTTGCTGGAGTTCTTTTGTTTTTTGCCGATGTGAAGTGCGAGGTGCAGTGTTAGGTGCGATAATGTGAGTAGACTGGTGTAGTGTGAGGTTAAAAATAGCTAAGGGGAGCCTATAGTAAATGTAATATATGGGTTCCCTTCTTATCGTTAAAAATAATGAATGGCTAGAAATGGATACAATAGTCCAAACAAGCTCAAAAAGTGATACTGAAAAGAAGGTTGACATGTTTCTTGCCTATTTAATGTCAAAGCTGATCATGGCAATTCATTAGGACCAAGATCCTAATCTACTCGTGGCTGGGTCTATAAAGAGTGCATGATATTTAAACCGTACCCAACAGCAATCACACTAGTAAATGGTATACCCTCAGGGTTAAAAACTGACCTGAAAAGAGAAAGTAAGGCATAATAGATCAACATATTTACATTCACTGGCATGCTGCGCAATTGGAAAGGTGAATGTTGAGGTCATCCCCACCCTAATGGTGCACGTGTGGACTGACCCAACGTCAAACTTAACCTAACAAGAAGTACACAGAAGGACGATAGATACTTAACACACAACCCAGGCCGAAATGCACAGTTCAGGGACAGTGAAAAAGGCAAATGTCTGTGGCCCAAAAAGGGAGGTTTGCCATATAAGGGAAAGTACTATACCCCAACAATAAGCTGCAGAGGAAAAAGCTCACTGGTGTTAAGCAACTTAAGGAGAGACTATCATAAGCGTTACTCAGACATGAGTAAGTAGGTTGGTATGTCAAATGGGAGCCGGTCCATAGAAGTCAATATTCACAGTTTGACAAGAGCACGAATGGCGGACGACCTACCCAGATCTCTGCCACCATGGAGGTAACTAGTGTGAAGGGTGGGTGGCATTTAACAAGCAAAACACACGTGTTACAAGTGGGAACAGGTGTTGCAAATTGCAGATCACTGGAATGTCATTGGAGCATACATCCGGATGCGAGAGCCATCTTGGATGTAGCATGCAGCTTATGGGAAACACATAGCTCTATACATGTAATCAACATGGGCTTGTGTCACAGTAAGTAGAACCAAGCACACGCAATCTTGGCCAAAGTTAATAAGCCTTAAGTCTGCTGAGCAAAGGCAAGAAACACATAGACAACCCGCCCAAGGGTAACTACCAGACAGACGCAGCAACATTTATGGTGTCTACCACCTGTTGTGTGACACTTCCCATGAGGGTCATGTTGCATCTGTGCCCTTACTGAACCTTCTAAGGGCATCCAACTGGATCATACACACATCTGGACACAGTGGTCATACACCAATTGCTATTCCAAAAACTGCATTCATACCATCACATGCCCCTGTAACAAACGCTACATAGGTACGCCTACTCGGGCAGTAAAGATCAGAATCTTGGAACACCGCAGCGGTATACGCTGTAGAAAGACCACGGTTCACAGCAGGTCACGGATCGGGGCAGGGAGCAGAGAGATTGGAGCGAGTCCTCTGGGGCTACAGGAAATCCGCAATCCACAACCGCAAAAAGTACAGCCTCAGATGGCGACGGTGCTGTGTGGCAGGCCGGCACCATCAGAGTGGAGGTGGAGGTGAGACAAGGGAGCTTTGCGGCGAAGACGGCGGGGCAGGACCGAGCAGGACTGTGCGAGCCTCGCTGAGAAAGTGAGTCCAGTCCCTCCCTGCGGAAGCGGCCCGGCTATGTCTGTGTGTGGCTTGCTAGTCGGTGGGCTCTCGCAAGATCCGCTGCTAGGCCCCCATAGCTCCGGACCCCCCTGCTGTCCCCCTGTATTGCTCTGCCTTCTTAACCTGGCCTCCGGGTGGTAGAGAACAGCGGATAACAACCACCACCCAATAACCGGGGCTGCAGATATTACCGAAGCTGTGGGAGACTGCAGAGACCGGCTCTCACCACCGTTGTTGCTAGCTGTAAACCACCTAGCCAACACAGCTGAGCCACACCCCCTGACAAAAGGATGTGCCAGGGCGGGAGGGGCACATTGACACTAGAGCTTTCAGTGGTGGAGGGTGGTGGAGGGTACTGCACCGGTGGGAGCTGCAACTTATTAGTCCCAACAACCCTATTGGTGTACCCCCTAACTCAGCCTTAAAGCTGCAAGGGGGAATCAGCATTTGCTGGCCGGATTACAACCTCCTAAAAAGGAATGTCAACCAAATTATTGCAACTAAGCTCAAGCACAATCACAAGCAGTTCTTATACCAACTGTCATAAGCCTGACTGCCTGACTGGCTTTGTCAGCTTAAACAAACCCTTGTAAATAGGGGACAGTGTCAAAATCAATGGATGTTGCGGTGGAACACCCACTGCCCACCCCTTTCACGCTAAGCATTGCTTGAAAGGGGGCCTTATTTAAAAGGCAGCGTTAAGCCATGTTAAGTGGCTTAACGCTGCCTTGTAAATAAGGCAAGGCCCCTATCGCCACGGGAACGTCACAAAAAGTGACATTCCCGTGGCGATAGGGGCTTGTACATATGCCCCTTAAAGTTTTAGGAGGCATCTCCAGGAAAACATGTTTGATGAAGAGAAGACCTCTATCATGGATGACTTGAGAGCAGATGCAAAGGCTTTTATTAAGGTGGACTTATACACAGGAAGTCAATTCGGAGCTTGAAAGTGGTTTGAAATGGATGCATGATGGCTTTTTAAAGAAAAGTCAAGCAGTTGTGTTCTGCACCTATTATAGTTGAGAGATTGTGTAAGTAGGGAAACTGAGGCACAGCTCATTACTCTAATCAATTTGTGCTTGTGCACCCATTACTGCCTGGAGAATAAGATAGTATGGGAGATATGTCAAATGAAGTGGCGGAGTGAGGCGTTAGCCGTCATGGCTTAACGCCTCACTCCGCCACTTCAGAAACGCAAGGCTGCACCATATTTACAATTATATGGTGCAGCCTTCGTTTCCCCCTGCAATGGCGCTACACTTAGCAGTGTAGCACAAACGCAGGCGCCCTTGTACCATAGTGCAAGGGTGTCTGCGTGCAGGGAGAATTGTTTATGTGTAGGAAGGTGTCCCTTCCTGCACATAAACAATCCTGATTTGCCATTTTGTCACTTTCATGTGTGCTGCTTAATGCAGCACACATGAAAGTCACAAAATGGCATTTTTCTACAGATTGTTTATGTACAGGAAGGGGGACCTTCCTGTACATAAACAATCCATGGCATTTTGCTATTTCCATGTGTGCTGCACAAGGCAGCACACATGGAAAAAGCAAAAACAAGGAGAAATAATGCATTTCTCCTCGTTTCGCCAACTTAAGACCAGGCTTTACCTGGTCTTAATTTTGGTGCTGCCTCCTATGTACGCTGCCCTTGTACATAGGGGGCAGCGTCAAAATCAATTGGTGTTGCGGTGGAACGCCCACCGCAACACCCACTGCCCAACCCTTTAAAGCTAACCATAGCATGAAAGGGGGCCTTATTTACAAGGCAGCGTTAAGCCACGTTAAGTAGTAAGGCTATGCCCCTATCGCCACCACAACGTCGATAAAAGTGACTTTGTGGTGGTGATAGGAGCTTGTACATACGCCCCTACTTTTTTTCAGAAAGAAAATAGAAATGTTTCACTACAACGTTGAGGTGGAATAAGCAAACAGCATCTTAGCAACCTGAATTTTGAAGTAAAGCTCATCATCAAACACCACTCCAAGATTTCAGACTGTCCTAGTGGGAGAACAATGACCTATTGTGTCCAGCTGCCAAATAGAAAACCAGATCAATGGAAGGTTGCCTCACTATGGCCTCATTGTTATCTGAGTTTACCTTCAGGTAGATTATAGACATCCAGTCAGCAACTCACCAAAGGCCTAGTTGAAAATTGCTTTGGGCTACATTACGGTTTCCATACAGTCTGAGAATCAACTGAGTGTCATCAGCAAAACACATATAAGAAAGGAAAAAATTCTAATGAGGTCAGTGTGAGAAGTTGGCCTGGTATTTGCTGTTCACTAGTTAAAGTGGACACCTTGCACCAGTACAATTCGACTCTTATGGTAGGTAGGTTTAAGACAACCTTTATAGAAAGCTATCCTAGTGGTAGCTGTGGAGAGCAGCCTTCAGGCTAAGTCTTGGAGGAATGTAAAGCAGCTTGTTTTACCACACAATCTCTTGAATCACCAAATGAAAAGACACCACACAGGTATATATATCAAATATATATGTATTTATTACTAAACAACTCTCTACTAATCTCTTGTGAGATTAGAAGACAGGAACATATGCATAAATCAACGTTTCACAATAAATTAAGCACAAATATGGCTGGGGCCCTAGAGGCGTACCAGACCATATACTAAAAAGAGACTTAAGAACAACGACTTG